>OY744532.1:76456152-76461152 GCA_963556195.1 Sepiola atlantica | reverse complement strand
ATGTTATAACCTAAAATGAGTAATGTTATAGTTGTTTCACCAAATTACCATTAACTGATAAATTGTTATCAAAGCTGTATACACATACGCATATATTTTACAAATATATACCTATAAACAAATGTATACATAAATAAACGCAAACACACACACATATATATATATATATATATATATATATATATATATATATATATATATATATGTATGTATATATATATAGGGTGATTCATAAGTCACTTAGCTATTTATTTTTGAAATTCTAAAGTTAAAAAATACGGTTCAACAAAACAGAAAGTTTATTCAACAAATTCATTTATGAGAGTTTAAAATTACAGCAAATTTTCAAAATTTCCACCTTCGTTCTGCATGCATAGCTCCATTCTTTTTTGCAAGGAATTTACGACTCTTTGTAGCATATTTGATTGATTATGGTGTTGTGCGAAAGAGGCTTTCTGTTCACATCACGTTTCCATTGCCTTTTAACAAGTGTGGGAGATTCATCAAATTTGGCCATATGAATAACAATAAAAATTCGCTCTTCAATTGTAAATGACATTTTAAATAGCTAAGTGAAGTGACTTATGAATCACCCTGTATATATATATATGTGTGTGTGTGTGTGTGTGTGTGTGAAGGAATAAATGCGAAAGTTTTTTTCTCTATTTGTCACTTACTATATTACTATCATAACCGGTTTATGTTATTTAAATCAATAATAAAGTACAATGTTTTCAGATTCTCTATATATATGACAGATGAACGATTAAAAGAAGAACCATTCGGAGGCCTAATTTGCATAACTATTTTTTTTTAAGTTAATAATTAATTAATGTTTGGTATTATTAATTTATTATTGCATGGGCTTATTGTTGCTATCTATATTCAATAGTTTCGTTGATATTAACATTACTTAATTCAATTTATTTAATAAATAAATCGGATAAATGACTAAAACACGTTAAGTTTATATTATCAGCGCTAGCTACGAGCGAGACATAATAGAAAAGAGAAAGGGAGGAGTGGGAGAGTGTGGGTGTCTTACTCGCTCCCCCCCTCTCTCTCTCTCTCTCCCTCCCATTCGCCCTGTTTTGCAGTTTTTACATTTTTTGTTAAAAATAGATAAATAACTTTTTTAAATAACTTATTAAATGCGTTATTTTAACGTTTAACAACAAATTTAAAAATCGCTTAATGTTTACAAACAACTTTTCACTATTCTCATTGAGAAATGGAAACAAAAGTTTAGTAGTACTGATCTGTCCAAACTACAAAAAAATATCAACCTGCGCTTAATCACCCGACCTCCCACCCATTCAAAATTAGATTCTACCTTTTTTAGGTGATTACACATGAACACCCTGAAAAGCTTGACGGAGAGAAGAAAAAAAAGAAAAACGATTATTTCAGAATTTAAATTAAGGGGTCATTTTCGTATATAAATTCAATGTAAAATGATCCCCTATTTCCGGGCCAGTTTCGGAGCAGTTAACTGAATTCCTTTTTTCCTATGTGAGCTAAATCAACTGCGTATTTTTTTTTTGTTTTCGGTGGTGGCGACGGGGTCTACTTTTTAAGCGATTACGTGTGTTTTCCTGCATTTCCAACTCGGAGTTAGTGGTAAAAAAAATTGCTTAACTTACAAAAAAAAAAATTAAATTGAGGAACATTTTACGTTAAATATTTACGTTAAATATATACTAAACTATTTTTTCTTCTTTCCGTTTTCCACAGTGTTCACACGTAATCGCCCCAAAAAGCAGAATCCAATTTTTTGTGGGGGCGGGGATTAACAGAGGGTGTTAATCTACAACTTTACCCATATTTTATTTTTTTAATTTTATACTTTTTTAAGTATACGTTTTTTAAAAAATTATTTTAGTTGTGTTTACCTTTCCTGTAAAAATTAAATAAATAACTTTAAAATTATCTAATTAAATACCTTATTATTAAGGCATAAATAAAAATGTTAAAAGTTTGGGTATTATTGTAGATTAACATGACGTGTGAATACCCTGAAAAACACGATGAAAACAGAAAACAACAACAGAATTATGTCAGAATTTAAAGTGGGGGATCAGTTTCGCATATAAATTTAACGTAAGATGATCCTCCATTTTCAGGCCATTGTAGCGTTTTATGGCCATTAATCATTTTTTTGATTTTTACTATTTAAGATGTATTTTGTGTGTTATTTTTGTTAGGGGCACTTTTATAGCCGATTACGTGTTGTTTTACGACCTTTGCAGTCGAACTCAGGGTTAGTGTTTAACATATATTACTTAACTACCCTAATAAGTTAGAAAGACCTAAAAAAGTAGAATCTACTTTTTTAAGAGGGGATTGTAATTTAGCTGAGGGTGTTAATCTAAAAATTTACCGAAGTTTGTTGTTAAAATTTTGAAATTCTCTGTATTATTTTTGTTTCTTAGATGTTAATCCACTGAAACTCCAGTGTTTATAAAAAATGCTCAATAAAAAGTAGAGTAGTTTTTTTTAGTATAAATTTTTATTTATACAAACATTATTGGCTACATATGTGCATACATGTTTCAGCTGCGCTCTCTTTCGAGAGCCAGCTTCCTCAGACCTATAGGAAAAATTAAATGAGAAATAACAATTTTCCTTATTCTGTGTATTGTCTCGGTTGGGAAGAGAAGGGTGTATAATTAAACGGGAAAATAACACACCATCCCTTTCCAACCGAGATACTACACAGAATAAGGAAGTTTGTTATTTCTCATTTCATTTTTTTCACCTAAAGGTCTGAGGAAGCTGGCTCTCGAAAGAGAGCGCAGCTGAAACATGTATGCACACACACATGTAACCATTAATGTTAGTATAAATAAAAATGTATACTATATATATATATATATATATATATATATATATATATATATATATATATATATATAGAGAGAGAGAGAGAGAGAGAGAGAGAGAGAGAGAGAGAGATTTTTCACTTATAAAATAGATCATTCAGTGAAGATCGGGGTTGTTCCAATAAAAACAAGCTCGATGATACTCGATTACAGAGTACAGAGCATTTATATGTGATTTTATGAAGGCTTACCAAAGCATTCCTTTCAGGACACCAATGATCACCATTAAAGATATTTGTTCTTACAAATATTATTTATTCAAATTAAATGTTTTTTCCTACACGTGTTTCACTACCAAGCAGTTAATTGCTTTTTTTTATTTTATTTTTTTATTTTTTATTTATTTTTTTTTTTTTTCCTCTTCTCTTCTTAAGTGACCTCAACTATTGCAACGCCACATTGTGTATTGTCGGCAGTTGAAACCAGTATTCCAGACATTTAATTTCCCTGATGATCTGCCAAGCAAGTAACTGCTTGGTAGTGAAACACGTGTAGGAAAAAACATTTAATTTGAATAAATAATATTTGTAAGAAAAAATATCTTTAATGGTGATCATTGGTGTCCTGAAAGGAATGCTTTGGTAAGCCTTCATAAAATCACATATATATATATATATATATATATATATATATATATATATATATATATATATATATATATATATATATATATATATATATATGGCAGCGTTTTTTTTTTGTTTTAGACATATTTTTATTAAATATTAAGGACAATTTATGTCTGCAAATTTTTTTTCTTTAAGTTCCTTATTAGTTTTCGGGTTTCAGGCTGAAATTGGCCGATGTATCTGCCGTACCCGTTTTGAACCCTAGTACTTTCAGATCCATCTGAATACATCTTCATGGGTGGTTATCAAGTAAAGAACATGTATTCTAATATATTCATTAGTAGATTTTGGCGGGAACTGAGTGATGGTCATATTATTAATAAGGTATTTGTATTAGTATTATAGGCATTTTAGTATTTAGTAATAAAACCTTTTGCACTATTAACTACCTTACCGAATGCCCATTCCGATACAAAACAGTTATTATTAAAAACCTATTATCTAGAGCTAAACTAATCTCTTCCCCAACTATTTTTCAACGTGAACTTGAAAATATTAAACAGACTCTAATCAATAATGGCTTCCTGAACTACATCATATGTCTCAAGACATGGAAGTGCCTAAGTAAGTAAGAACTACATCATAGACGAAAAAATTCGACAATTTAAAAATAATCCCTACCAAAATATAAAAAAATGTAATCCTCTACTAAATCAATATACAACATTATTTTACCGAAATCGGCTACATAATAATTATAAAATAGATAACGTATTAAAAATATGATTAATAAAAATGTACTCCATTGACCCAAATCAAAAAAATAAAACTGATTATTTACTATAGAAAATTCAAAAGCTCAAACCTCATCATTACCAACAATTGTTTCTTCTCGACCAGGGTTCTGGATAGGAAAAACGTAGTATGTGAATTTAAATGTTTTTTTTTGGGGGGGGGGGCTGTGTCTCTAACAGTGAAGAAAAACATATACGTAAATTTGACCACCACAACTTTGTTGAGGCGTTTAATGATGCCATTATCCGACACCAGCGCTATTGCCCAACACTTAACAACTCAAAATTCTTCAGCCGCTCTCAATTCCGAAAACTCATTGTAGAAAACACTACTATATTAGAACACATAATTAACAAACAAAAACTACATATATTAGCAGCCTTGCACAGCAAAACACAAAAAGCCATCTATAAACAAAATTAAGTTCAATAATTGTGAAAAGAAATTAAAATGTCTATAATATTAATACTAATACCTTATTAATACTATAAGCATCAAACGGTTCTCGCCAAAATCTATTAATAAATATATAAGAATACACGTTTTTTACTTATAACCACCCCACCCCACACCGAAACATCGATCGGATTCTCGACATCAGACCACAATAATATTTCATCTGCCAAATCGATAATATTCGATTCTGCCCACTGAATTACGGAATTTTTCAGTCCGTGTTATTTAAATGATGGCAAGCTAATTCCAATCTATTTCATCGAGCACACATTATATCCGACTATATAGTGAGAGAAAG
>OY744532.1:76443652-76448652 GCA_963556195.1 Sepiola atlantica | reverse complement strand
GCACAGCGTGAAAGCAGAATTTCACACAAAAGACTTTTGACCATTTTCACTTCACCAATTTTCACCAATTTTCACCCAATTTTCCGGAAACAAAAAACTGATGAAAGAAAAATGTGAAAATAAAAAAGAACGAATTTTAAATTGAAAAAAAAAACATGTGTAAAAAAAACTGATGATCTCAAATTATACATTTTTTTTTGTTTTGTTTTTCTTTGTTTTTGTTTGTTTTTTGTTTTTTTGTTTTCTGTTCCTTTTTAAAGGAGTTCTAATGGCGTCCAAAATAACATTTTTGAAATTTTTTAAAAACATTTTGATATAAATAAAAAAAATAAAAAATAAAAAGAAAAAGAATTTCATATTAATCCCCAAAAAATGTCTTCTTCCTTTTTCATTTTTCTTTTTTTCTTTGGGGTTATTGGTCCTCCGATTTATAAAATCGGGGGACTTATGTTTTGAGGCATGTCCGTCCGTCCGTCCGGATTTTTCTCCGCAACCATCCATTGAATTTCTCTGAAATTTTGCATGAAGTTGTAACTTTGGTCAAGTTAGGAAGTGACATTCTCCGATTTTTGTAAAAACATCTAGTTAGACCCCCAGGGGGTCAAAAGGCCCCGAAATGGCAAAAAAATGACATTTTTTGCCCCATAACTTTTCATCCATCCATTCAATTTCTCTGAAACTTGGCCAAAATGTGGAGGCAATTGTTCCTAATAGAAAATAAGTATCGCTGACCTTGGAAAAAACTGGTTCGCGCCCCCAGGGGGTCAAAAGCCCCCAAAATGGCAAAAAATGACCCTTTTCACCCATAACGTTTGATCCATCCATTCAATTTTTCTGAAACTTGGCCAAAATATAGAGGCAATTGTTCTGGATATAAAATGAGCATCCTTGACCTCAGAACAATTCTGGTTCGCACCCCCAGGGGGTCAAAGGGAGGTCAAAAATGCTCCAAATTGCCCAAATTTATTGCATTTTACACTCGCCACATCGAGTCACATACAGAGGGGGACCACGTTAAAATTCAAATAAGTAAAAAAAAATTGTTTTAATGATTCATAAGAATCTGAACCGCGGTACCTTCACGAATTTTGCTTTCTGTCAAAAAGATGGTGTGTTTTTTTATTTCTTGTCATCAGTTTAACTTTAAAAAGAAAACATTTTTTTAACCTGTGAAAATGGCAAACAAAATATACGGAGGATCAGATGAGAAACAATTCGAAACTAATTAGTTTTCCCTTTTATATTATACGTAGTTTTGTCGTTGTATTACACTAAGAATTACTTCCTTTTTTAATTTTATGTAATTTAGTGGCATCCATATTCTCGCCATATAAAATTCAACTGATTGTGCAAAAACAAAAAAGCACTGGGCTACATGGTAGCAAGGGAAACTATGACTAACTTGACCTTATGACCTTATCGAATAAAACATTGGCTTTTTTCTGCTTGGTACAGCTTTCCTACGCAGAGATAGTTGAGGGATATTTTTGCGAATTTAATACGTGTTGATCAACGTACGTTTTGGTGAACGCACGTTTAGGTGAATGTACGTTTTGGGTATCGATTCTTTCATCGGAGGGGATTTGGGGCTAATATTGTTGAGTTCTATCGTATGTCTAGATATTTATACTCGCCGCTTTCAGTGTAAATATCACTTAATTTCTCCGTATTCACGTGACAATCTCTCATAGGGGACTAAGTAAATGCTTACAGATTCAAGATGTCTTTGTGAACCGGGTTCGCGCCCTGTGACCGTCTGAGATTGTTATTTCGCTGCGCTGATTAGAGCCATAAGCTTGTAACGACGTTGTACGAAGGTAAAATATTTAAAAAATATAATATTATATATATTTTAAATAAATATTAATTAAGACATCGATGTTTTATGCTTACGCAATCTTCAGTGTAGGGATGTTAATTCATGTCGGTTGGAGGGCTCGAACCCGGTTTCCAAGTCACCACTATCTCGTAGTCCGGTATCTCACCAATTAGCACGGAAATTAGGAGAAATTAAACTCTATAAATGCCAAAATGGCGGGCGCTATTGTAAACAGAACAGTATTCATCATCAACATCATCATCAACAACAACAACAACAATAACAATTGGAATATCGCATTTATATATATATATATATATATATATATATATATACTAGCAAAACTTACCCGCCCTCCGGGCATCAATTAATTGAAAGGGGTGCTTTAATTAAAAAAAAAAGTCTTTTACTCAGAGAATTCCCTAATTTTGATAAACTTTGGTAAATTTATAGATTAACATTTTCAGCTAAATTAAGATTCTTCTTTTTAGGGTCTACATTGTTAGGGCAGTTAATATTTTTTTAACACTTACCCTAAGGTCGTAAAACCACACGTAATCGCAACAAAAAGGTCCCTTCTCCCCAGAGAAAAAATACAACGCACAGAATTCACCTTCAATTGCAAAAGAAATGTTAAACTGTATTAATCTACAATAATATCCAAACTTTCAATAGTTTTATTTATGCCATAAAAAAAAAGATATTTAATTAGATCATTTTTAAGTTATTTATTTAATTTTCACCAGAAAGGTAAACACAACTAAAATCAATTGCTTAAAATAAAAATAAAATAAGGGCGTATAATAAAAAAAAAAAGGTATAAGAGTTAAAAAAAAAAATTAAATATGGGTAAATTTGCACTGAAACCTTAGCTTTAAGGCAATGCTCATTAGGTAAAACTAATTTCGAGCTCAGGCATTTGCAATGTTTACATTTCGTTACATTGAGATATCACTTACTTTCAGTCAGTGTCGCATGGTGGCGTAGGGGTTAGCATCGCCGACTGTCAGCTCGACGGTTGCGTTTCGATCCCGGCTTGGGACACTAACTGGTCTAGCCGCACTGATGAGCTGTGAAACAGCGAAACAGGCTGTATGTGGATGACTATATATATATATATGTATATATATATATATATATTTAAACCAAGGTATACATTTTATTGAAATTATGTATAAATATAACAGGGCCGGCAGGACAGTTATAAAAGTGGGGGGGGGGGTTCTCCTAAAAAGTGTGTGTGTGTGCGTGTGTGTGTTTAAACACATGCATATAAACTTAATTATTGATGACCGTAAAGTGGGGCGGGGGGCAAGTCAAAATGTGAGGGGGCTTGAGCCCCCCTTCCCTACCCCGGTGCCGCCATCCATGTATAATAAATGTGAAGCGATAGCTAGCGGGCGAAGCCAGCTAGTTCATTTATATATATATATATATATATATATATATATATATATATATATATATATATATATATATATATATATATATATATATATATATATATATATATTCTAATTTATAAAAAAAAGGCAAATGGATTCTTTCTAAATCTACAATATTTATTATCACATATGGCAAATAAGAAAACACGAAACTGCATCCAGTTGTGAGGCCCAAACTTTGGAGAGTGTGGAGTCAGCCTCAGTTGCCATTACTCCCAGGTCCATTCTTACCTAATTGTGGTTTAACTAGAAACTATGGTTTACTGACTATTCATTTTAAAAATATACGCCTACAAAGTCTATGAAGCAATCGAATACAAAACACGTGTACAGTTTCGGCATAAAATGACCCACTGGCTGTTGACATGCCGTAAATACCGATCAACCATCCGGACAACTACGCCCGTGTGCCAACGTGGTTATTATATTTGTAGAATAGTTTACAAATATGACAAATTTGGTCACATTTGTCCGAATTCTCACTAAAATTAGATGAAACAAACCTATCTACTATTTATAACGTTTATTTAACCCATCAAAATTCCTCAAAGTCCTTTTTTTTCTTGGCGCCATTTAATTTTGATTGTCAAATTTTCGCATATTTTGTAAATATCACCTTAATATGAATTTACGAACACAAATAACAATGGTGTTGGTGTGTTTTGTTTTACGGCATATCAACATTTTCTGATCATTTAATGCTGAATCCAGTTAGTTTAGTAAAAGTATTTGTGCTTCAAGTTTTTAATATCTTCAAATGTTTAATTCATTATATGTTCACCCATTATAGATCCCTTGGGGAAGGGGGGCCACTTAGAAATTCGGGACCACTTCCATTTTCTTCCCGGGAAATTTTATGCATATGATTTAAATTTGATCAAAATTGGATTGACACTTTTTGTTTCTATGTAGATTCTCTAACCTTTTTTTTCTCTAGAGAACACACACACACAGTCATTGAAATTTATATATTGAAACTAGGTTATAACGTAAAGATTTTGGCCACTTCCATTAACTTCCACGGAGAATTTTATACATATGATATAAATTTCATCCAAATAAGATATATTTGAAGTTTTAAAAGAGGTTCGGACCCAATAGTTCTCCTTAATTTAGGATTACACTTAGAGATTCGGGACCACTTCCATTGTCTTCCCCAGAAAATTTTATACATATGATTTAAATTTCATAAAAATAGGATATATTTGAAATGTTAAGGGGAGTATGCTTACATAGCCCTCTTAGGGTGCACTTAGAGATTTTGGAACACTTCCATTGTCTTCCGCGGTAAATTTTACGTAAGAAAACACTTTTACATTTTATGTAGATTCTCTTACTTTTCTTTCTATAGGGAACACACACATTAACATGGACATTGAGGTTTATATAAGGATGCAAGTGTTAAATGTTGGTGGGTACGTTTGCTAATATAAATATGCACTAAATACATCGGCGTTATATTGTAAACAGGATATGTTGTAGACAAAAAGCTGGAAAAGATTACTGGGTCAGTTCTGTTTGGAAATAAGCTGAGATTCGTGAAAATGGGAAGTGATAAAAAAAAATAGGCCGAAATGACGTCAGGCATACGATTGAGAAAGTGGCCGCTGCCAATTTCCTGGACTCTCAAAAGAGGTTTCAGTGAGAGAAGACGAGTGTTTAAGATGGGCTAACACAACGTACAAATAATTAAGCAAGTCTCTCTCTCTCTTTCTTTCTCTCTCTTTCTCTCTTTC
>OY744532.1:76418652-76441152 GCA_963556195.1 Sepiola atlantica | reverse complement strand
TCGTGTGAATCAGATGATTCTGGTGTTGGCATTAGTTTCCTCGATGTTTTTCTAGTAAGAAACCTTTCTGGAAAGACATTGGGTACTTACGGGAGGGACCACATCCCTAAGTGAAAGTGGTACTGTGGAACCGACTAGATTCGAACTTGGAACACCCAGGTGTTCAGTCCGTGTCGATATCCACCTAACCACCGAAGAGAGTATGAAAAGAAATGTAGTTTATTCATCATACAAATAATCCTGGCGTTGTATAAAGGAAACGCGGAAGATATCACGCGGGTGGTGGGGGTGGTGGTATTTGTTTGTTTGCTTGTTTGTTTGTTTGTTAGGCCATGCCACTAGAACTCCGATAGCCAGAAACCCAAAAGTTGACTCATGACCTTATTATAAGATGCAGAGACATTTTTTTTGGAGGGGGGGGGGGTATATTCTTTGTCTTCATTTTCAGGTTATGAAGTCATCATTATTTATGTTGGTTTTTTCTTCAGACTATTGTCCTAAACATTGATATCTATATTTCTAACCCTAACCGTATTTACTTTCTAACCCTAACCCTAACCCTAATCATTCCGGCTTTTTTCTACTTTTATCTGCTCACCGTACTTAACCATAACTGTTATTCATTATTTGTATACGTCGACGTTTGCTACGTACTGAAATCCGATGAACCGAAGATTCTGCTGTTTATTTGAAAAAATAAGGAAAACACTCGTGCACGGCGTGACACATGTATTCGCATAGGGCGTGATTATATCAAGATTTTTTTTTACATGCGTCCAAGCTTTTCTATGGGAGGCTCTGTCGATTGGTCTGTCACGTTTTAGTTTGAAATATCATTTCTAGATACGTATGTTACAATATGAGGTGGCAGGCCTCTTCATTTTGAAATGCCTCGAAGAAGTCAACGACCGTGCAAGGGCAATGGGTCGCACCTTTATTGAGCGAATTGAAAATTATTGACTTTGCCATGAAAACTTTGAAAGGTTAAGCGCGAGTCACTCCAAACTTGCTTGCAGGTTAGAATAGTGACGAAGGAGTGGGAGTATTTTTTTGTTGTTTTTGTTTTGAATATAACAGATGCGTTTGAGTTTGAGAGAACGCTTACCGAACGGGCGGATTTGTTTTCAGCCCAATATAATGCACTCACAGAGTTAACTCATAATATAATAAAGTATATATTCTTAAAGACAAAAATGTGGGGAGTTTTTCAGCATGTTGTTTGTTCACATTACATTAAAATTTCTACATGATGGGAAACAAAAAGAAGAGAGGGAATTATAAAGGTAAGCTATCCAAGGAAAGAAGCAATTAGATTAGTAGTTTCCGGCATTTGGGGATCTCTAAAATAAAGGGGTGGGATTTTGCTGCTAGTCGGGTTGATCGGAGATATTTATGTTGAGGTAAGTTCGTCGGAGCACATTACGTGGAAGTACTTGTAAAACAAGAACACAGGGATGCAACATTCAGCCATTTTGGAATCGTCAGGTTATTAGCTTTGGCATACTGTTTTATTACATATTTTATTTTACTTTAGCAAAGACTGACCAGTGGTCAGTTCAGCATTCTACGCTACGCATAACACGGACGCCACAAATGTCATGCATATTACGCTTTCTATTGAGAACTCAATCGATTAGGTGCCGCTGCTTTGAGCCTGGACGCATACAAGTCGTTAGCAATTTATTCTTTCGCTGAAACATTGGATTTTCAATGAATATGTTTAGCTCCTAACACATCTTCCAACATAATAATGCATTGCCCTACCGTTTTCCAACTCCACGTTTTCCAAGTCCCACGATATTTACCAACCCTTGCATTAAAATAACCTAAAATGACGAAAATATCTATTCGAGGAATATTTCGGACATTCTTTCAGTTAGAAAATGAAAAAGAGAGAAAGAAAGACAGACAAACAGAGAAAGCGAGAAAATTCCTTATCTTCAGAGGAGCATATATATATATATATATATATATATATATATATATATATATATATATATATATATATATATATATATATATATATATATAATATTTATAAATAAATATATAATATTTATAAATAAATATTAAATTATTAATACCTACAGACGCTAGCGTTTCAAGCTTATTGCTCTCATCAGTGCAGGAAAGCAACAATTTCAGACGGTATATATATATATATATATATATATATATATATATATATATATATATATATATATATATATATATATATATATATATATAAGAGACAACTCATGTCTACATATCCTTTGGTAGATCCTTTCAGTAGTCCGAATCAGGATCTTAGTTTCGGAGGGGAATTGGCTGATGAATTTGCCATAGTTTGGATTTGTCTCCCAAGTACTTTCAGACCCATCCGGGTCCATCTTCGGGGGAATGAGGTTAATCAGGGTCAGACCATGTGTTCGTATTATAGACGGTTTTGGCGGGAATTATGTAATAAGTACGAAACTATATTTAGAAACCCCTCCGAAACTAAGATCCTGATTCGGACTATTGAAAGGATCTACTGAAGGATATCTAGACATGAGTTGTCTCTTATATTCAACAATACTTGCCTGCAAGAGAGGATGCTGCCTAGATATATATATATACACACACACACACACACACATATATATATATATATATATATATATATATATATATATATATATATATATATATATATATATATATATATATATATATGTGTGTGTGTATATATATATATATATATAAGGTTAATACAACAAAAAATATAAGAGGCAACTAATATATTTAATTAGTGAACATCCGGATAAAAATGAAGCTCAATATACTGGATAGAGCATTAATAGCACTAGATAGAGTGAAAGAATAAAAAAAGGTTCGAATCAAATTATATTACAATTCAAAGTTCAAGCAAAGTACTTTAAAGTCCTTAACTCATGAGTTTTCAAAGAAAATCTTCTCCTCAGAGGACCATTACCGCAATGACATTACTGCAGGTAATAAAATTAAACTTTGAAAATATATTAAAAAAATATATAAAATACATAAAAGTATATAAGACATCAAATATATCGGCCCAAAACACACTTTGTTGTTAAACTTATACAGTTCATCCAAATCATAAAGTTTGAAACAGCTTCAAGAAAGATGTCAAAGAAGTTGATTAAAAAAAAATTGGACATTATAATATTCAACACCAAGTGAGTTTTCTAAACTTTTCATATGATTTGGTTTTTTTCTATCGTTTTATTAATTTGCATACACCTTGAATATACTTTTCACTGTGATCTACTGCATCGATAGTAAACAAATTTCCCGCCTGGATAACTTTTTCGTTTCTGGACTACCTTTCACCACCTGGATTGTTCGATGAAGGGCGATTAAACCATTTTTTGCACGTAAATTCTCGCTAAACGACAAGTGAACTGGCAGAGAAAATGGAATACTCACACACTACTATAGAGAATCATCTTCACTCGATTGAAAAGCTTCAGAAGTGTGGAACATAGGCTTTGCATGCTTTACGTGACAATAACAAAACTCAATGAGCCACAAGTTTGCTTGCTTGTCACCGCTTAACAAGCAGCGTTCAATACTGATGCAGAATTGAGAGTTTGGTTGGGTTCATTTTTCGAGTTGAAACAGGGTGATTTCTAACAACGAGGTATTGAAAACCTTGTTGAACGTTAGGAAGAAGTTGTGAACAACAAGAGAGAACACATTATTGATTTATTAGTTGTTTATTTTATTAAACCTTTTAAATTAAAATTTAAGAAAAGGCGAGAACTTAGTCGTCAAAATAATACAATTTTCCGTGTCGTGTCTGAGTGGAATGCGCTGTTTACCCAAATTTTTTGTTACCTGTCTTTCACGGCAGCAAGGTTAGAAATGGCGTCAGTTTAAAGTGGGGAATCCATGTAAGAGGTACTGTGGGCGGATGCAAAATTTGCTGAGATCGGACACGTCGAGATTGCTTGTGAGGGGCACCTCAGACGATCGGCGATAAATCAATCCCCCTTTCCCGAAGGAGTGTATAATGCCTGGGATGACAGCCTCCAAATGCCGAACATAACCATACCCAACACCGACACCAGGACCGAGGCCCGCACCCGAGACTTATGGATGTTCGCCCCTGTACAACTTGTTATACGCCATTATCTAACTAATGAATAACATTGCTATTCTTCATATAAAGCAAACTTTATAAACAAATGGAAAATCAGAAAAATACGCGGCAAGCGAGACAGATAGGAAACAATCACAGACTGAGCAATATGATTGCTTGATTTTTGCATGACATCTACAATCTAACGAATCTAATGGACGGGGTATTTTATTAGACTAGACATTTTTGGTTTCTTGAAATCGAAAACCTTTCCGTTTATACAGGAAAAAATCACGTCTCCAGAATAGGCATTATTAAACACACACACACACACACACACACACACACACATTATATATATACATATATATACATATATATATACATATATATATACATATATATACATATATATATACACATATACATATATATATATTAGGGGAGGTCGATTTTGAAACTGTAAATTATCGCACTCGAAGAAAGTTGCCAAATAATGTCAAAAGTTACCACAAGAAATATTTTTCTTCAAAATTTTGTATTTATTTGAGCATTGCAACTTTAAGATCAAATAAATCGAGATTTTTTCTCACTGCCGAGATTTCACCGGCAGATGTGTCGCCTTAAATTAAACCCGGGTTTTAACAAAAAAAAGTAATACATTACTTAATAATAAATATTTTAAAGTTTATTATTATTTATCTTAAGAAATTAAATGTACATATTCAAATTAAAAAGGAATAAAACACTATGATATTTAATGTTATATATAAATAATTATTTGTTTACATAGGCGTTTTATTTATTGGATATTTTTTATGGTATTCACCGGTTAAAAATTCATCGGGCGAATTTGACTTCCCGTGTTGATTGTCTGTTTAATTATCACACATATATATTGAATTGTCGAGCGCTGGCTTATCTAATCCCACTTTCCCGACCTTTTGTCACACCTTACCTTGTGGGAGTTAGATAAATAAAAACTAGTTCAGCCAGGGGGTTTTACCCCACCAAATAAACCGGTATCGTTTGGGTCTGGATTCACGCCCGTCTATTGGGGCTTGTCCGTCCTGTGCAGTTCTAGGAGGTGCATCTCCCAGGTTTTGCCTTCCCTCTTTGGGGAGGAGTAAGTTTATTGCTTACTGTCTGAGGCGGCCCTACCGGGGAATGCCGACGAAGCTGCCCAGGCAATTTTTAAATGGCCAGAGTGCTCACCTCTCGAGCACTGGCTTTCTCATCCCACTTTCCTTACCTTTTGTCAATCTTACCTTGTTGGGGGTAGATAAATAAAATCTAGTTCAGCCAGGGGTTTTTACCCCACCAAATAAACCGGTATCGTCCGGGCCTTTGGGTCTGGATTTACGCCCGTCTATTGGGGCTTGTCCGTCCTGTGCAATTCTAGGAGGTGCATCCTCCCAGGCTTTGCCTTTCCTCTTTGGGGATGGGGTAAGTTTATTGCTAACTGTCTGAGGCGCCCCTACAGGGGAATGCCGACGGGGCTGCCCAGTCAATTTTTTAATGGCCAGAGTGCTCACCTCTATAGCGCAGGGTTCTCTAATCCCACTTTCCTGACCTTGTGTCACATCTTACCTTGTTGGAGGTAGATAAATAAAACTATTTCAGCCAGGAGTTTTTACCCCACCTAAAATATATGTATTGGAGTTGATGGGAGAATGGATAAGGACACATTGATGTATAAGGAAATTGTGGATGAAAATAGACAGAGAATTATGAAAAAAACTAAGGGACCAGAACACCATTTAACTTTTACAAAAGAAACACCATGTGAAAGTAAATATCTGACACATAGAGTTCTTCCGAATAGTGGTGCAACAGGTGCTGTTCATGCAGATCAAGTGGTGGATGTTTTGCATGAATTCCACAGTGAGAACAGTATCAAGGCTATACTTGTTGACAACACTAATACCAACACAAGTTGCGATGGTGGAATGGTTGCAATTTTAGAAAAAAAACTTTTTAAAACTCTTCACACAATTGGTTGCTCTTTGCATCATAATGAACTACCTTTCAGAGCCCTTTTTAAAAACATAGATGGTTGCGCAAAGGGCCCTACAACATTCAGTAGCCCTCTGGGGAAATTATGCTCAAATGATTGATATGATTTACCCCAAATATCATTTTCCACTATTAGCAATCCTCTAGAGTCAATTTTTAAAATTGATGAAATACATGATCTTAGTTCTGACCAAAGGCTCCTTTATGAATACACAGTAGGTATTTCTAGAGGTAAGGTTGACTCTAGATAAGCCTCCTGGAAAATTGGTCCTTTAAACCAAGCAAGATGGTTAACTTTGGCCATCAGGCTTATGTGTTTATGGACTCGTGGTGCATACCCACAAAGGCACACAACAAAACTACACTATGTAGTAAATTTTATTGTAAATGTGTATGCCACTTTTTGGTTTGAAATTAAAAGAAATAGTAAATTCCACAATCAGTAAGTGCACATTTTTAATATGACCCAGAGGATTAAGGAGAAGCCTCAGGAAATCCAAGATATCACATTTAGAAATATACAAGGTAGTACATTTTGTTTACTGCCTGAAAACTTTCTATATTCCATGGTTAAATCTGAGGAGATTGAAGTAAGAGAAGAAGCTTTAAAAAGAATTTTGGCCATTAGGTAAGTAATATTTATTCATATATCTCTGACTCAATTATTTATTCCAATTTATAGAATGATTTTTAAAGATTTTATCTAATTTCACCATAATTATTAAAGCAGTACAGATTGGAATTTTTTAATAATTCAATTAATTAATTTGTTCTTTCAGGAGTGAGGAGTCAACCAGAAAAAGATTAAAAAGAATACTACCTATTAATTTTAATGCCACACATTGGACACAATTAATAGATTTAAAATTATGCGGCATTTTTGAACCACCAATGACGGAAGATTTTACTGAATCTGAACTTCGAGAATCGTTGATGAATGGAACCAAGCTTGACTTGCCAGATTTGCCCTCACATTCTCAGGGTGTGGAACGGGCAGTTAAGTTAATAACAGAAGCTTCACAAACTGTATATGGTTTTGAAGCAAGGCATCAACACATTACAGCCAAAGTTTTGAGTCAGAAATTGAGACCAGCATTTTTGTCTAAGGGGTCTTATATGGAGCAATTTGACTCTCTATATTAAGCTTCATTAAAATAGTGTTAGGTTTTTCCTTATTTCTTTGCTTGTTATATTTTCACTAATAACAGAAAAAATCATTTTTTTAGGTATTCAAATATTACTGTTTAATTCATAACGTTAAAAGGTAGTTTACAAAAGCAGATACTGAAAATGAGGGGGGGGGCAAATTTTCAATTGGAAGATTTCTTTAATTCATATCATTTTTATAAAATAAAAGGACATTCCCTGCTTTTAAATGCTAAAATTATTTGGTTTTCACACCAATATTCAAGCAAATCTTGCAAAAACGAGGAATTTTCAGTATATTCTTGTCTACGATCTTTGATACCAAACGCTCAAAAAACCGCTGAGGTTTTTGATCTAATTTTTTGCATGAGTATTTAATAGGTCTATATACAACTTTCGGAACGTGCCTTTTTTTAATATTTAAAAAAAAGTGTAAAATCGACCTACCCTAATATATATGCACATATATACATATATATATACACATATATACATATATATACATATATATATACATATATATACATATACATATATATATATACACATATATATATACATATATATATACATATATATATACATATATATACATATATATATACATATATATACATATATATATATATATATATATATATATATATATATATATATATATATATATATATATATATATATTGCGCCCCTGTTAGGGGCCGAAATAAAGACACGGAAACACGGGGTTACAGAAACAAAGATATATTATTGAAGAAAAAGAATATATACACAAGAAGTGGTATTCTGGACTGACAGTATAGAACTGGGGTGGAAGAAGACAGTGAGTTGGAATACTTCTTGCATTTTATTATGGATGAACGAGTCCATCTGTTCTTCGTACGGGTATGGAACCATAACACCCCCTTCCAAGCCTTACCTCCTCAGGAGTCTTAGTAACGTTTCCTTTTCGGATTCATCACTATGTAGTCCGGATCCATTCGTTTTCGTTTTGGCTGCCGTTTCTGTGTGACTACCTGGGGTGCTGGCAAGTTTAAAGTATCATATATCACGTCCATCACGTCTTCTACTTGGAAGAGCTGTCAGTGTCATCTAACAGTCTTTTCGAGTATAAGAGACATCTGAATCAGATCAGAGAAAGACTGTTAGATGACACTGGCAGCTCTTCCAAGTAGAAAACGTGATGGACGTGATATATGATACTTTAAACTTGCCAGCACCCCAGGTAGTCACACAGAAACGGCAGCCAAAACGAAAACGAATGGATCCGGACTTTTATAATATAGACAATTGACCCTATCCTCTTTTCAATTGTAGCGGGTTCCCAGAACGATGCGTTGTTTTTGTACATCTTAAAGTATACCCTATCTCCTGGGATTTTTTTTTCTTCGGTACCGTAGAGATTCGATCATAATTATTTTGTTTAGGTAGTAACTTATCAAACACGGACTTCAATTTCCGCGCAAACATCATCTCTTCGGGGGATAATGGAAATGGTACGTTTACGTTTTTAGTAATTCTATATACTTGCAGAAATTATTGCAAAGCTTTCTCCTTAGGGGTACCACCGGCCTTTTTTAGTGCTCTTTTTAACGTGTCTACAAAACGTTCCGCCTGGCCGTTTGACCTAGGATGATACGGGGGAGTCGTTATATGTCTGATTTGAAACGTCGCGGAGACCTCCTCAAAATCTGATGACGTGAACTGCGTCCCATTATCACTCACCAGACAATCCACTACCCCAAAACGGGCGAATAGTTCATGTAGGAATCTTATCGTAACCTCCGACGTGGGACTCTTGCAACGTAGTACCTCGGGCCATTTCGAAAAACTGTCAACTACGATTAAGTAGTAAAAACCTTCCAGTGGTCCCGCGAAATCCACGTGGATTCTTTCCAACGAACGGTCAGTCTTTGGCCATGGGCTATGTTTTATATGCGGTGCTTTTGCCGCCAAGGCACAGCCTTTACACAGCTTTACTGCTTTTTCAATGTCATCATCCATACCTGGCCAGTACATAAAACTCCCCATTAAACCCTTCATCCTGCTTATCCCTGGATGGCCAACATGAAAATCTTTTAGAA
Organism: Sepiola atlantica; assembly: GCA_963556195.1. Taxonomy (NCBI): domain Eukaryota; kingdom Metazoa; phylum Mollusca; class Cephalopoda; order Sepiida; family Sepiolidae; genus Sepiola; species Sepiola atlantica. The sequence continues at coordinate 76,431,825 of OY744532.1, read as the reverse complement.
TTTTCTTTCGTAGTTTTTCTGGGATGACCACCCTTTCGTTGTGCATGAATACCTCATCACAGAGTAAGAAACTCTTTTCCACATGTACATCCTTATCTACAATTTTCATTTTTGTGCTGGTTATAAATTCATCCTCGTGAGCTTCTTTTTTTTATCTCGTATAGCGTCACCGTAACTCTCTCACTGCGTTGCACAAAATCTCTTTTAAATCTCCTTCTGTTTCAAGGGGCGTGATCACTGTGTCTTCTAGAGTCTCTCTCTGTTTTGGCACTAGTCTCGACAACCCATCTGCATGATAGATTTTATTTGAAGGCAAATACTGCATTTTGAAGTTATAATTTAATAAGATAGTTCCCATTTTTGTAGCCTATTAGCCGTATATACCGGTAGGCCTTTTTTAGATCCATAAATTGTAATTAGCGGCTTATGGTCTGTCTGTAAAGTAAATTGTCTACCATGTATGTATCGGTGAAACTTTGTTACCGCAAATATTATTGCTAGGGCCTCTTTCTCGATTTGAGAATAGTGTTTTGCCGCCGGGAGCAAGGTCTTAGATGCATGTGCAATGGGTTTATGGGTCCCATCCGGCATTATATGTAGGATACACGCTCCTAAACCATACGAACTAGCGTCGCTAGCCACAATTATGCCCAATTCTGGATTGTAATGTGTTAGAAATAACTCTGACGTAAGTCTTTCTATAATTTTATTAAACGCATCCTGGCATTCAAGTGTCCACACCCAGGCTTTATCTTTTTTTAATAACTCATTTAATTGAGCGTGCAAATTATGCATTTCTGAATAAAGACCTGGTAGTAATTTGCTAGCCCCAGGAAACTCTGTAATGTCGTGACGTTTTCTGGCGCCGGCATGTTTTTTTTTTTATCGCTGTAGCCCTTTCTGGGGCCGGCCTCCTGCCGTCCCTGTCGATAATATGACCGAGGTATTTTATTTCCTCCAGGAAAAAATCACATTTTTCTTCTTTTACTTTGAACCCATAATCTTGGATTCTCGCAAATACTTGATTTACATGTTTCTGGTGTTGTTCGATATCTTTGCTGTTAATCAAAATGTCATCAAGATACGCTATCGCAAAAAGAAGAATGAATGAGGATCGAAAGAATGAATGGAAATAAACCCTTTTCGCAACGCACGAATGAAAGATTGAATCTCTGAGGAAAATCGTCTCCGTGTTTCTCTTCTGCCTGTTGATAAAATTTATCCACAGATCGAACATCATCAACACCGATCACAGCCAAGGAGACACCACGAAACCGACGGTACCAACGGCGATCACGGCCAGACGACGAGAGAAAATTTAAGGTAACTTTTTTGTGCATAACATTTTGGGTCCTAACCTGTAAAACAGAAAGAACTAAAAATCGAAAGATATGCCTAACGAACAATGTTGAATGAACTGCGTTTAATGAGTAAGAATTTAAAAAACGAATTATGTTTGAAAATCCGTAATTTGAAATGTTTAAAGAGCAGATGTTTTAACGAGAATTAATGTGTAATAGGTTGACAGTTTAAAGAAAATGTCGCTTGAAAGTGCCTTACGGAAAGTGTTAAAAAAGATTGAAACCGCTTAATAATCTTCTCATAAACTTTCGTATCGTTTTCGGTTACGAGAAGATTTAATTCACAAGCGTTATGTAACAAATGCCTTTTTTGGGACCGTAACCAGTTGTTGGATTGGTTTAAGAGAACTGCCGCGGTCCAGGCAGGAGTAGTGACTATGTAAAAGATCCCCCTTTGGTGCCGCGCCCCTTTTTTTAGTGGGTGACTATGTAACAATACTATTATTATTATTATCATTATGATTACTATTATAAATATTGTTATCATTACTAGCACTATTTTACTATTGTTATTATTACTATTACTATTATTATTATTATTATTATTATTATTATTATTATTATTATTATTATTATTATTATTATCATTATTATTATACCTTATCTATAGTATTATTAATACTATAATTATTAGTATTACTGTTATTATTATTATTATTTTGACTTCAACTTTAATTTTTAATTTTAAGATTATTACTTTTATTGTCATCACTACTATTAATATTATTACTCCTATTACGATTATTAATAATGATTGCTATTATCGTCTATTATGATTATTATTGCTGGTATTATAATTATTATTATTATTGGTAGTGTTACTATTGTTTTCATTATTAGCGTTGTTATCATTATTTCCCAGATAAACACTATTGATATCACTGTGATTACTAATATTATCTATCGATTTTATCATACAAAAAACATATAGTTATTATAATTTTTATTATTTTATTTTTTCAATTATTATTATTATTATTATTATTATTATTATTATTATTATTATTATTATTATTATTATTATTATTATTACTGTTATTTTATCAAATTAATTATTTTGTAAATCATAACATCTAAGGAGCGCATGTGTGTGTATGTATGTGCGTGTGTATGTATGTATGTATGTATGTATGTATGTATGTATGTATGTATGTATGTATGTATGTATGTATACATATATGTGTGTATGTATTGTTATTTTCTTCTGAACCGATCAATATTTATTTGAAATGATAGATAAGATAAAAAGACGACTATTTTATTGTTATCATTATTATAATTAATATAATAATTATTATTATTACTGTTACTGTTATTAGTATTATAATTATTATTGTTATTGTTGTTGTTGTTAATGTTCTTATTATGATTGGTGCCCTCATTATTATTTTATTTTTATTTTTATTATAATCATTCTTGGTAGAAATGGAGTAGAAATGTAATAAATGAAAATTCTTGTATTTAGTATTATTAATACTTTTTATTTATTTTAATCAGAGCGTTAACGAAATTAATCTCAAATAAAATTAAATGTCAAAGAAAAAGAAAAAGAAAATTAATTAAAACGGCTTCCATTATCTGACATCCCCCCAACCAACACTTTTACCACAAAAAAACATATAAACTCTGCTCTTCCTTCCCCTCCTACATGTATTTCATTCAAAGCTTTAAACCCGGCATATCAACCACCCCTTCCTACCTCTTAACTTACAACCCTTCCTTATCTAAACTCATGATCTGAGACCCTGAAAATATGTTATAAATAGATTAAACTTTCAATCTTTTAACTCTTCATCTCAGATTAAAAGCGTTTTTTTTTTCAATTGTTTTTAAACTTGACCATGTAACCCTCCGGTTTTTAATTTGATTTTTCTTTTTTCCCTTCTTTTCATTCTTTCCTAATATGAATATCTGAGTAAAAAACAGACTATTTTCTCGCCTGATGAGATTTTAGTTTCTAATAACTATTGATCGATAAAATCGACATGCCAGTGTAGCGGCTTTTTGTACATGGCTGTGTAAATAAAGATAATTTTATTTATGTTTATTATTTTTATTTATTTATACTTATACAGACATAAATAAAATAATTATATATATATATATATATATATATATATATATATATATATATATATATATATATATATATAGTCTAAAGAAGCTTTGAGTCATTAAAAAAAAGAATATGCGGTTTAAATTCCCAGGAATACTAACAAAATCAAAAATATCACCAGGCTTAACATTAGCATAAGTCGACTTACCGCTGGAAAATTTACAAATACAAAAAGGGATTCAAGTATATAACAGTGAAACAAAACAGGGACATTAACTTAACTGTGAAATTAAACACGGATCATCAGCTGTTTCGGAGATTTATATATATATATATATATATATATATATATATATATATATATATATATATATATATATATATATATATATATATATTATTTCATGTATCCACATATAATATTATAAGGAGATATGATATCCTATGTATCGATTTTCAGTATTTACTTCAACAGTGCTCAATGCGTAAGTAGAGCTAGGTAGTAAGTGTTGTGGACCTAGGTAAGGCCGAATGAATGACACAGGAACACATGGTTTAAATGAACAAAGGTATATATTATATAATAGAAAGAAAGAGATACAAGGAGATGGTGCTCTCAACCGCCATTGCCGGTTTGCCGGGGAAGAAGAGAACAAGTGTCACGTGCTTCCCGTATTTATAAGGTGGACGAGTCCATTAGTTCTCCGTAGGTAGGTACGGCACCATAACAGTAAGTTATGAAAATATATTTATGGCACAGAGGCGTCCGCGTTTACTAAACACACATTTTAAAATGCTTAACGTAATGCGATTTTATTTTGTGATGTCACTCCGGCGTCGCTGAAGTCAAATTGTAAACGTCTTTTCTGGAACAATGCGAAAACGCGTGTTTTTATATATATCTTCCACCCTACATATAATTATATATCCTTTCCCAATTCAATGTCGTGATCCTAATATTAAAATAATTTGCCAATAGAATCGATTACGGTGAAAATAACTATAATTCTTAGATGTGGATGATATATAAAAAAAATTCTATATTTAAAGGTATGGTTAAATTTCTGACATAAAATCTATTACTATTCATTCATTAGTGCGAATAATCTTTAATATAGTATAGGGAAAATGGAAATATGGGACTATGGGACCTTATAAGGGCTATATTTGAACTATTCCCTATGCATACAATTAAAAAAATATCACCGTTTTTATTTAATAGGTTACCAACATGTTTAATTATGGATAACGTTTCCCCTAAACACAACCTACAAAATCTATCTAAAGTTCTCTAAGCTTAAACTTTTTTTAACTATGAGGCATCTAATGTTATATGGGATATTCTTATTTTTAGGATATAACGAGACAGAGAAGTACAATTTAAAATGTCTAGATTATTGAATGTATTCTTGTATTTCGAAATTTTGGGTTTTATCATACCTTACGTGGCACCAATATAAATGTTTTTTGTATCGCTGTCCCTGTCAATATTATTTGTTTCATTATTATTACTGTTATTATTATTGTTGGAGATATTGTTATTCCAATTGTTTGAGATAATACTTTTCTCAGTTATACATTTATATACAACGTTATCCTGCACGCAGAAATTTTCAAACGCACAGGAGTTTCTATCTAAAGAAATATATATATATATATATATATATATATATATATATATATATATATATATATATATATATATATATATATATATATATATATATTGTTAACTGTGAAAAGCGGATTTTCTTCTGTGGCTTTTAAAACATTCTCCTTATAATTAATCCTCTTGTGATACGAGAAGCGGGTACACCCTCAATGACTTCCCAACACCATGCAAATCATCGCCGATCCAAACTTTTTACCTCTTTTTACAAAACACAATTTTTCACCATTTTTCACCCATATAATTCATCAAATATCCATTTACAGAGTAAGAATCAATAAATTATAGTGGTAGATATTTAAAAAAAGACTTGCCTACAGGAAATATGAAAACGGTATTACAGAATCGGAAAATATCGATTCTATTTTTCTTGTGAATAATTTACATCATTACGGGAATGACTATGACATAGAATTGGGCAGTGAAAGTGTTAATAATTGAGTGATATTATTTTTATGAAGTTGTTTTGTGAGTTGGGAAAGGTGTACGGATCCTATTTACATCCGGACCATTTGGCATAATGGTTAGGGTGTTCGATAATGAGCCGGAAGTCTTCGGTTCAATCCTCGGTCGAGTCATACCAAAGACTAAAAAAATGATGTCTGATGCCTTTTTACTAAGCACTCATTATCATAAGGTGGGAGTCAAGTTTTAGACAAGCCATCCAGGAAAAGGGGTGGCGCTCCATCTACATCTCGATGTAGTGATAAATGAAAAGGGGGCTTCCGAGTCGCCATCGACTATGGTCTATCTTTTTATTCTTATTTTATTGCATCACTTTTACGTTCTGCAATCATAGTGCTTACAGACCCCCTACATAAAAACTAAACATCCCACAACCAATAATGTGAATTACAAAACTAGTCACAACATTTGAAAGTGTCTAGCATAGTAATTAACGTTACCAAATTCTTAGCCATTAAGCAATTATACGTTTGAATCTTGAAGGCGCTTAGAACGCAATCAAATTCTTAGCGGTTAAGCAATCAAACTTATAAATCTTTCACGCGCTTGGTGTGACAAAGTGTCCGGGGCCCCATGGGGATCGGGTACCCTGGTTACGCGTTAGTATGCATCTTGGTGATGATGCTAGGCCCTGCGTAGAGACGAAGTGAAGATATAAAACTAGTATATATTTGACGTGGAAACGAGCTTATTCAAACAATGAAAAAAGGCGCCGGTTTGTCTGGCAAAGTCGTGTTTGGTAGTCAACACCGATCACCGCTACAACAGGAAGAGAGTGTCCAGATGGGAAGTTAAAGATTAAGAAAAATCCATGATCTTAGCGTTAATTCTTATAAATGTCAACAAAGACATATGGTTGTTTGAGTGAGTGATACGCTGTGAGTTTGCGATTCCGGATGTCTGCTTTAACTGGGCAGATAATCATTTAGGCCTGTCATCGTTAATTACGGCAGAGAGCCTCTGGCCCACACGGCGAGAATGAGAAGGCAATTGTTTTTATGATAACGCTAGGCCAGAAAGGGAATTTCATTTATTCTAGGGAGGGGGAGGCGAGGCCCGTGTCCCCCCCCCCTTGAGAGAGGAAGAGACGCAGAGAGAAATATGGCAGAGAAAGGGGTGTACGACGATAGACCCCTTCAATAGGAGGAATAGAGAAGTTCGTGCAGGACCAGAAGAGACGGAGTTGAATTGTCGTTAGGGTCGGACGCGTCCGACGCCGTGCGCTGATGATGGTGCGCGACGAAGAGAAGAAACCCGAACGAACTCCCCATCGTTTTCTTAGGCAGTTAATTTGTGACTAAACAACCGCTTGTAAACGAATTTACGAGAACCAACGAGATAACTTAGAGAAAACACTTTTTACGAATACAGTAGACATTAATCTAATGTAAAATCAATTCTTTTATTTTACTAATAATTACTCTTCAATACAAAAAAAAACCAACCGAGTTGTTCAACATTGTTCTTTTCTTTTTGTTCTGCTTTGATAAATCTTTCGCCCTCACAGAGCCAACCGATTGCTGTTCACCCAGTGATCGCTCGCTGATATAAACAGTTTCAACGTGGGAGTGTATTTGTAGCTGGACGGGACAACAAGATCGGCGACGCGACGTCATCATCATCGTCGCCATCCCGGCCAAAAGGAATTTCGATCGACATATTTTTTAAAGCCACTACGACGATCGGCTGAAGTGTGTTCACGGTCGGGCAAGACTGTGCGCGCGAGTGGGGTTCACACATTGGCACCGCGACCTCACGGTGCAGACGTGTGTGGGGTTTACATTGGAACGTAATCACGCTCTCATGTAAGATCTCAATATTATAGACTCTCATTTTTAAGTTGTAAATTACAAACCGTTATAATAATTTTAAAAAACCTCAACAGTAAAGACATATCTTTAAAGACACCAAGACAAACACCACCTGAAGATGATTTGACGAATCAAATCGAAAGTACTCGCAAAAAAAGGAAAGAATATATATATATATATATATATATATACATATATATACATATATATATATACACATATATACATATATATATATACATATATATACATATATACATATATATATATATACATATATATGCATATATATACATATACAGGGTGTTTCAAAAGTCTTGGGAACATTACAAATGCGTATATCTCATGAGCTATTCCAGGTAGAAAAATGAAACTGGTGCCATTTTAAAGCTTGCTTAATCAAGTTTTTGGTCATACTAATGATTTTCGTGTTATCTTTCCAGGTGCAGTAATGGCGTTCTCTAAACAAGACAAGGCATTTTGCGTCCTCCAATTTGCAAAGACTGAATCGTGGACATGTGTTCAGCGTGCATTTCGCAGGAAATTTAAAAAAGAAGCCCCTGAAAGGAAATCCATTGTCAGATGGCATGCTAAATTTGTGAAAGATGGGTGTTTGTGTCCAAGTAAGCGAACAGGTCGCCCTTCAACTTCAGAAGATGCAGTTGAGCAAGTTCGGACAGCCTTTCAGCGGAGCCCCCGTAAATCAGTGAGAAGAGCCAGCAGGGAACTTCAGCTTGCTCCAGCAACTGTCTGGCGTGTCTTAAGGAAACGACTGCAAATGGTACCTTACAAGCTCAAGTTGGTCCAAAAGTTGAAGGACACTGATAAGCCACTTCGCCGTGACTTTTGCATTGCAATGCAAGAGAAGTTGGAAGATAACGGCTTTGATGACCGGCTTGTTTTTAGCGATGAGGCGACCTTCTATCTGAATGGCAAAGTTAACAAGCATAACACTCGCATATGGGGTACTGAGAATCCTCATGAACTTCTTGAGCACGAGCGAGATTCACCAAAAGTGAACGTGTTTTGTGCAATTTCCAAGAAAGGTGTCTATGGACCGTTCTTCTTTGAAGAGGCAACTATCACTGGTGAATCCTATCTCAACATGCTGGAAGACTGGTTAATGGCTCAGTTGGAACAAGCAGAATCTGATGACTTCATTTTTCAACAAGATGGTGCACCACCACACTGGAGTCTTAGAGTAAGGCAGTTTCTTAACACAAGGCTGCCTGGTAGATGGATTGGGAGATCTGGGCGAGGTGATGACGTTCTCATGCCCTGGCCTCCTAGGTCTCCAGATCTTACCCCGTGTGACTTTTTCCTTTGGGGCTTTGTCAAGCAACAAGTCTATGTGCCGCCCCTTCCAAGAGATATTGACGAACTAAAGGCTCGAGTAACGGCAGTTGTGGGAACCATTGACGTCAAGATGCTGGAACGCGTTTGGCAGGAAATGGACTATCGACTAAATGTCTGCCGTGTGACGAATAGTGCTCATATTGAGCAACTTTGAAGATTCCCCACAAAACTTGAAACTTTAACCTTTCCAACGGTACAAATTTCATTTTTCAACTCCTAATAGTTTTTGAGTTATTAAAAATCGTTATGTTCCCAAGACTTTTGAAACACCCTGATACATATATATATACATATATATACATACATATACATACATACATATATATACATATATATACACATATATATACATATATATATATATATATATATATATATATTTACATATATATGCATATGCATGCTTCATATGCACGCTTGAACTTGAGTTGAGCACGGTTCTGAAGAAGTAGAGTTCCAGAAATATTATATCATACGGAGTTTCAACCAGATTATCTTGATACAGGTATTACATAATATTGTAACATTGTATAAATAAACAGATATATGTGTGTTTGTGAAATATATATATATATATATATATATATATATATATATATATATATATATATATATATATATATATATATATTTGTATGTATGGATACATTGTATTAAGGGTGAAACTATTCAATTTGTTCCACAATTATATGTCTTATTTGCTACAACTTGTGTCTATCCGTCACACTTCTGCATTGTATTGCCTTCTAAGTATCACATTTCTCCCCCCCCTCTCTCTCTCTTTCTCTCTCTCTCTCTCTCTCTCTCTCTCTCTCTCTATATATATATATATATATATATATATATATATATATATATATATATATATATATATATATATATATATATATGAATCATTTGCCTTCTACTCCCACCAAGAGAACAGACTAAATACCTTCCACCTGCGCAACCTGTGTATCATATGACAGAACCACGTTTCAAACAAGAGTATACTTGCTCAGGCGGAAATCACAAGCTGTGCTCACCGAACGACAACTCCAGTGATTTGTCCATGTCAGGCGAATGGACCCAAAAAGATATTCTATACGACGAGCTCGCCGCCGACTCCAGACCAGCAGGATGACCTGTCTTACGATACAAGGATGTATGCAAGCGAGACATAAGGGCAGGTGCCATCGACACAACATGATGGGAGTCCGTGGCTGAAGACCGCAGCCGCTGGAGAAGTGCTGTGGCGGCATGCTCCATGAGTAGATATCATATATATATATGTTCTGTATGTGTCCGCTTCCAGGTCCATATAGATCTTAATTTCCTTTAATCACGTTACAGTTTCATGTGGCTTCAAGGATAGAGCGACTGCTTGCAGATTCTAGCCTGACTCTGTGACCCGGGTTCGCGCTTCTCGATCGACTGAAATTGTCACTTTCTTGCACTAATGAGAGCTATAAGCTTGAAACGCTAGCGTCTGTAGGTTATGAATAATTTAATATTAATTTATATTTATTATAATAAGCCCCTTTAAGAAATTAAAGTCGAGCACTGTCGGAGATGTTTAAAATAGACTGTCAAAAAGCTCTAATGCAAAGTTCCGGATAGGTTCGTCGATCCTCTCGATTACTTGCTTTCAAGTACATATAGATCTTCTTCCCTCAATCACGTGATAGTTTCCGGTGGCAGCAAGGATAGGGCGACTGCTTTCAAATTCTAGGCCGACTGTGAACCGAGTTCGCGCCTCCCGACCGTCTGAACTTGTTACTTTCCTGTCCCTGAGAGCTGTGGGGTGTAAGTGTGTGTATATATATGTAAAATGAAATAAGAAAACCAAAATATTAATTAAATTAAGGTTTTCCTTATTTCATTTTCCATTACGTCGGAACATTTTTCCATTCTTTATCATATATATATATAATAATGGAAAATAAAATAAGGTAAACCTTAATTTAATTAATATTTTGGTTTTCTTATTTCTTATTTCTTTCCAAATATGATCTATGGTTAAGATCGGATTCTAACTCTGCCTGATGAGATCTCAGTTTATAATAGCTGTTGATCGATAACATCGACATGCCAGTGTCGCAGATTTTGTACATGGCTGTGTAAATAAAAATAATCATTATATATATATATATATATATATATATATATATATATATATATATAGGGACGTGGTCCTTTGAATTGTTATAAAATGCAGGGTCACCAAATTTTAGCAGCGCGGACTCTAGCTTGTTAGGAGGTTGTGTCTTAAAGAAAATGCTAAGATCCACGCTTACATTTAAATTGTTATAAAAATGTTTAAAACATAGAAACATGCATGAAAGTTGAAATGAAGGAAGAATAGAAAAAGGAAACATTATTTAAAAAACACAATTTTTATATATATACAAATGACTAGACATAAATTGTTCATTTCAAATGTTAAGTTAGAAGTTTAGAAGTGTGTATATGCGTGCGACGATGTAGACATTTTTGTGATGCTTTGCGCTAGAACGCATAAGTGTATGAATGCGTGTGTAGCCTTTTGTCAGGGTGCGTAGTTTTACGAATGTGTCTGTGCGTTTAGAATTGATAGGGCGTGTAGGCATTGGTGTGTGTGTGTGTCACCTTTTGTCAGCAGGGTGTGTAAGCAGGTGTGGATGAGTTGAATAGTGGTGTTCTTTTCAACCAAGAGGGCAAGGGAAGCTTAGTGTTATATAGATGTTAGAGTTCTGCTGATATTTTTCCAAACTGATTTTCTCGACGCAAAATCTGTGCTTAAATTACATTTTATCGTCTCCCAGCGCATAGTTCTATTTTCGCGCGAAAACGGGATTTTAATCACATAGTTTGGCGGACGTAGTAGGACGCATACCACGTGACAGCTATTTTTGTTTTCTCGGTAAAATTGGCTGTGGGAGCCGGTTTTTGAAACGAAAATCTAATTTAATTTTTTAGATAGAAATTTGAGGGCGTGGCTTGTGTTTTCGCTCACACCGTCGGTCATTCAGCATTATAGGATTGGGATGCATGTTGATCCCATATATATATATATATATATATATATATATATATATATATATATATATATATCTATATATATATACTAGCGGGACCGGTTCCGGTGTTGCCCGGGGAAAAATGAGAACATTCAAGAAGTTTCAAAATATGAAAAAAATAAAGTAAAATATTGTATTTTTGTTTACGGATGACAAGCGCAAACGCAGACTCTGCGATCTTCGCCCGGTGTCCTAATTACCTTTAAGTATGTGCATTGTCGACTATTTGCGTTCGACATTTAATATAGAACGTCGTTTATGAAAACGAAAGCGTATTGTTTAAAGCAGCGACGAATAGTAATAAGATCGCTACACCCTTGTTTGAAAAAATATAAATTGAAACTTAATTGTTTACTGTGGTTAAGTATGCCGTCTTAATATTTGAAAAATAGAATAATTTTCTTAAATAAAACATTGAAAGTTAAATAGAATTATGGTTAAATCCAAGATTTTTATGTTTTTTGTGACTTTCTGTTTAATCGTGCTCGTCACCTGACGTACGAATGACCAGAAATGAAAGATAAAACCTTTTTGTTAGCATTTTTTTATGCGAATTTTATTATTATTATTATTATTATTATTATTATTATTATTATTATTATTATTATTATTATTATTATTATTTCGAATTATAGTTTAATAATAATAATACATGTGTTTAATAATTTATTTTAGTTTAATATAGTGATAAACAAATAATATTTACATTGAAAAAAAAAACACATTTTATTATTAATGTGTTTGAAATAAATAGAAACATGCTATAATAATAAAACATTTTATTGAATTCATTTTAAGAAACAAATTATCAACCGAAAGTTCTTTGTTTTCTTAATAACGTTAACCAATTCATTGAACTCATCGCGTCTCTTGTGTGTAGCATTAACTCATGTCAATTTCTATTCATACAACATAATTCTGCAGCTGGAATTATATCTGAAACTAACTTCTCCATTACTTTAATTTTAACGTTAATGGTAATCAATAATTAGTAATAAAAAAAAGTAAACGGAAGTCGAAAGTTTAAAAAAAGTTTTATAAATGTGAAAGTAAACAGTGATTCTTGTTATTCAAAAATGCTAACAAAAAGGTTTTATTTTTCATTTCTGCTCATCTGTACATCAGATGGAGCGCACGATTAAGCAGGAAGTCACAAAAACATAGAAATCTTGGATTTAACCAGAATTATTTCAGCATCGTTCAAACTTTACTAAATTGTTTAAATGGAAGGGGCGATCACTCTATATTACTTAGGAATCGTTTAAACTGGTCAAAACAAAAATGTAAATAAGTTTATAATGGACGTAAGTTAATCAGCGAGTAATTAGTAAATTAACAATTTACGTAGTCGATTTCAACAGAAAGTGTTAGTTGTTTCGAAGACTTGTTTTAGTGTTCTAGTTTTTTTTGGGGGGGG
>OY744532.1:76391152-76413652 GCA_963556195.1 Sepiola atlantica | reverse complement strand
CATCCGTTTTGGGTAAGGCGGTCATTTGGGGACGCGGGCATAGTTTAACAAATCGTGCCGTGACCATCGGATTTATCCTAGGAAGCTAAAAAAGAGATAAAGAACAAAACAAACAGAAAGAAGGAAGGAACAAACACACGAACTGACGTACAGAGGAAGCGAGAGAGAAAAAGTAGAAAGAAAAGAATACGGACGCAAAGAGAAAAGGAAGAGACAATGATAAAGTAAATAAAAGAAGAAAACCAGTGATTGAGAAAAAAAAAAAATAATAAATGGTGAATGAATGTGGTTTTTCTCTTTCTGACTCTGCAAACAAACAAAAAAAACTAATTGCCCCTTAGCAAATAATTGTTTAATTTTTTTTTTTTTACATAACGTCTATAATTTAAACTTTCAGATTATAAATAGTTGAATCGTGTGCCATGTATTTTCGTTGATATCTAAAGGGTAACTACTTATTTGTTTCGTAAATAAAATAGAATTTACTAGAACGCTTAAATTCGTAGAAAAAAATGAGGCACACAAAAAGAAATAGAGAGAGAGGGGAAAGAGATAGACAGTAAGAATTGTGATGAGAGAGCTAGAGTAGTCGATGTTCGTGATGATGCTGATTGTGATCATGACTAATGTGTTAAGGAAACGTTAAACACTTGTTTACCTCAACTTCCGGCCTTGTGTGACATTTTGCTGCAGTGAGAAACAATTACGCATCGCACACGCTTCTTCGCCACAAGATAAATTCGCGAATGCACGTGATCGTCACCCCGATTTTGTACATGCCTTCTTTTTGAATAAGTAAAATTGTTTAATTAACAAAGTTGTTATGTTGGATATTCGAGTGGGTGAGTTAACTAATGCTTATATTAGCTAGTGCATATATTAACGATTGGGTTATGCGGCAGGAAATGGGATAGACAAGGGATCAAGAGATTAACAAAGCATAACGATAAGTGGGAAGCCAGTATTGTGAGAACGGATGTCTATGATACGAGTAGGCTGATATGACGTCAGACATGAGCTATAGAAAGAATTGTAGGTGAAGAATCTTCCTACGTTTCGATAGAAGCAATAAAAAAGTGTAATGTGGAATAACTAGCTTGTAATCCCTCCACCCTCTCTCTCTCTCTCTCTCTCTCTCTCTCTCTCTCTCTCTCTCTCTCTCTCTCTCTCTCTCTCTCTCTCTCTCTCTTTCAAGACGACCAACTTTGATGTAATTTATTGTAATGTGAATTTCGAAGTTTGACTCAATAAACCTATCGTCTTCTTATCCTGGTGTTCGTTGATTTATTTTTTTGCCTCCTATACGAAAAGAATGTCTGGCGACCTTTGACTTTCAGCGTTATATTTGAGCAACAAATTCCGGCAGACACACTCATCGAGGATGGCTTCATCATGGTAGGAGCGACTGAAACAAGTTGTGGTTCGGGGATGATCATTCGGAGTCGTCAGAAAGTTTGATATAAAACGCTTAAGTACAAAACCTATCAGCCCACAGTAATTTGTCTTTCTTCAACAGCTGTCGTTCCAATTTGATCTGCACACACTTATCTACGAGTATAAATTCTTGAAAACTTTGATTTTTGAACTGAACTTTCTTCCGGGGATAACATTCTCCAGAAATATGCTAAAAGATTCGGTACTTTTTTACAGTAGGACTCGCGTCAAAAGTGCCTCGGCATCGGTGGTTTCCGGATGTTTACGTTAAACGCCGAACAGTGCCGAATGAAAAATCGGTTGACTTACCTGCGTCAACAAAAAAAACACAAACGAGGCTGGATTTACAAGCGGGATAACACAAGCAAATAAATTTGTATAAAATAAAAATAAGTGTTTAAATTAAAGTTATTTTTTTACGTTTTTTATTTTCTCATTAAACATAACATGACAAATAAATAACAGTGATAATAACAGCGAAAGTTAGTTAATCAAGTCAGTGTTGTCTCACATTTTTTTATGAAAAAATTTTTTTTTTTACTCTTTTTACTGATTATTTTTTTATTTCGTTTAGGTTTAGGTTTAGGGCAGGGTTAGGAATTATGGTTAGGAATTAGGGTTAGGAATTAGGGTTAGGAATTAGGGTTAGAGCAGGCTCGTTTGCAGATGTCAAAGAAGAAGAAGCTAGTGATACCATGTAAAAATTCATGTTGAAATCTTATTTCTATCAGTTTGCAAGTTCAGCGTTTCATTCAGTTTGAACGTTTACTTGTCGTCTGCTTATTCGTCTCGCTTCGGGGCTTTCCGGCGTTTAACGTATACCGACGGAAAGCACCAACGCCGAGGAACTTTTAGCGCGGGTCCTGCGGGTATTCGCATGTTTTAGGCTGTTTCTTCATCTTCCTTTCAGCTATAAATATGCGACATCCAATTCATAAATAGTTGCACATGTGTTGGGAATATTTTATTCTCGCACGCATTACAACAATGTCCGTATAGTGTATTGTATCAACGATACACGTGATCGGGGAAAGAAGGATAAAAAAGGAACAGTTGTTAACAAACTCATTAAGGTTAATTAATAGTTGCTGGCGGTATATTAGTAACGGCGACGAGACATGAAAGACATGTTAAAACCTCATGAAAATAAATGAACACGGACAGAGAATGCAATATAGAGATATAAATTTTAAATAAGAAATACTTTGGTCCTCTCACAATATTGAATGCTCGCACTGTTCAATTGAAGGAAAAAATGTGAATATCTTTTATATTGAGGGTGGATAGAAATATGTCCAACTCTGTGAAAGCCGAAAGCTAGAAAAGAGGTTATAACCTCGTTTTGATTTTCGACCACATGATGATCCTACAAAGGACAAATAACGTGATCAAAACGTCCTCTGGTTCCAGTTATCTCCCTTGTATATCAGTCTTCCGCTACACTTCTATTTTCACATGTTGGCCATTGTACTCTCCGACCTTCTTTAGACGCCTTTTGTTATGGTCGCTAACCTTCTGGATATTTCGAACTGAATCCTTTAATTAATCGACTGAGGTAGACTTCTGCCATTCGGCATTTCATAACTCTGCTAGTATCAGTTAATTAATTACTCTTACTTTACTTTATGAAAACTATTTATTAGAAAATTCATAATAGTTTATTCAAGATAAAATTAATTGAATTTTTCATTTAAATAATAATGAAAACCTAAAAAAATATCTTTCTAAGTTCAAATATGAAAACGAATATTGCGTTCGGTTAAAAATTATGTTTTGCTTGTAGCAAAAGGATTAAATGTGATTGGCTAAAACGAATTGTTCTGATTATTTGAAAATGGCAGTTTTTTTTTATTGGGTGATGAACTCCCGGGTTCAGCTGATCGAGACATATGATCTGACTTTAGTCAGACACGTCAAGGACACCCGTTGATGAGCGCAATAAAGTTCAAGGGAAAGTCGTTTTGTTATGTGACGAGTGGTGTGCGATTACCAACTCCTTGATCATAAAAATTAAACTGGTGTAAGCGAGACAAAGCCGATTCGTACTTGTGTTTGTATTTGGTATAGTTCCCCTTTTACTCAGGTTTATTGTTGTTATGGCTCCCAATAATACGACAAAAGATAATGAACTCGCACAAAGGCTATTGTCCGTTGTAATCAGGATCGCTTTCAGCTTATTTAACATCTGATACAAGTGCAATAATTTCTCTTTTAACAACAATATGTTACATGGATAACTGCATACATATGCCGTTGGTATGAGTCAGCTAAACGATACATCTTGTTGTCTAAGTTCCCAGTCTAATGCGTTAACTCGTATTTCTCCGGACTCATATGTGATTCCATCCTTGGAGTTCCTGTCCGCCTCTCACTTTGTCTGCTGTTTTGTTCATCTTTATAAAACAAACGTCTACGTCAGACATACGACAATGTTCTTTTGTTTTTTTTTAATTTCAATACAATATTCTCATTTAAATTACTTGGTTTACCCAGTTTCAGAATTATTTGATTAATCCAATTTACCATTGTCCATTGTCCAATGATTGACGTCATACAAAAATAATCCAAGCGCAAACGATTGCATTTTACAACTTCTCAAAGCCACTGCGTTTCAAATATTTTGACTTTTTATTAGCAAACTTTTCATTACATGATTTCGAGTTGAGACACCTTCGCCTGTTGTTATCCTAAGCTGTCTGCCCTCTTGTCTCATCTTATTACAGATTAACTCTGCCGAATCGTTTTCAATATCAAACACAAAAGAAGATAATAGAAGAAATCAACATCCCAATTGCACACGTTAATCTGGTAAATCTTCTCACTTTCAACACCTATAGACTTTGATTATTATGATTGTCACTTTTCGACAAAGATTTTTCAGATATCAGTTCGATTATACCATACGAGTTTCTACTACGTTGTGCCCGTACATTCTATCATTGGGAAGTTGTTCTCAGATCCATTGTAAAAGTGTTACAGTTTCAGGCATGGAACGTACATAATATTTATCTTTTTACCTGTAATTTATTTTACTTTTCTGCAAAAGTATAAAAAAAAATAACTGTTCATTAGTTTAGATCAAACTTAAACTGCAAAAAAAGAAATAGTTTATGCTGTAGTGACATACGGAAAGCCGAATGTTCACTCTGCAACATCAAAATAGAAAGGGGTGTAAATTGGTCAATACGCAGGTGGTGCCATGTATCATTTCTGGTAAAAAAAAAAAATCAATAAATACAATTTATTTTATTCTTAACTCAATCAAAAGTGTCTCCGCTTTAAATACAAAGTTGTAGTCGGCAATTTCGCTAAGATTATATAAAACTACAAAATCCTAAAATTAAACAAGTAGAATTTCGCTGTTCTCATACTTCACGGTGACTTACTTCAAACACCTCACTCGATGCGTCCAACAAGATTCACTCCCTCACCTTACCAACCACATGTGATCTCTGAAGATAAACTTCTAAGTATCCCTTTTGATCACACCTATGTTGAACTTCTCACAACGCCTTCTACTAAGTATTTCACACTTAAATGCTATTATGGGCAGTCATACATGCGTCCTACTATAAACAGGTACACATACGTCGTGCCTTATACAACCGCGTCTTAAATCGGTTGCACTGAACTTAACAAAATTTTATCATCGAAAAGATTTCACTCCAGAACATTTTCCTACTTTCTTCCAAGTTTATATGTGACTTTTGTATATTTGTATATATATAAAACTTTTACAATCGTATTCCCTTATTTCTTGTGTATTTAAATAACATTGAGAGTGAGATACATATACAAGACTATACCTCCAAACAACTCCCCTATTTTTTGTGACTCATCAGGTACCTCCAACCACCCACACATGCATAAAACTGGTCTACCCCGACGTGAGTTTAATACAGAAAACATACAGTACATTACAAACAAAATTTAAATGTGGCAGATAACGAAGCTGAAATTGAACAAATGTTAACTGAACAAACCAAGTCAGTACAGACTGTAACAATAAAGATGCTGATGATCATCGAATCTAACATGATTCTCACAAACCAACAGAAACGACGCAAGGAGCCAGGGAAGAACTGTAAATGATAACAACAGAATTGCATCCGTATTTATAGGTGCAATTACTCCCACTATTTCCCCCATATTTATAGGTGCAATCACTCTCACTATTCCCCCCGTATTTATAGGTGCAATTACTTCCACTATTCCCCCACTCATTCCTGATTATAAAAGTCATTCCTTCATCGTCACTCATGTTGACCACATATCCCTCAAACGCTGAGCACACAATCCATAAGTACCACCCCTTTTTTTTTTCACAGTAAATGGTACTGTTATTCCTACACTTGGCACGATCGAACTAGTACTTAACATTATGCAGATTTTAAATGGGAGGTCATGTGCGTAGACACGCGAACACTGATCTTAGCCTTTTGGCTAAGATCAAAGTGTAGTATCTGTTCCGATGGATACTGCACGCCTGTCCTGTGCAGTTCTAGGAGGTCCACTCTCCCAGGCTTTGCCTCCCCTCTTTGGGGAGGAGTAAGTTTATTGCTTACTGTCTGAGGCGCCCCTACCGGGGAATGCCGACGGGGCTGCCCAGGCAATTTTTAAATGGCCAGAGTGCTCACCTCTCGAGCGCTGGCTTTTCAAACCCCACTTTCTCGACCCGATCTTGGGTCACATCTTACTTGTGGGAGTAAGATAAAACTGGCCTTGTGCCTAACTCCTGGGGAGGAGTAAATAAAACACGCGAACACTGATCAATGGTGCCGATTTCCTAAAAAAACAACTTTGATTTAACTGAGAAACACAATTCAACATAACAAACATCAGACAATCCAGGTAGATATTCTACCGCAGACTTTCGTCACTTTCTACTTATATAGTAAGAAAACTACAGAACGCAACCCTATACTCATATTTTTTGTACTCTTATTCACCCCAAACAAGGCCCATTACCACCAAGACGTGAGGGGCTAATGTGAATTAGAGTCCATGCCTACAGGAAGTCTCATAAAATTACGACACACTAAATGAAACAGTCATCGATTTATATGAGAAATCCAAGCCGGAGATGTTAGATAAATTGATGTCGTGTGCAATCATGACAGGACGTCCTTCTATGTATCTGAACAAACTCAGATCGATAGCAAGCCGAATCAGCGTGGACGAAGATGTTGTGAAACATTCATCCAGACACTATCATATATAATAAAGCCAGTTGTAGGAACATCGATGGATCATACACAGACCGTCTTGGAAAAATGTCCGACCACCTTCTGTTATATTTTAACCCTTTCATGCATATTGTTGTTCCACAAGAACAAATAGAAAAGTTGTCATAAATTTTGAGTTGACCAATTATATTAGTTTTGGGTCAGGGACATCGAGGAATACCTTTTGCCTCCATTATTAGTCGTTACAGGCCTTTTCAGAAGTCAGCTCAGGTTAGATCAGGTACTTAGAATTTCTGTAAAAAAAATCACGCATCAAAGTGTTAACAGGGTGGAGGCTGCACAATATGTACAGCAAATGTTATCGGGACAACAATGCAGAAAGCCGGTCATAAAGGAGACATAATTGGTTACAAAAATCATACGACTAGCCCCCATCCCCAGCTGTTCGCCCTTTCAACAAGGACCAAAAACCCAAAATCTGCCGATTGCATTCATATTTTGTAGAATATGTAGAATTTTGCAAATCTTGATACAAATGGTCAAACAAGCGGTGTGTACGAATGCAACTGAAGCCAATGGCCCCACCCCCACCTGCTTCATCTGCCATTGGTAAAACATCAGAAAACTAACACATAGCAGTCGCACGGTGTGGAGCTATAAAATTAAAACGTTGTTGTGGATTTTGGAGGTGCAATATCTGTAATTCCAAGGAAATATGTTAACAATGTAGTTATATAGCCAACTACTATCTCCATTGTATCAGCTAATGAGCAGATAATTGAATGCTCAGACCAAGCAATACTTAATCTGCCACTGCATAACCCAAGACGAGACTTTACTTGGACCTTTCAAATTACAGAAATGACTAAGCATCTATTACATTATGATTTTCTAATCATTTTGGATAGTTGTCTAGTTTCTCAGTCATTTTTTTTCTCCTAACTGGATTCTTCACCACCTTCTTCTAATAATTCCACTTTTAAGTGTTAACTAGCAACGTTTTCGCTATCACCGTCTCTCGACGTGTACGCTTGCTTCTAACTGCCATCGTCTGCCTCCTGCACTGTTGTTGTTGTTCCCTGCCTTTTAATCAGGTGGGTCTCCTCGCATGCAAATTGTGAATAAGCATATTACCCTGACCTCGGTCATACACCTTACAGCTCTTGAGTTGTGTGCCGATAACTGGAGTGTATCCAACCAAAAACATTGTAAAACATAAAAGTGAAAATCGACACAGAGATTGATTTACTAGATTTTAATAAAAAGGTCTTTTTTATTCATTTTTTTTTTCAGCAAAAAAAGGACACATTTCTTTTGATTTATACATAACATTCTTAATTTTTATAATCAAAACAAAATACTTCATAATAATCAAAGAAACACGATAACTCAACTTACAAAAATGTTCAAACTGAATAATTGTTACAATTAAAATAAAATAAAAACAAATATTAATTTTTTTTTTAAATATGGTGGACACATACGACACGCACTCCCCCTCCCCCCGTCAATAATTTTGGGAAAAAAAAAAATCTTCCAATTATTATCGATTAATCACCAAATTTTCAGAATACAATGAAAAAAGTGTAAATAAAATCATGTTAAATTTTTAGCAGCAGTATTCAGTTTCCAAAGTCAATTTAACATAAAACGGTCACACTACTCACTTTTTCCACCAGTCTTAAGCCAAAATAATCCGGTTTACAAACGCTTTTTCAAAACTTGAAGAGGGCAACTTCATGTTAAATCTACATCAAAAACTGAATCCCCTTGCTAAAAATTGAACAAGCCATTTTTCTAAGTATAAAAAAAACAAAAAAAAATTTATAATCTTAAAATGTGTTGCTTAATTGATAATAATTCAAAGATTTTTTTTTTTTCCCCCAAGTAAATGAAATCAAATTTCAAAGAATAGTGAACGTATCCTCTCAGGAAATCAGCTGATCGAAAATTGAACAAGTCAGTTTAAAATTTTATAAGATGAAAACATGGTGATTTATTATATGTCCACCAAAATAAAAAAATAAAAAAAGACACATTCTGATAAGACGGACAGTTCACAAGAATATTATACGATACATGATAAGCAAAATAAGCGGTAGCTGCCGACAGAACATCACCGCAGCCTTAGTTATAAGCCTTCATTAGCTCCACTCGAGGTCGTCCGTGTAGCCCTTGATCCCATTATGCCTTATAGCCATTTGAAATTTTAGACGGCCGCATGAAGAAACATACTGCACTATAGAATTATGATACAGCATTTTTCAGTACGACTGTGGGTTTGTTGGTGTCGGGCTGGGGTATGGTTGTGTTCAGTCCTAAGAGATCCACCCTCCCAGGCTTTACCTTCTCCCGTAGAAGGGGTTAGTTTATTGCTAATCGCCTGAGGCGCCTCTACCAGGGAATGCTGATGGGGCTGCTCGGGCACTTTTCGTAGGCCATAGTGTGTTTATCCTAGTGTGCTGGCTTCTCAAAACCACACCTGACCTTGTGTCTAACCTCCTGGCAAGGAGGTAAATAATATGTATGTACGTAGTCTTGTCGCTCTCCTTTGCGGAACCTACACCTTAGCCCATATTTATTGTAATTTATACTTAAACGTCAAAGTATGTATTTTACAGTGTGTACTTGTCCAGTAATACTGTGTCACATATGAAGGTTGAATTACCTACTAGAGAGTTTGAATTACTTACTAGACACTATTCTCGAGTGTCTTAGGTCTCTCTGTATAAGGGTTTGTCGGGACCACCTGACATGAGGATACTTCACCCTCCATGTAAACCCTGACCAAATATTCAAATAATATAGTATTCAAAGCTCAAATAAGATCTCCTCGACACAGCTATACAGTGGCTCATACGAAGAAAGATGCACCTTCTCCTAGTGGTGTTACATCAAGTAACAGCACTTAGCTGGATACTCCACCAGACTAGATGAATTCTGGTCCTAGAATCCGGTAAGACCGAGAGACCAAAAGAAAGATATACTATAACATAGTTAACTGGTCATTTGGGGAGAGAAAAATTAATGTTCTTCATTTTTTTACTAGCTCAACATTTAAGAGGTAGCGGAGAATCTAGATTTAACACTCGGATGTCTATGTATCTCATATAGACATCAAGTGTTAGCCCCAGAAAGGGGTCCCTTGATTTCTGAGAACTTAAATACTGAAGTAAAATGAAAACTAAAATGAAGATGAGGGGAAACCATGTACTTATCACTTCTGTCTTTTGTGAGCTAAGATATGTCTTTTGTGAGCTAAGATATGACTAACAGAAGACATAAATGGGAGAGAGTTTGAATGCCTACCAGACACCATCCGTGAGTGTCTTCGGTTTCTCTGTACAGGGGTTTGTAAAGACATCCTGACATGAGGATACTTTGCCCTATAAGTAAACCATGACCAAATATTCAAAATAACAAAGTATTCGAAGTCTCCTCTATGGTTGCACCCTGTAAAACATTCACAACAAAAGGAACTCGTCTAACTACAACCACTGTAAAAAAATTTCCTTTCTCCCTCTGCGTATCTAAAACTACATGGAACTTCCATGATCAAAGTTTCTTTCCCAGAACTATCCGTCTGTGGAACACAATACCACAGGGCTGCTTCCCAGCTGACTATAGCAGGGTCGTTTTCAAGTCCAGTGTAAACAAATTCTCGTTGAGCCGTCCTCGTAAATAATCTAATTTGGATCAATCTCAACCATTATTACCAATCCTCAGGTTTTTGTCTCACTGTCCACCCGACAAACTCATTAACCCTTATCCTCGAGTGGCCTTTGGGTCTTGATAAGCGGTGACCTGTTAGTACATAAAAAAAGACTAGATGAATCCAGCAAGACCAAAAAAGACCACCAGAAGCATAAACTATAACATAAGTTGACATGTCAAACGGAGAGAGGAAAAATTAATATTCTTCACTACTTTACGAACTCAACGTTTTATAAGTAAGGGAGAACCTTAAATAAACACTCGGGCATCTATGTGTCCCATAAAGTGATCAAGTGTTAGCCCCAGGAGAGGGACCCCTTGATTTCTGAAAGCTAAATGAGCAAAAAAAAAAAAATTTTTTTTTAAATAAATAAAAATGAGAGACAACACTTCTGCCTTTTGTAAGCTAAGATTAATAGGAAACTATTTCTAAAACTGTCCTCTAAGATTTAAAAAGCTGCAGGAATGGCCGCAAATCATGATGGTAGCAAGGGCTAAGCAGACGACCTCTAGTGACACGTGGACCTTATAAAAGGCGATAACTAAGTATGTGGTGATGTTGTGCCAGCAGCTACAAGATATATATTTTATATACACTATATAATATACATGATATACTGTCCTGTTAAAAAAAATAATAATAATAATAATAAATAGACAGTCCCAACGAAAAGATATTCAGTTCATGTATTGTGGAAACATCAAAATATTTTTAAGGCCTTATCTTCACTCACGCATACATAAAAACATACACCGAGTGCTTTTATACTACAACTAACATGCATAAACATATATATGTATGTATATTACAGTTCTGTCACTGAACAAACAATAACAGAAGTATTTATTGGTACAGAATTCTTAAATGACATTAAACAAAAGCAACATTTAAAAAAAAAAAATTTAAAAAAAAAAAAATTAAAAAAATTATCACCACAAGGATGACTTTTTTTTTTTAATTATTTATTTCTTTATGTCTCTTTGGGCATCTCCCTTTTGAATCATCTTCAACATGTTAAATATTTCATCTGATAGTTCCCAAAAAATTCCTTCTAATTTATTTTATTACCTGAATTTCTGAATTCATTCAGTCCAATCTTAAAATTGTCTACAGCATTGCTGTTCGTAATCTGATTTGGCAATATTTTTCTGAAAATATATTTTTCTGAAAATATATTTTTCTGAAAATATATTACTCCATGAGGAAAAAAATATAATACTCTATTAGCAATTATAACTTCTTTTTTTCTTACGCATCATAATTAGTATTCTTAATTTTATTACATCCGGCATCCCAAGGGCTCTTTTGGCCATGTTTAATGCAATTCTAACCAATAGTGCTGGAACCTATAAGTGTTTATAATAACTATTATCATGATAATAATAAAGTAGTAGTATTTTAATTTTGACACACCCGGCATCCCAAGGTCTCTTCATGATAAATTTAGTGCAATTCTGTCCAATACCTTTAGGGGCTCGAAGTGTATTATTATTATTGTAGTAGTAGTAGTAGTAGTAGTATAATTTTGATAAATAGTTTCTGACCTATAAGTATTTATTATTGTTATTTCTTACTAACTAAAAGTTCTCAAGCAAGTCATTACCAATAATAGCTCACTGGTAAAAACAGGTGGTTTCCCTGGAGTAAGTGACAATAAATCTCCTTAGGATCCCAGTACTCTCCATACCCTTCCAGTGGGTCTGGATGGGATGATGCTATCCCTCCTCAGTCTTTCCATCCTCTAAGATCCTTCTGAGCTACTTTCTATGGTACCAACTGACGTTGGCACCGTAGCATTTTTTTTATCATCAAGAGCAGCAGTAGTAGTAATAGAATCCTATGGCACATCCGGTTGGCCAAGGATGCCTCATGTCAAACTTGTTGCAATTTTAACCAATACTTTTGAAACCCATAAGTGTTTGTCTTAATATTAGTAGTTATAGTATTAACATTTTATCTCCACTCCGTGATTCTTAACAAATTTGGTGCAATTCTGTCGAATAGTTCTGGATCCTATAAGTGACTGATAAACAAATAAAAGATATTCAATTATAATATACAGAGTGCGTGAGGTATTTGAGGACATGCGAATGTCTGCCTGCAGTTATGTGATAATTAGTGATGGCATCAGATGAAATGAGATGCTGTTATTGCACAAAACGGACAATGATGTTGAGATTTCACATTTCTTGGAAGTGCACAAAGTTTGGAAAGAGTTGGAAACCCCTTGAGATAGTATCAGGAAATCACAATATCTCTACAAAGCCACCATCCACCCATGCATGGAGTAATTGTTGTCACATTTGGGCTGGTGCACTATTCACTAGTCTCTCCCTCTTAGACAAGGTTAAAAAAAAAAAAGAGTCGCTAATCTAATAGGTCCCTCACTATCCACCAAGCTCCAGTCCCTATCCCATTGCCGCAATGTTGCAACCTTGTGCTCGTTTTACAAATACTTCAATGGAATGTTCTCTGATGAACTTGCTGCTCTGGTCCCCCCCCCCTCCACTCCTCGACGTAAATACATCTGACCAACCCGACAATCAGCTAAATCCCATCCATTCACTGTGGAGATCTCCAGATGCCATAGAGTCTTCTACTCGTGCTGCCGGCCTTTGGAACTCCCTCCCTGCTCCCTGTTTCCCCGGACTGTGACGACATGCAGAAATTTAAAACTAATGTGAACAGGCATGTCGCTGCACAGCTCCCAATTCAGGATGACCCCCCCCCCCCCCCAAAAAAAAACTTTCACCCTAATTCTCGGTAGCCCCTTGTTTGGGTGGGGGGAACTATGTTAAAATAAAAATATAAAAATTCGTAAAGTGAGTGCAGACTGTTATCGTTGTGAAACCTGAATCATCTATGAGGGTCATTGCTGGAGATCTCCAGGTGTCCAAGGATACAATCCGCAACGTGTTGCATGAAGACATTCAGTTCAACTCATACATGATGAGGGAAGAGCGGTTCATGTTGACACGGACATGTGTGAACGATTTCTTTGAGTAAAAAAAAAATTTCTCAATAAGTCGAAACATCCAGAAGAGTCTGACATACTTTAAAGTCTTTTCGTTTTTTTTTTGTTTAAACAAAAAAAAATAAAAAAATATGATTATGATCAAAATGTGAACCGGAGAAATAACAGCGCATGATGTGCGGAAACTTCTGATGTCTTCCATCTTTATGCCCACCTAGTAGTTTCCCTACGTATTTAATATGCGCACCGGGGCGGCGATAGGTACGTATATAGTATGCACACTGAAGCTGCGATACGTCCGTATATAGTATGCACACCGGGGCAGCGACAGGTACGTATATAGTATGCACACCGGGGCAGCGATAGGTGCGTATATAGTATGCACACCGGGGCGGCGATAGGTGCTTATATAGTATGCGCACCGGGGGTAGAGATAAGTACCTATATAGAAGGCGCAGACAGAGGTGGTACTTTTTATAGAAATATGTCATACTTTTGCCCTGGGCAACGGAAGAGGAATGGTTGGGAAGAAACAGCTTTCGCAAAAGGCAAAATGAGAAAGTAGCGGTGAAATGGGTCGACCAGGAAAAAAAAAGTAGAAAGATAAAGACACGGCTATAGAGAGAGAGAGAGAAGTTTGAATATACGGATGTTACACACACGATTTTTCTTCTATTTTATGTTTTTATGACCCCGAGCAACGCCAGGTAGTCCTGCTAGATAGCTTTGGGGGAGGTGATTAGCAAAGGGCATGTCATGCTACCACACTTCTTTCAACATGGTCTTCGATTGAATGCTGCTGGCTACACGGAGGTGCTCAAAACAGTTGTGAGACCCTGAATAAACTGCGTTGGAAGGTCACATGCGCTTCAACAAGAGTCTCTGCCTTCTCACAAAGCTGTGGTGACCCAATCTGCACACTCAGATCATACCAGACACGTGGCCACCTAACTCGCCAGATTTAAATCCCCTTGACTATTAAGCAGGCAACAAATCAACATTCCCACAATACTAATACAGACCATGTGATGTATGGATATCAACGATTCCGGTCCCACAATGAAGCGATCGTTGCACCTAAATATAATTACATCGAATAAGTGTTTCATCCAACGATTCCTGCATCTGTGCACCCAGTTTCGCATCTGCACATTTAGTTGTTTGTAAGATTGTTTTTTTTTTACGTACTTCAATATGTCCTCAAATACCTTATGCATCATCTGGCTAAACTTCTGAAAACGTTCTTTCATGGAATCCCATCAGAGAGGATTATATACAAATTAATAATCAGTTAAATTGGAAAAAGAGAAAAAAAATCATGCAGTAAAAATACCATTATAAGCATGCGGGCCATTCTGTTTTTATTCTTCATTATCCCACACACGTTCTGACGGTGTCTATTTCCTTCTGATTTAACGGATTATTGGACGCTTTCTTCTCCGATGAGAATCCAGAAAAGAGGGTTTTTAAAAAAAAAATTTTTTTTTTTTTTTTTAAATGTTGCTGTTGTCTAATGTCATTTCTTAAAGAGTATTTACATTGAAACTAGACTGATGATGTCATCACTGCAGTGACAGATGTTACATCCGAGGACAGCAAACCACAAGAAGACTAACACCATAATAATAGAGTAAAACCCAAGTCATCTGTGATTTTCTGGACTTGGCTGTATCGCAGTACCCAACTATATTGAGGAATGACTAGTTTGTAGGTTGGAGCTACTGCATATGGAAGTATAAAAACCTTTGTTGGGTCTATTTTAAACGTCTTCATACACATCTGAAAAGGCGTATATTTGGCTACAGAATATTGGTTGTTTCGAAAAATTGTCCATCCCTGCAATGAGAATGATACTTGCTCGAAGAATTTATGAGCATCACTACCGTCATGGATCGGTGAAAATGGTATCCATATTCTATGGTGTTTACAATTGACCACAACATAATGGAAGTTAATTTTTTTTTTTTTTTTTTTTTTTTTTTTTTTTTTTTTTTTTAAGCAGCAAAATATGAATTTGTTTGAGGGGAGTGAACAGATTAAAACGAATGTCTTAATAGAAATTAGGATTAGAATTTTTCCATAGAAGGAAATAATTTGGACAAAGAACTTCATAAAGAAAAATGTATATAAGCAACTGAGTCAGCATCTTTTTGAAGTTGGGATGGCAATTGAACAAACCCAACTTTGTCATAAAAAAAATAACTTTAAAAAAAAACCAAAAAAACTGTCCAAGTCAGAAAATTGCACCGGAATTAATAATTTTAAAAACAACCCCCACAAAGATGATTTTTAATGGTTCAGTGAATGAGAAAATTCTTATGAAAATGCAAAAACCCAAACAAAAAAAAAATGGATAAGAAAGAAATAAAACAATTTTGAAAAGAAAAATATAATCGACATAAGATTTGATTTGATTTGCTTTGTTTGTCTTACGCCATATCGATCCTTTTTTATTTGAAAACACAATAGATATTACAAATAAACTGTTAATTAGCTTTGTTTTACGACATATCAACATCTTTTGTAGTATTTTTGATGATGAAACAACTTTTGTGGACCTTTAATTAATTTGGGTTTTATGGAATATCAAAGCCTTATGGATTATTTAATTCTCAAACACAACATTTACTTTAAACGACTCATTAATTCATTTGGTTTGTGTTTTACAACATATCAGACACAGACACACTTTTGTTATAATTCATTAATCATTTTAACGTGTGCATGTTTTACAGGAGTTTTTTCATGGGGAAAAAATACCTACTAAGAAGGCGCCTTTCCAAATAGTTATAACACATAAGAGTAAATTAAATTCCGAACCTCTTGCAGCTGTGGAAGGAAGTTTTGAATGTCTTCGGTTTCCCCTTCGCCATTGAATTTTATTCTTTAGCTATGAAGAAGCACTGCTGGGATTTGCGCATCCTCAACAGCACTCTAACTGGTCTCCGCATGCAGAGGTAAGACAGTTATTGTCAGACAACAAAGAATATATATATATATATATATATATATAAAATAAGATTGTGATAATATATATATATATATATATATATACAGTTTTTCATGGTAAACAACTGATGATCCCTTAAATAATGTTAAGACTAGCGTAAATTCTTGGAAGCAAACTAATATAGTAACTGCAAAAAGTAAATTAACTTACAAAAGTGATTTTCCACCGAACGACTTTGGACTAAAATGTTTTTTTTTCTTTATATAGTTTTAATAGTTGAGAAACTTCCGAGACATATATATATATATATATATATATATATATATAATAAGATTGTGATAATATAGGAGAGACAAAATCACCTTTCAGATTTAGATTTAATAACCAAAAACTTACTATTAGACAAAACGCACCCTATTTCGAAATAGTCAAACATTTCAACTAAACAGACGCTACACTACATAACATCAAATGTATTTTAGTAGCCATCAAATTCCTGTCCACATATGCACGCAAACAACAATGAAACAAATGGATTTTAAAACGAAACACATAAAAAAATCAGGTCTGAACTTCGATGTCTGTGTTTTATGTATAAGTTTTTTTTGCAGACGGATTTCGTTTTGGAATGAAACTTTCTTGGTTGAAGAAATCATTTGCTCTTAACAGTAATTCACAAGATGAACGCGCAGACGTTCTCTTAAAAAAGGTTTGGTAGTTTTGTTTTACGGCATATCAACCCTTTTTGGGTTATTTAATGCCGAATCTGGTCATTATAGTAAAAGTTTTTATGCTTCAAGTTCTTTATATCTTCAAATGTTTAATCATCGTTTTTGGTTTGGTAGTTTTGTTTTACGGCATATCAACCCTTTTTGGGTTATTTAATGCCGAATCTGGTCATTATAGTAAAAGATTTATGCTTCAAGTTCTAAAAATAAAATAAAAAGGGGAGGGAGAAAGGGAGAGGGGCTGTTGTTTTTGTTTTTGGTTTTGTAGAACATAATTAAGTTTTACAAAAAAAAAAAAAAAAAAAAAAAAAAAAACGTCAATGTAGGTGAATTTCGTCTCAGGGAGCCACAGGGCAGCCTGATCTGGTATCACCAGTCTCTTAAAAAAAAGACGTTTTCTTTAGAGTATGTTGAGACAAAGATGAACGTAGCACAAAATTGAAAATGTCCAGTTTTAATAACGGTTTTTCATTTTTTATCAAATAAAATGTAAAATAATTTTCCATGATTTTCTATAAGGCGATTTTTAATTTGTCAAATGTAAGGAAATTCATTATTATTTTTACTCAAGAACCACAATATATATATATATATATATATATATATATATGGGAAATGAAAGAGGAAAAACCAAGAGATATTTTTTTATATATTCATCAACGTTTCGTCTTTATTGTAAGACTTCCTCAGGATGATAATTTTAAGAAAAATGTCATGCAAGTACATCGAAATATTGGATTAACATGATGGGTTGATGAGAAAAAGTAGTAGCCGTGGCTACTAAGAGCGCTGGACCAAGGTCCGGGCTGAGAGAAGTCAGTCAGAGCCACGGCTACTACTTTTTCTCATCAACCCATCATGTCAACCCAATATTTCGATGTACTTGCATGACATTTTTCTAAAAATTATCATCCTGAGGAAGTCTTACAATAAAGACGAAACGTTGATGAATATATAAAAAAAATATCTCTTGGGTTTTCATTTTTCATTTCCCATTACGTCGGATTACTCTCATCCTACCTTTTCATATATATATATATATATATATATATATAGATATATATATAACAATAAATAATTAAAAGAGGATCGCCAGCTACCACTAGCAATAATGCAAAGCTCTTCGTAAATAAATTGAGCCCACTTGGCAACTGATATTGTCTATGTAAACATTAAAATTTCCCTTTCTTGTGCTTGTAGTTAGTAGAATCACCAACTGCCTCCCCCCCCAAAAAATATTTCATTTGTTTTTAAAACGTCATTCTTCTATTCTTATTATAAAAGTATATATATATTATCCACAGACACATGTTTCGTCTATTTAAGATGAAACGGTGTGGCTAGATGCAGCAAAAGCATCAACCGCGAGGTTCGAAACCTGGACCTTAGTCACCACTGGACTATAAAAGTCTAACCACATATGATGACGCATATACACAGGGATACCTGATTGTCCTATTTAATGCCAAAAGACAGCCAATGGAATCCGCTATGCAAAGTTCAAATCCTATAGGATTTGATTGTGATTTGGGATAGATAGAAACACGCAATTTCCCACCAACATAAAAGAGCAACTTTGCTTAAACTAATCATATAGGAGGAATCCTTTGTCATAGGTATTGTTTATCGGAATTAAATTATTTCAAAAAGGGTGGATATGCCATAAAACAAGACAAATCAAACCAACCGGACGTGTGTGTGTGTGTGTGTGTGTGTGTGTGTGTGTGTCTGTGTGTGTGTGTGTGTGTGTGTGTAAGATACAATATGCAAATAATGATTTGACAAATGTGTAGATGAAATAAATGGAAAACGGATAAACAAACACAATTTCAAAGAAGATCGAGGACTGATACTTTCATATTTTTATTCAAAAAGCTTCGTCAGTCGTGTTCTCTATTTACTTCCCTCCCCACAACGAAAAAGTTAGTCACAAGGTCGTTTTTTTAAGTGAGGACTATTTCAGCATCCTGGCATTCTGGATGGGATAAAAATAAAAAACTGTTCCAGTCAATACCAAGGAAGAAACAGATACTACACTTTGATCCCAACCCAAACTGCATCTTTGTATTTGTTTATCCTTTTGTCCATTTTATTGCTTACACACACACAAATATATATATATATATATATATATATATATATATATATAAGCCTAGTCTTTAATTATTTGATTTGATTTTTCGATCTACATCTGTCTGCTAATTCATTAATGTTTAACGCAAATGCTTGTCGTTCAACAGAGCCGATATTAAAACAGCTGCAAAATTAAATAATAAACTAGAAATTTGCTACACACATAACAAAACACTTTTTAAATAAAAACAAACAATTAAAGAGAGGTTGGGGCTTACGCGTATAAAATTATTCGCAACTAAATATTCAAATCATTGGCCCGAGGAAATCTGCAATTGAATTTGCATAACTATAAAACCTACTTTTTATTATTAAGTTTGACTATGTACCAAGCACTATTGAAATAAATACTGGAAAAAATATCCCCAAAATATAGTTTGAATTATATATATATATATATATATATATATATACACATACACACATATATATATATATTATAGTTGCATTCCAATGACCATAGGAACAATCAATCCATAACTTTCAATTTCTTTATTTTCATATATCAGTGAATACCTGTAATTCCTCTTTGTTTCACAAACATTTTTTTTTTATATATTATAAAAATGAAATATAATTATAAAAATAAAATATATAATTATATAAAAAATTTTGTTTCTGAGACTAAAAGGAATTATAGGTATTCGCCGATATATGAAAATAAAGAAATTGAAAGAACAGATGAAAGTTATGGTTATGGATTGATTGTTCCTATGGTAATTAGAATGCAACTATAAAATATATATGCTCTGAAGCTTGTAATACAACTTCATTGAGCTTGCAATTTGAAACTTTTTCGGATATTATAAAAAGTATATACTTAAATATATATTTTTTGTAAGAACCCATAAATATAAATATATATATATATATATATATATATATATATATATATATATTAATAGAGTAATATTTAATATATTTAAAAGATTCAATAGAGTTTTAAATATTCAAACCAAGTTCCAACAATAAATAATCTAACACATCCTCTCCATGTACGCACGTTTCACAAAAATCCAGTTTTGTTCAGTAACAAGTTACATTTTTGTAAAATTTATTAGAAATAAAGAATTCTCTTCTTCAACATGTTTCAATTTTATGAAAATTGTAGAGTAAACGATTACTCTGAAAGCTTAAAAAAAAAAAAGAAAAAAAAACAGGAAAAAGTTTTAGTATGAAATTAATTTATCTTTCTTAAAGACCAGATCTACAAGAATCCAAGAATTATTTTACTTTATTAACACGAATAATTGCTATATATATATATGAGGAAAAAAAAGAAACAATGTTTCAGACAAAATATATAAATAAAAATGGAATAAAGGATAAGCAAATCAACAACTAGCAAAAATGAACTCAAAAACACATTGAATAGTTCTACCTTTTTGAGTTTATTTTTGCTAGTTGTTGATTTGCTTATCCTTTATTCCATTTTTATTTATATATTTTGTCTGAAACATTTTTATTTATATATATATATATATACACACATACATACTACAGAAAATGAATGATGAAAATAAGTTGTACAATTACAATATTTATTAAATCATCATGAGTTCAAAACAAGGATGGATCTCATTGTTTTTTTTAATTTTGATGATTTAATAAATATTATAATTGTACGACTTTTTATTTTCATCATTCATTTTCTGAATTTATTGCTCTATACAATATATTGAGCTTTCTATTATCACGATAGATTATTATTTAAAGATACATCATTTATCTTTAAAAAAAAATTTCTATGTTATATATACAAGTTTATTATAATCAAGGAATAAAATAAAATATGACGGCATTCTCATATTTTATTCATAACAATGCTCTATTCCCAATATCAAGCGTATGCCTATCACCATAGTATCTAATATAAAATAATTATCTTTATATTTTTTTTAATAAATATATATATATATATATATGATAAATACAGAGCCATTACTATGTAATAAAGTTGGTAATAGACAATAGTGTTCAATACTAAAATACTTATAAGTAGAACAGGTTTATAAGACGTTTGGCTTACATCGAAATGCCTAGATTTCGACCCAAATGATTAAATCATTTGGGTCCGAATATATATATATATATATATAGGAAATACTGATGCAAAACAACTTATAAATATACAAGCGCTACTAATAACTATTTTAGTACTGAGCACTACCTAGTAATAACTCTAAATCTATCCTATTTATGTCTGTTAAATTATTTGGCTCTGAAGATACCACTAAGTCTTAGCATGTAGATGTAAGCCAAACACCATATATAGGGTGGGCAAAAATAAGGGTCCTATTTTTAAAAATTCATAACTTTTTTATTTATTGATTTAAAAAAAAAAATTTTTTAGAATTAGTAAAGGACCCCTTCCGAAGCAAGCATGAGCCGTATTAGCCCTAAGGAACGTACTCTCATTTAGAAAACATTATTTTTGCTTAAAAAACTCAAAACAGTGTAAAAAACAATACTTTAGTTTTTGTAAGTTTTAAGAAGTGTTTTTCGGCTAAAATTTGTTTTGTTTATTTCAAAAAATCTCGGAAGGGTCAGTCTACACACACATAAAGTTTGGTGAGTTTAACTTTTATTTTGTGGAAGTTATTCAAATTCAAGTTATTCAAAATTAAAGATAGGACCCTTATTTTGGCCCACCCTGTATAATGTGTGTGTGTGTGTGGGGGGGGGGATAAAATCATATATGGGTTAATGTAGGTGTGTATATGCATTGATATGATGCTATGCAACTAAATGTATCAATGAATTAGCAGTTTTTAGATTCTCTTGTCTTTTTTTATATTTTTCAAAAGAAAATGTGAAATTAAAATGGTGAAAAGTTAACACCATTTCAGCAGAAAAGAACCGATTCTTTTTAATTGTCTGGGATAAAAAGGAAGAGAGAGAGAGAGAGAGAGAGAGAGAGAGAGAGAGAGAGAGAGAGAGAGAGAGAGAGAGAGAGAAGAAAAGAAAAGAAAAGAAAAGAAAAGAAAAGAAAAGAAAAGAAAAATGATGAATTTGTGTTACTCTCTTTACAAGAGCAAACAAATTCTGGATCTATCTTCACAACTACATTGTCATGAAGAAGCAAAAAGCACCTTTTTTTTTTTCTTTGAAATCGGCCAATTTTTTTTTAGTAAATACTTCATAAATGTTGGTGCATTTCGATGAAAAAAATAACTTTTGTGTTTTTATTTTACTTTTACGTTCAATTAAATTTTTATTTATTAAATGATACAATTATCATTTATCTGTATCTCTCATAAATTATGGAAGCACAAAATGTGCACTATATTTGACATTTAGATGCATGAAATATCAAAAATAAT
This sequence comes from Sepiola atlantica, assembly GCA_963556195.1. NCBI lineage: Eukaryota > Metazoa > Mollusca > Cephalopoda > Sepiida > Sepiolidae > Sepiola > Sepiola atlantica. The sequence goes on along the minus strand of OY744532.1, from coordinate 76,391,209 downwards.
GTTCACAAACACCTAAACATCAAATACAGTGAGCGTTTTGTGCTTCCATAGCTTAAT
>OY744532.1:76333652-76386152 GCA_963556195.1 Sepiola atlantica | reverse complement strand
TATCAATGTGGCCTGCAGCAAATGGAATAAAATTAAATTAAAATTTCTTCTGATGAAATGGTTCTTGTTACATTTATTTAAATTATTTATTTTATTATTTTTAGAGGGGGGATAACTGTTAGTATATATACTAAGTGAGTTATTCTATTAATTTTTTATATATATATTATCTATTTATTATTTATTTTATTTTTTTTAAGGGGTAATAGTATAATCGAACATCATATACCAAGTCTGTTATATCCATAATATATATATATTTTTTAATTGCAAACAATTTGCTACAGAAACCTATGGTCACACATACCTATATTTGTGAGGTTTCTTCATTTTTTTTTTAAATTTCTTTTGATCATTATAAAAGACAAAATTACTGTTTTATAGTGTGTGTAAAAAAATGAGTTGGTCCAGTGCAGTCTCGTAGTTTTGTCTCTTAGAGAAGCAGGGAGCCATCTTTGTTCTATCTGTGTTTTGTCGTAACATGTCTCTGGCCAGGATATCGCAAAACCGTATTTATTAATTGGCCGACATTAAAGGACCTTCAATTCCCCTGTCTCCTATCCTATTTTTGAAGGTAGAGAGGGAAGATCAACACGAGCCCAAATAAGCGTCTGCCTCAGATACTCGCTGCTAGAGAAAGGACCAACTGTTAGTTCTTCAACTCTCGCCGTGACGTCACTCACTAGATCTCGTCCCTTTTCTCTAGTTATATAATTTTATTAATATATAAAATTATATAAATAAATTGAGAAAATGATTCTTCAACTTGCAAAAAATCTTTAAAAAAAACATCTGTTTTATATAAGGAATAATACTTAAAAAAAAAAAAAGAAAAATTGTGTTTTTGGTCTTCCATACTTGTCAATTTTAGGTAGCCATTTTTTTTTTTTTTTTTTTTTTTTTTTTTACTTCAAAAATATCTGCACAATATTTAAAAAGCTTATTAAAAAAAATCTCTTTTTGGGATAATTAATTTTCCATAAAGGATTTTGTTCATAAATCCACTTCATTTACACTTTAATTTACTCATTATCTTTGAAATAATTCTAGAAAACTAATAATATTCTCAGAGGAGAATTAAATCTGAACAGTATAAGGAGATGTGTGCAGAACAGAAAATTTCATTGGTTTGGTCACATTGAAATAATGGATGAGAGTTCTTGGGATAGTAGATGTAGAACAGTTGAGGTAGCAGGGTTAGTTAGCAGGGGAAGGTCAAAGAAGTGATGAGGATGGATTTGAGACAAAGATGGATAAATAAAGACCTGGCCAGAGATAGGTTAGTTTGGAATTCAATTTCTAAAAGCCATTCAACACATGCCAACATGTAAGACGAATGTTAAAGTGAATATGATGAAGAGATTTTTTTTTTAGATTTAAAATTTCAATTAATTTCAATAAATTTTATATTTTTAGCTGCGGTCAGTATAGTTTTCACTTTTTTTTTTTAGATTTAATACAGCACCATTAACTTTAGGTCATTTTTTTTTTCAAACACAATCAAATTTTAACTGGAAAAAAATGACGTGAACCCTTAAGAAAAGTTAAATCGTTCCCATTTCCTTATTGTTACATAATATGGTTTGGTTTGTAAAGAGGACGAATGCCGAAAACAAAACAGTTTGATGTAATTTTTATTTCATTCAATTTGACTATTAAATTCTAAGAATATTTTCATATCATGGATTAAAGTTGTGTGAGATAGCAGAGGAGTTGAAGATATCAGAAGTATTCATCATTTTGCATGAACATTTTTCAATGAGAAAACTGTGTTCAAAGTGGGTGCCGCATTTGCTCACAGTCGATCAAAAACAATAACACGTTGATGATTCAGAGCGTTGTTTGCAACTGTTTCAACGCAACAAAAATTAGTTTTTGCGTCAATATGACAATGGATGAAACATGGATCCACCACTTAACTCTGGAGTCAAACAAGGTTTCGACCTCTATATATTGGGATGTGCATCAATACTGAATACTATATAACATTATTAGTGCGTTTCGAGGAAGAAATCGCCAAGAAGCGGCTACAAATAAAGTAAAAAAGTGCTCTTTCACCAATATAATGTACCGTGTCACAAATCGATCTCAACGATGGCAAAACTATACAAATATCACTTCGAATTGCATCCACATCAACCCTATTCTCACGATCTGGCCCCCAGCGACTACTGACTGTTTGCAGACTGCCTAAGAATTCTCCAGGAAAAGAGATTTGGCACCAATTATTATTATTATTTTAATTCTTCTTCTTCTGGTCTCATGATGATGTTAGACATTTCGTGAATGACTTCCAACTTTTCAAGTCTGTTGTCATTTTGCTTGTGCCCCCTCCCCCCTAACCACCAGGATCAGGTTGTCGTCAACTGATCCCATCCATGTCTTAAGCAGCCTACCACGTGGCTTTGGGCCATCGATGTCAATGTGGGACACACTTTGAAGCGTTTTCCTGACGGTATGTTACATGGTCGTACCAGTTGAGACGTCGTTGTGCGACATACTTTCTCATGAAGGTCTGTAGAATGAAACCAGCAATTTTCTCTATCAAATGCGCTGCAGCCAGGATCATGTAGTTTTTAGTTTTTGTTGTCAAGCACGTCGTCTTGCAGCCATACAAGAGTACAGGTCGGACATATGTGTTGTATGCTGCCACTCTCACATTCAAGTTTTGCAAAATTGTCGACAGCTGGCTTAAGACTCTAAATGTGGCGGATATACGTTGTCTTATGGTTATGTCAGTCCATCCACTGGAAGCAATTGTGTTACCTAGGTAGGTGAATTTATTGACTCATTCGACACCTGCAACAATTTCTTTTTCTGTGGGAGTCAGATTTCAGACAACTGCTGCAAATGAAATTAGCTGCATCTGTTACACGTAGCACCGGCAGGTTGGTGCACCTTTTGTGACATCACTTATTGCATGTTCTGCATTTGATGGAGTTCAAGCCAGTTCTAAGCTTACAGACGCAGCATGGGTATTTGCTTTATGGGACAAATATCATCTTAGTGTCAGATATCACATGCCTCATTTTTGTCATATTAACCATGAAGCTACCCCTTTCGAGCGCTGATTTACACCCGTTAAATGCTGTACTCACTTCTGTCGCACTGGGTGCATTGATAACAATATCATCTGCATACAAGAACAAGTTTGCACCTGAGGGCTCAGAGAATGGCTTTTCTTGGCATCTTGTCAAAGGCCTTTTCTAGATCAATTAATACGTGAAAAAGCTGCTTTTTATGTTGGAGGAACTTTTTGCGGTGTTGCGATAGTAAAAAAAAGGAGCATCTGTCATCAACTTCAGTACTCGAAAGTCACACTATTGACCGTCTATTTCTTTCGGGGGGGGGGGGTCCAATTCTTTCATAGATCTTCAAGCCATGCTCAAGGAGTCTCACTCTTCTATAACTTTGTTAGGACAGCTAACGAAAACGATTTACTTCCCTTGAATCATTTCAGAAAGTTAAGAGTTATCGCCCTTGTAAATGAAGTCTTGCCGAGTGAAAAGTAAACAGACTGATGTCTTGAAACTGTGTATATTTCATCTCGCGTACAGCGGCAAAATAACTCATTATTTCATTCTGTGTTCATTTTTAATAAATCTGTTAAACGTTTCTGTTGAAAGTTCATCCATTTTGTTTACAAGTTATTAATTATTATAACCTAAAATACAAGGTTATAAAAAACTTCCACATTGCCTTTGTCAAGTGGGATAGAGATGCTATTAGTCCATTGCTCTGGTGAAGTATTGTCATTGTCTATTTTTTTGAAAATTGACAGAAGTGATCTGATGACAATCTCTCCTCTGCACTTCAGCAAATCTGTTGTTAGCCTGATAGGCATCGAGCCTTGTTTGTTTTTGACATCTCCATCACAAACTCAACCTTAGTCCTCAGTGTTTCTGGCATTGAACCTGCCACCACCTCCGCGGGTGAATATTCATATTCATATTCAAACTCACCATTAAGTAATGTTTTGAAATATAACCCCCTCCTTCTATCTTTGGGCAATATGAGTCGGCTTTGTTAGAAGTTTTCCGTCGTTGGACATGATACACGACTGTACAGACATGTCAAAACTGTCCTTCTTCAGTTGTCTAACAACCTCGTAGATGGCCTTTTGACGTCACATCCACACACCAGGTTTCCCAGTAAAGTGTCACGTGCATTACAAGACATCACTCTGTACTCGTTTTGAAGTGATATCGGAAACTGAGGCGTATTTTGAGGCCAAAGATAAATCGTTCTAGAAAAAAGGGACCAAATTGTTAGAGAAGTGAAGGAGACTATGTTGATGAATAAAGTCGAATTTTGCCTAAAAGTTGTTGTTTTATTAGTTAGGCTTTGGACTTATTGAGTGACGAGTTAAGATGAAAAAAAAAAAAAAAACAAGTGTTGGTCATTCCATGCATTTTCACCAACTTTTACCTTGATTGTCTGTAGCAATTGTACGGATTTTGAAGGCTGGAAAATAGAAATGTCAGGATTAGATCTTTAAACATAAAAAAAAGATATTAAAAAAAGAAAAAGATATTAAAAAAAGAAAAAAGTAGAATTTCAATCAAAAATAAAATTAAATTATGTATAAGATTAGTGATTTTACAGAAGAGCAAAATGAAAATATTTGTTGAAAATAATGGGAAAACATTTTTGTAACAAATAAAAATATTTTTTTTTGTCAACAAAAAAAAATATTATCCTTTTTGTAATTTTATTGTAGGGGCATGCTAACCCCCTTCCGCAATTATATAGTATAACATTCCCCTCTTAAATCATGAAAGGTATGAACTTGCAAACTTTCCCCCCAACTAAGAGTAAAATAACAGCTTGTGTTCAATTAATCGTCAACAAGGAATCCTTTACAATAAATTCAGCATTAAAAAAACCAAAATGGGTTGATTTGCTGTGAAACAGACAAACCAGTGAATTCCTACCAAAGTTCACACTAATAAACTTAGTAAGCCAGGTGTCTCTTATTTTAGTATAGATATGTTTTGAATTATTTGTTTAATAAAATAACAAAATATGCATTCAATTTTTTTTTTTTTTTTTTAAATATTCACATCGTATTCGTCACCATTTAGTAGATCTGTGTATGAGATGATATCCTTACCTGATCATATACATAGATGGAGGATAGTTCATAGTGGGCAAATGCAGCAACATGGACATCATCTTTCTTCCCACTGTGCCGGGCAAGTGCTTCTTCCAAATACTATAAAGTAAAAAATAAAAATACTAATAAACATAATGATTACTAAGATCGTAAGCTAAAAATAATGGGTGTAATTACCTATGTTAATATACATGTTCTTCTATTTTTATTATTTACAAGAGAATAAGGCACTTCCGCACTTTAGGGACGGGGCGAATTTATTTGTTTTCATTTCAGAAGAGATACAATCGTGTAAGGGGCAGATAACCTCCCTTTTTTTCACTTTTAGTACATTTTTAGTATATAATTTCTCTAAAAATGGACATGAATGCCCTGAATATAATTTTTTTTATTTTCAAAATTAAATCGGGAATAACTAAATAAATAAATAAGAACTAATGCAAATTCAATTAATTAATAGAAAATTTATGACTGGCTTGGATTCTTGAGCTGGTAACAGCAGATATAGTTTCTCCATTGCATAGACCCATTTACAGACCGCAAGCCTCACTTCTTGACCTATTCTTGACCTTACTGCTCGAGACTTGTGACGAATGCTCATAGCCTACTTACGAACTCTGATCATGTGATAATGGTTGGTATCACCCTACAGTCTCGACCCCAAGTCGATCAACCGTTACTCAAAATGGCGAGATACTTGAAACGGGCTGAGTGGGGATCCATCAGAGATGCCCTATGAAATGAAACAGGGTCCAAAAAAGAGTCTGTAATCTAATAGGTTCCTCACTGTGCACCAAGCTACAGCTCCTGCCCCATCGCCGCAATGTTGCATCTCAGTGCTTGTTTTACAAGTACTACAATGGAATGTGCTCTGACGAACTTGCTGCTCTTGTGCCCCTTTGACATAAATATACTCAACCAACCCGACAATCAGCTAAATCCCATCCATTCACTGTGGAAGTTTCCAAATGCCGGAGAACTTTCTACTCTAATGCCCTTGGCCTTTTGGCTAAGATCAAAGTGTAGTATCTGTTCCGATGGATACTGCACCTCATTGACTGGTATTGTCTTGGCCTTCAGGGCTTGATTTACGCCGGTCTATGGGTCTGTTATGTGCAGTTCTAGGAGGTCCACCCTCCCAGGCTTCGCCTCCCCTCTTTGGGGAGGAGTAAGTTTATTGCTTACTGCCTGAGGCGCCCCTACCGGGGAATGCCGACGGGGCTACCCAGGCAATTTTTAAACCCCACTTTCCCGACCCAACCTTGGGTCACATCTTACTTGTGGGAGTAAGATAAAAACTGGCCTTGTGCCTAACTCCTGGAGAGGAGTAAATCAATACTCTAATAACTTCTTCCCTCGAACGGCTAGCCTTGGGAATTTCCTTTCTGTACCAACATGCAGAAATTTAAATGTAATGTGAACAAACATTTCACCTGCTCAACTCCTCACTTAGGATGCCTCCTATAAATCTGGCTCTTAATTCACAGTAGCCCTTGTTTGGGGATGAATAAAAGTTTTTTTTTTAATAAATAAAATTTTAAAAGTTAAGGGTTATTTCCCTTGCGCAGAAGAGGGTAGAGTTATCTCCCTTTGGAGTGAAGCACGTCGGCCATTATAGTTTTGAAGATAGACAAAACTGCCTCGCATTATAGACTTTAATCATAACGCATCGAGCGGCTCCTACATTACCATTTAATCTGTAAGTTGTTGAATAAATCTGTTAACGGTTATACTTCGTCCTTTGATCATTTTGAGGCTGTTATTAAACCGATAACAACGTTTATTATCAGACATAACAAAGTGATAGACAGAAACGTTGTAAGAGATGGGTAACAAATAAAATGAAGCTACGGAATATTTTAGCATGCCTTTGTGTGATTAAAATATATCGGAAAAAAGCCTTAGGGAAACAAACGTTTATTAAATCAGCTTTAGTATAGATATAAACAAACAAACACACACACACACACGGTCATTCAATAAATAACGGTAAATTGTTTGGAAAAAAAGCAAAAGAATTCTTTCCCCATACATCTAAACTCTTGCTTTCTTTGGGATCCGTTTTAATCTTGCAGAAATATATTATTTTGCAACTATTCAAAATGTTGGCGAATCAAACAGTATGCCCCAGGATGTGAAATTCACAGAAGAATCTGTGATGTGTATGGAGAAGTATGTTTTAGTGGCAAAAAAAATTATTTCAAGAAGGTTTCAAGAAGGTTGAAATAATATTCAAGTTAAAGACAGACCAGATAGGCCCACAAAGGCGAGCACACGTGGAATGATGGATTCAGTTAATACACTCATTTGGGCTGACAGAAAAGCGACAATGGAAACCATTTCCGTGAGTACAACACACTAAATTCAACATAATGACCTTTTCTAAGAATTTCGATGAAGAAGTGAACGGCACTGTGTGCAAATGGATTCAGTCTTAAGATTTTTATTATGAAGGAATAAAAAAAAAATCGTTTTTCAATTGTAAATGTGTTTTCAATAACATGTACGTAAATTAGATGGCAAAATATGTCTTTATATTTCTATATAAGAATAAAACTTCTAAATAATAATAAGGATAATATAGAAATAAAGAGACTTATTATTCTTAGCTATGCAAGAAGAATTTCGTAACAGATATGTCACAGTTTATGAATTTTCAAAGGAAATCAAAGTGGAACAAATAAAGGTAGTGGTAACTCAGTATAGAAAATTTATGGCATATATTTTGTATTAAAAAATAAAACTGCTGTTATACAATCGCCCTGTGATATAACTAAAGTTATTGAGGTAAACTTTTCTTTATATATATATATATATATATATATATAGGGTGGGCAAAAATAAGGGTCCTATTTTTAAAAATTCATAACTTTTTTATTTATTGATTTTTTTTTTTTTTTTTTTTAGAATAAGTAAAGGACCCCTTCCGAAGCAAGCATGAGCCGTATTAGCCCTAAGGAACGTACCCTCATTTAGAAAACATTATTTTTGCTTAAAAAACTCAAAACAGTGTAAAAAAGTATACTTTAGTTTTTGTAAGTTTTAAGAAGTGTTTTTCGGCTAAAATTTGTTTTGTTTATTTCAAAAAATCTCGGAAGGGTCAGTCTACACACACAAAGTTTGGTGAGTTTAACTTTTATTTTGTGGAAGTTATTCAAATTCAAGTTATTCAAATTTAAAGATAGGACCCTTATTTTGGCCCACCCTGTATATATATAGCATAATATAAAATGAAATAATAAAATAAGGTGCAAATCAAATTTTATTAAAATTCAAAGTTCAGGCAAAGTATCTTAAAGTCCTTAACTCATGAGTTTTTGAAAGATAATTCTTCTCCTCAGAGGACCATTACCGCAGTGACTTTTTCAATTTAATCAATTCTTTCATTTTTGGACTGTCACTTACTACCTGGATCAATTTCAATCAACCTCTTGGATATCTTTCCTGAATTTGTTTTAAATTGTATGACTTGGATTGTATAGCTTTAACAAAAGTATGTTTTGGGCTGATATATTTGATGTGTTATATACTTTTATGCATTTTTGCATAGATTTTTATATATTTTCAAAATGTAATTTTATCACCTGCAGTGATGTCACTGCGGTAATGGTCCTCTGAGGAGAAGAATTATCTTTGAAAACCTATGAGTTAAGGACTTTAAGATACTTTGCCTGAACTTTGAATTATAATAAAATTTGATTTGCACCTTATTTTATTATTTCATTTTATATTATGCTATTAATGCTCTATCCAGTATATTGAGCTTCAATTTTTATCCGGATGTTTCACTAATTAAAAGATATTAGTTGCCTCTTATATCTTCTGTTGGATTAACTTATATATATATATATATATATACTAGCAAAAACTACCAGCCCTTCGGGCAGCAATTACTGAGGCTGTAGTCTTCTTTACAGAAACGAAAGAAATAATTTTCAATTGACATTTTAGTAATTTGGAGGAAAACAACAAAATGATGATTGTTGTAGTGTTATTTGATATTGTTATAATTGTTGTACTAGGACACTGAACGTTACATATACGTAATTCAGCCATGAATGTAAGAATGTGAAAAGGTTGAAAGGAAAACAACCCGTACTCCATAAAAATGAATAACACATCGTATCACAAATTATAATCATATATTTGTATAAAACAACCAAGACAAATTAACAATACATAACAAGTATTTATTTTTTCAAAAGATCAACTAATATTCCTTCCGCACAAACAGAGTTCTTTATAAGAGGCTGGTTTTAGTTATTCCGAGAAAGTTGATCAGTCAGGATAAGAATTAAAAGTCCAAATATAACAATTAAGAAGGCTTATAACCTTTATGGAAAATGAAAATAGGAAAGTCTTTTTCCTTACGTAATTTGAGGAAAACAAATGAGAAACCATTCTTCTCCCACGGGAGATCGAGATATGAAGGTATATGTGTTAAAATCACGGGGAATGATTCAATGAGATCATTTAACACGACAATATATAACAATATGAAAGTTCAATTTTAGGACGAATTAATATGTTTTTTTTTTTTTGTTCTTATGTCGTAAACACATACATTTTTGGTTTGACAGCGATGGGAAGGATATTTTAACAGAATTTTAGATTCTGTGGTCCATTCTTAACGGAGCTATATTGTTTTTTGTTTTTTTTGTTGCCCGGTAAATTTGGGGTTATACCTCGTGGTGTTTTCAGCCGTTAATTTTCGAATTAACTTTTCCTATTTTGGAATAATTATTTGCCTTGGCTGCTTGGTGAGCTGCCAGTCAAAAATATACATCTGTTCTTGACGATGCTTGACAAACTTTAATTGCCGTTTCTTTTCCTCTCCATTTCTTAGGTATTACGTTTGCATAGCAACAATATTCTCCCATTTGATTGGTTGAATCCTCCGCCCCCCGCAAATGCGTGGGCTGAATTATGAAAACCTGTCTGTCGAACTTCCTGTTGATCCCTTTTGACGATTGTTGCCTGTCTGCACCCCTTTTTCTTTATGTGTAGAGGAACATGTGCCAACAAGTCCCCTGTTCCTTTTTTATCCTTTATGGGGCAAAATATGTGAATATAACAATACATTTCAATGTAGAGAAAATTTACTGTGCATTAACATAGTCAAATTTTATTTTTTAGGAAAAAAACAACAAAAAACTTAATTGATATGGTCTTTAAGATATTCAAAGTCGAGCGATTTTGTTTGGTTTCAGCATAAAAATGAAAATGAATTCCCCATTAAAAACTTGTTATGTGATGAAATGAATAAACATAAGAGTGAAAGGTTGATTGGTCAAATAAACCTATTTTATATTACTGAGTAATTCGAAATGGTTACTTTGTACTTTCAAAAGAGAACCTTTCTTTTTTTATAATTTAGAAAGATTGGAAGATGTTTTTTTTCTTTTCTATGACAAATGTTAAAGTTATCATCACCATCACTACCAACATGTTGACTCCTTGGCCTTTTGGTGAGGAGCAAAATGTAGTATCTGTTCTGAATCTGCACTTAGTTTTTATTTCTTCGGTCAGTGAAGGCGAAATCCTTGTAGACCGTGGTAATTGAAATTTTCGTTCTAATCCAGAGTGCCCCTTTTGGAGAAGCTGGATTGTCCCCACCTTAAATATTGACATTGTGCCTAACTCTGCTCTTGTTGGAGGAAGTAAATAATAACAACAACAAATTTATTTTTTTTAAATAATGAACTCATGTATTTAATTATCAACAGAAACCCTTTGGTAATTATTGCGTTTGATGCAAACTTTTGTTTGAAAAAGTAACTATTCGAAAGTTATGTGTAAATATACGCGTGCGAAAACGTAACAGAAAAAAAAAACAACAAATAATGAAACGGAAGTTATGATTTTGAATTTTAAACTTAATTCATTAAATCGTTTTAAATAATATTACTACCGTTAATAATTAAGAAATTAATATCAGGAAAAGTTTTTCGTATACATAATAAAATAACAGAATTAAATTATAAATGAATAGTATTGAATATGAATTCATTAGACAATTTAAAAAAAATAAATATGCAAATAATTTATAGCATTGAGAGTGTTTAGTCAGGTTTGCTGTGAGTATATATACGGTATGTGAAAATATTTTAGTGTATAATTGAATTAGGTAGAGCTATGGTGTTTTGATATGACTATAGGTAGGATAAATAAAAAAAACTTTCACATTTATTCATTTAGATATATATATATACATATATATATAAAGAAAAGTTTACTTCAATAAAACTTTTGCACTGCAACTTCCATCCAACCGGTTTCCAAAATTCTACGGATTTTACAATCTTTCTTGGATTTACTATTATTAAACCTGCTGCTACAATGACGCCTTCAACGCTGAACTTTTTCATACATCTTTAATTCATTATCTTTGCGCTGGACTTCTTCCGCATTTTCTTTTTGTTTTTATCTTAAATAATATTTTATTCTTTCTAAATGTTGACTTATCAACTTATCTCTCTGTATTCCTTTGATGATAAGAATTCCATTCTTTGAAACGCCATGGTTTTAGGAAGGAAAGATAAATCCCTTGTTTTGAACAACTGAAGAGGTAATACATTTTGTATTTTTTAAATTTTTATTCTCATCTTTTAATTCTCTCTCTCTCTCTCTTATATATATATATATTAGATAGTAGTAGTATGAAAATATATCTATGGTATAGATATAGTTTCATACTATTATTACTAAGCTCTATTCATGTATTGAGCATTGTTGAAGTAAATACTGAACATATATACACAATATATTATATCATCTTATAATATTATGCGTTTATACATGAAATAGTAATTATATATATATATATATATATATATATGGAGAGAGAGAGAGAGACATATATATATATAGTAAGCTATGAAAATATATTTATGGCAATTAAGCTATACAGAGGTTCCCGCGTTTCATCCCCAGGGGGAAACTTTAGGCTAAAATGCCTGATACTTACGTATCGAGCACTGTTGAAGTAAATACTGAAAATTGATACATAAAAAAATGATATCTCCTTATAAAATTTTATGTGGATACATGAAATAGTAATTTTATATATATATATATATATATATATATATATATATATGAGTGGAGTAGTGTTACCACATCTGAGGAGCGCCATTCAGAGCAGTCTTCACTGTCTAGACAGAGTTCAAAATCAACTCCATAATCTAGTGGGAGACGATCTCTTCTGTTCTATACAACCCCTTTCTCATAGAAGAGATGTCGCTAGTCTCTCTCTACTTCATCATTATTTCCATGGACGATGCTTAACTAAACTCCAATCTTTGGTCCTTTCTTGAAAGACTTTCATAGCAAAGCACACAACGAAAAAAAAAAAAAACTTTCCTTTCTTCCTCCACATGCCTAGCATCATGCAGAGCTTTCACACACAGAGCTTCTTCGCAAGGGATTCCCATCTGTGGAACACGTTATCACAGGACTGCTTCCTTGCAGATTACAACACGGTCATTTTTAAATCGAATGTCAACAGATTCCTGTTATTATAAACCCTCTCCACTAGTAATTCGGGCTTGGTTCATCCCATCAATCTTCCCCAATCCTCTAATAAGCTTCTTCATCTCTCAACTGACTACCATTCCACATCATTAACCCTGATTATCCTCAAGTGGTCTTTAGCCTTGATAAGTGATCTTTTTGTAAAAAAAAAAATTTTTTTTTAAATCTATATATAATAATTATTTTCAAATGAAATGAAATCCTTTTGAGTGGCATTCTAACTGGCAGCATAGATCCAACCAATCGTCTTGCGATAAAACACAGAAAACTAAAACGAGAATTAACGGCAAAGATGAAATGAAAAGGACATTTTGTTAGTTTCAACTACCTGAATGGCCAACTCGGTTTCCCCAAGTTCTTTGTGGATGGCTCCTTCCAAGAGACATTTCAGGTGAAATATTCGAGTGTCTCTTTGGCTCTCGCACACTGAAAAACAGAAAATGGAAACAATCCATCAAGATCAGACATACATATTGTTAGAGACTTGGGTTGTCTGCAATAAAGAACAAACACAACATAGCTTTATAATAATCTAGATGTATCTTTTTTTATATGGAAATTGCTCCAGATGAGGCATAAAGCCACTTGATGTAAGGAGCTAAAAAAAAAAATACTACTTCAAGGTCAAAAACTAGCCAACGATAAGTGTTAGATGGACAGATTCCGACCTAGAAAACAGCAATTCTCCCCCCTTTGTCAGAAACATCGCTCATGGAATGTGAGGACTAAAGGACAAAATAAGGGAAGCAAGACTTACGAGGCTGCCTACTACTACTACTACTACTATCTACTTTTATTTTTGTTTCGCAAAGGAAACGAAAGTGAAATTTAAATAAAAATCTAATTTTGTTTTTAATTTAGTTCTTTTATGAAATGTACATCATTTTATTAACATAGATGAAAGTGACAACAAAAAAAAAAAAAAAAACTGAAAATATTTTGTATTGATATTAAAGTGGGAATTATGTAAAACTTTACTGGGGGATGGGGGGGGGGGGGGGTCCGGAATGCATGCCTTCAGTACAGATACCTGAGCTTCAAATTTGACATAAATTTCAATATTTTTTAGCAACAAAACTATATTTTTGTGAAATCAGTACATATATAAGAAACTAAAAACGAAGATCATGTGTAATATGATGATCTATGTTGAAACTATAAAATAACTTCAAACAGATTCAAAATAAAATATTTTTTTTAAAAAATGTCTATTGAATTACTTTTGGGAAAAAATGAAACTTTAGTTCACACAACACATATTTGACTTTCGACTTTTTTAAAAAACTTCTTCAGCTAGTATACTTCCGATAGTTTTCGTTTTTGCTGCTTCATCATTTTCTTTCTTATCTTTTGTGCTAGTTTGTAACTTCTTATTTTAGTTGACTTTGCGGCAGTTTCTTTGATCTTCAAGTCTTCAGCTTCTTTTCTCTTTCAATTTGAAGCCTTAGATTTTATCCCCCATCACCAGAATACTTTCATCACTGTATTAAGGTATCCATGTGCTGCTAGCAGAAAAAGAGTGGGATTCAATGCCGTACAATGCAGTCTATGTGCATTATGAGTGCACAAAACATGTAGTGGGTTGTCTGGAAAGCTGGCATCAGACCCCAACTATAACTGCAGAAGGTGTCTGGTGCAGGCATATCCACTTGAATGCCAACCTTGCACTAAGGTGAAGTTGGACGACAACCTTTTTGAAGTGGTGGAATCCTTTTGTTATCTTGGGGATATGTTGAATGCTGGAGGTGATTGCGAGTTTAGCTCTACTATTAGGGTAAGATTGGCATGGGATAAATTCCACAAACTGTTTCCAGTCCTGGCATTGTAACCTCTCCCTCTCACTACCAGGGTAAGGGTATATAGCAGCTGTGTTAGGTGCACATGGCAGTATGGAGCTGAGTTCTGGACCCCCCACCCAGTACTCGCTCACCCATCTTCAGTGTAATGACGACAATGATCAGATGGATATGCAATGTTGGGTCAGATCAGCTTTGATACCCTGTTGGTGAGGCTGAACATAAAGCTTGATGAACTCCTGAGAATCAGTCGGCTACATTGGTTTGGTCACGTTGAGAGGAGCAACTCCTGGATAAAAAAATGCAGAGACCTTGAGGTCCGAATGAAAGTTGGATGACCCAAGAAAACTTGGATGCAAACTATTAATAAGGACATTAGACAGTGGAATTTGAACGGAATCAATCCTCAAGACCGCCAAGCTTGGAGACTGAGATTACGGGTCGTCAGAAAACATTAAACTCCTGGCCAAGGGAAAGAAAAAGAAGAAGAAGAAGAAGAAGAAGAAGAAGAAGAAGAAGAAGATCATCATGATGATGATCATGATGATGATTAGATGGTGATGATGATGATGATGATAATGATGTCTGTTGGTCATTAAATTAATTGAATGAAATTGTTTAAAATTAAAACTTAATTAAAACAGTTACGTTCATGAATCAACTCACAAAAACAGACAATATCTTGTCTGACAATTATTATTATATAGAAGATAGAAGATATAATAATTCCTTTAACTGTTCTGCAATTCCCAAAATTATTTCATGAGTTTGTCATATTTCTTGTTGGTTCCATTGCATATTAACGCGTTTTGCCTTAATTAATGCCAAATCCAGTCATTTTGCTAAAAGTTTTCATGCTTAAAGATCTAAATATCTTTAAATATGTATTCACTGTGTCTCTAAATTATTCATGATGTAAATTTGTGTGTCTACCATCAGATAGAGTTTCATGTCGTCATACCGAGGGCAGATTCGATTTCATCCATCGATGGGATATTCCGAGTCGGAGTGGTACTCGGAGTAATGGCAACTAATAGGTGACTCTACATTTCCAAAATCTTCCAAATTTGGGGTTCACCACAAGTTTAATACCCAGGACATATTTCTTGAAGTTGATCGTCTGTGGTTGACGGCTGGATAAAAAGGGTGCTGAAAGAGTACAGGACAAGTTTGCTGGCAGCCTGCTGGGTTTGCCTTTCGAAGTTATGCGAAAAACTTCTTTGTCCGACGTTCAGGCTTTTTCAGACACATTCGCCTACTCACTTCTTTTATAAGTAAGATCACTGATGCAACGAATGAATATTACAGTATTTGTGTTTGCCTTTTAAAGTTATGCAAAAACTTCTTTGTCTGACGTTCGGGTTTTTTCAGACGCATTCGCCTACTCACTTCTTTTATAAGTAAGATCACTGACGCAACGAATGAATATTACAGTATTTGTGTTTGCCTTTTGAAGTTATGCAAAAAACTTCTTTGTCCGACGTTCGGGCTTTTTCAGACGCATTCGCCTACTCACTTCTTTTATAAGTAAGATCACTGACGCAACGAATGAATATTACAGTATTTGTGTTTGCCTTTTGAAGTTATGCAAAAAAATTCTTTGTCTGACGTTCAGGCTTTTTCAGACGCATTCGCCTACTCACTTCTTTTATAAGTAAGATCACTGACGCAACGAATGAATATTACAGTATTTGTGTTTGCCTTTTAAAGTTATGCAAAAAAATTCTTTGTCTGACGTTCGGGCTTTTTCAGACGCATTCGCCTACTCACTTCTTTTATAAGTAAGATCACTGACGCAACGAATGAATATTACAGTATTTGTGTTTGCCTTTTGAAGTTATACAAAAAACTTCTTTCTCCGACGTTCGGGCTTTTTCAGACGCATTCGCCTACTCACTTCTTTTATAAGTAAGATCACTGACGCAACGAATGAATATTACAGTATTTGTGTTTGCCTTTTGAAGTTATACAAAAAACTTCTTTCTCCGACGTTCGGGCTTTTTCAGACGCATTCGCCTACTCACTTCTTTTATAAGTAAGATCACTGACGCAACGAATGAATATTACAGTATTTGTGTTTGCCTTTTGAAGTTATACAAAAAACTTCTTTCTCCGACGTTCGGGCTTTTTCAGACGCATTCGCCTACTCACTTCTTTTATAAGTAAGATCACTGACGCAACGAATGAATATTACAGTATTTGTGTTTGCCTTTTGAAGTTATACAAAAAACTTCTTTCTCCGACGTTCGGGCTTTTTCAGACGCATTCGCCTACTCACTTCTTTTATAAGTAAGATCACTGACGCAACGAATGAATATTACAGTATTTGTGTTTGCCTTTTGAAGTTATGCAAAAAAACTTCTTTGTCCGACGTTCGGGCTTTTTCAGACGCATTCGCCTACTCACTTCTTTTATAAGTAAGATCACTGACGCAACGAATGAATATTACAGTATTTGTGTTTGCCTTTTGAAGTTATGCAAAAAACTTCTTTCTCCGACGTTCGGGCTTTTTCAGACACATTCGCCTACTCACTTCTTTTATAAGTAAGATCACTGATGCAACGAATGAATATTACAGTATTTGTGTTTGCCTTTTGAAGTTATGCAAAAAACTTCTTTGTCTGACGTTCGGGCTTTTTCAGACGCATTCGCCTACTCACTTCTTTTATAAGTAAGATCACTGACGCAACGAATGAATATTACAGTATTTGTGTTTGCCTTTTGAAGTTATGCAAAAAACTTCTTTGTCTGACGTTCGGGCTTTTTCAGACGCATTCGCCTACTCACTTCTTTTATAAGTAAGATCACTGACGCAACGAATGAATATTCCAGCATTTACGCAAATACATCACTCTTTAGTCATTCCCAGAAACAATCAAATACCGGCTCTTTTTTAACCTTCGATAGCACCCAATTTCCAATAAGTTCTTCACTATTCGGATCGACTAGGACTGACACAAGGTCATTCATCATATCACATATAAACTATTGATCTACAACTCCGTTTTTGTTTTCTATTATTTCATTCTTCTAATAAACTATTCTGATCTAGTGTTTTTAAATAATTTTTTAATGGATATTAACATAAATTGTAATTTTAGCATAAATAATAATATTCATAATCTTAAGTTGAACTTTGCAAAATGTTCATGCGTTCACTAAATAATCAATTATAAACCTTATTGCATGTTCTTTTGCCTTAGCCCTCCCAACAGTAATGAATATACAATAATAGCGGCAATTGTCCAAAATGAAGTGTCGTTCCACCAGCACTAGTTTTAGCATCGTTAAAATACTCACCCATCAACATTTTGCGTAATTCTGGTTCTGTACATGTGGGCAAAGCATGCCAAAGGAAGACCAGCTCCAGAGTCAAAAGTTTGCAAAGTTCTGGAGTGACTGGCAGACAAGTCTTCAATTTTTCGGCCTGGGAAAAGCAGACAAATGAACAATATTTATATTAAAAGAGTCTTTAAAAGTTAAAAAAAATAAAATACCAATAAAGCAAAAACAGTAATTTATCGAGAGCTCAATTTCTATGTGCCTACAGTCTCCGTCAGTCGTCTGCCACACTTTAGTTTAACATCGCATTTTCATCGCTGAACACGCAGGTTCAATGGACACACCTTATTTTAGATGCGTTCAAGCTTTGTCAGTCGGTTGGTCTCTCACAATTAACTTTTAAACAGCATTTTCGTTGGTCTACCACACCCATTCGGCATAATGGTTAGAGTATTCACTCATGGATTGGGACACCAGGGTTCAATCCTCGGTCGAGTCATACCAAAGAATAAAAAAAAAATGGTACTTGATGATCCCTTGCTAAATACTCAGCATTATAAGGTGAAGGATCAAGGGTAAGTGGAGTAATCTTGCGAAAGAAGTGGTGCCCTCCCCTACATCTCGGCATAGTAGCCAATGAAAAGGGAGCCCTTCGGATCACCCTCGATTATGGTCGACGACTTTACTTTTATCACGCTTATTTCTTAATTTTTATTTGTGTTTTTATACTAAAGAGTCACCACTTACCAAGGCCAAAAACTACTCGAGGATAATGGTTAAAGAAATTGTCAGTTAGATGATGAGCAATACTCAGAGAGGATTGGATACGATGTGTGAAACTAGCGGAAATTGATTATAATATAAGAGGCTCTGGCTGTCAATCAGTCGGTCACATTTGTTTTAGATGCGCTCAAGAATCCCTATGAAAGGATCCGTTCGTCCGTCTTTCTGTTCGTTTATCACCCTTCACTTTGACGAAAAAACTTTTCAGAGCATACAGTAGTTATAAATGATGGAGAAAAGCTTTTACTTTCGTACTATCATCAATTCTATTATCACCAAGCGAGCATCGTTTTCTATCTGCCAGGATCCATTGTCAGTAGACAACAATGAAACTAAGTTAATAACGTTAACTACACACGTTATCAATTGAAACAGCTTCGCTTCATGTTAAAGAGTTTTTACAGATATAACCAGTGGAGATGAAGGAGAGAAACACATGAAATAAACCTGGCCTTTCATGAAGTACTCAACCTTTTAGGGACTTAACATTATATGAGTTTTTTAAAAAATAGTAAAAAGAAAAAAATGGTCACGAAGAAGAATCATCATTTTTAAGCTAGCTAGCTTTTAGGGTTTTTCATGAATTGGCATAGACTAAATTCAAATCTTTTAGAAAGTTGAAAAATTGTGTTGAGCGTTGCCAATCGTTAAATGTAAGTTTTTTTACAAAATATAATAGAAAATGTGACTAAAACATTATGTAAGATTTTATTGTTAGTAGTATTATTACCTTAATGAGTTTAAAAAAAAAAAAATGGTTACAAAGTTTCATTGTTTTGTTTTTACCAAATATTTAAGAATAATTTAATGTAAAATTCAGTCATTTTGGTAAAAGTTTGGTGCTTATGCTGATTAGCGGCCATATAAAAAATTATTTTTATATAAAAACAATAATATATACTTATTAAGCGTTATAATCTTACTCACTGTACGAAAAAGTAGAAAAATATATCCACTAGAACTTTAATTACAAGTATTTTTCCATTATGTGTATCATAACAGCGACTCGACGTTCAGTAAGCCTCCATCTTGTTTTTTAAGAAGATTTCAGTTATCTGCCCTTCAAATCTTCTTAAAAAACAAGATGGAGGCTTACTGAACGAATCGCTGTTATGATACGCAGAATGGAAAAATACTTGTAATTAAAGTTCTAGTGGATATTTTTTTCTACTTTTTCGTACAGTGAGTAAGAATATAACGTTTAATAAGTATATATTATTGTTTTTATATAAAAATAATTTTTTATATGGCCGCTAATCAGCATAAGCACCAAAAGTTTTTAATATCTTCAAATATTTATAGATCAGTTTGTTTTGTAAGTAAATATTTTGTAAATAAATAATTAAATGATAGATTCTATTGAACCAATAGATGAGACCCTGACATTTTGTATTAGAATAAACATGGGAGTAATGTCACCTAACCAGTGACGCCACACTCCCCAAAGCTCCCAAATTGGGTCCACACCACACCACAGAGTTTAAGGTCATACAGACAGCATTTGAAACTTTTTTTGTGTTTAATACAAATGGTCGAAAAATGAATATTCGGAACCAACTATGACTTTTTATATATAAATGTTTGGATAATACTTACTCGGTGGGATGCAAATGATTCAATCTGGTTGTTCTTACTACGGACAAGACTAGGCACCTCTTTGAAAATATTTGCAGCACTGTCAATGTCACCGAGGGAACCATGACACACTGGAATAGAGAAGGGAAAAAAAAAGAACTTGGATTTTAAATTGTAAAGCAAGAAATTGGGCAGATTTTAAAAGAAAGAAAAAGGAAACTCGACTTCCTATGAAAATGATGATAGACATCAACATATTGGAAATTAGTTAATAGATAATGAGCACTTCAAGCAGAGTCTCATGAGTTTGTGTGCTCCCATGCATATATTGTTTTCTGGGAAAGTTAATATATAGAAGTAGGGGTGGGACGTAATGGGCGAAAATTTCAGATTCATGCGAGTAGTATTTTTTTGTGTTCATTTATACATAAATAACACTAAACAATCAAATATTTTGAAAAGTTTGCAAAATTCAAAAGGTGCAGGCCACTAGTTTTTTGGCTATTTTACATTCATGAAAAAACCCTTTCACAGCCTGAAAATGGTCCTAAATTAAAGTACTATATCAGATTTAACCATCTATATCCATTCATAGCTTTTGAGGATGTTTTAGGACCTGCAATGTTGCATGAAACCACTTTTTCACTGAAAAATAATGGATTTTGAGTCCCGTGGAGCCCTAACGGCTATTTTTGGCTTGCACCTTCTGAATTTTGCAAAATTTTCAAAATGTTTGATTGTTTAGTGTTATTTATGTATAAATGAACACAAAAAAATACTACTCGTATGAATCTGAAATTTCCACCCATTACGTCCCACCCCTAATAGAAGTGCTCTTTCATTCTCATGTGTGGATTTAGACAATAAATAACATCTAATAATGCATTTGTTATTATATATATATATATATATATATATATATATATCGGAACTTTTATTTGCTTGACAGTAACCACTTTTTTATTTACTGTTCTGGTATTTAATCTGTTTTACGTGAAATATTAATAAATTGATTTAAGATTCCATTCTTATTTTCTCTTCTCATTTATTTTTGTTCATCTTTTCCACCTTCCGGTATATATTTCACATTGCTCCTGCCTCGAATTTCAAACTTACACTTATATATATATATATATATATATATATATATATATATTAAAATACTTGTCTCAGGACGGGTAAAATTAATTTCCCTGAACAGAACAATTTTGCACTACTTTTATGCCTTGTTTCGAAGATTAAAATCAAGATACTAGACCTTATGTCTAGAATTATTATTCTAATCAAAATTCATTACATGATTTTGATTTTAGTAAATATCTCAAATTTAAGAAATTGAAAGTCAGGAAATATTGCTTAATTGGTGTCTAATGACTATGGATCAAATTAAAAGCAAATCTGATAAATTTTAATTTTCAAATGGGGAGGGGGGGGTTGTGACCATATTAACCCTTTAAAATAATCTAAAGAAACTGAAAATTGAGGAATATTTATTAATTGATTTCTAATACCTATAGTTAAAATTTCACAAAAATCAGAGATATTTGAATTTTCACAAAAGGACTTCCACTCCCTTTTTACAAAACTAAATTAAACTAAATATAGCCCACATGTGAACCATTTACACCTAGCAGCCGTGTTTCAAAATTGATAATGATCAATTAATTAGTTAATTAGGTTTTTATAAGGAAAATATGTTTTCAATTTTATATTCCTTACAGTATCTGAAAATTTCCAAATACAAGCTCAATCACGATTTATTACAAACTTCAGAGCATATATACAGTGTGAAAGTCTGTCTGTCAGTCATTGGGGAATAATAGAAATATATAGTGGAGTTGCAGAAACAACTTATACAGTCCAAAGGCAGAAGAAAGAAAAAAACACAGGAGAAAAAACAATGAGTGTAGCCGACTGAAATAGGATCTATTTTTTCTCGTCCCCTGTGAGCAAATTGGTCATACGCTGACCAATCAGCTTGCAGGTCGTATTGATATCAACTGTCCCCTCATGAACTATTTTCTACCACCTGGTCAGTTGAAGAATTCAGCAGAGAGAAATCGGTCGGCAACGAAGAAACATCTCTCTCCTGCCTTTCCCCTGCATCGTTCCAGCAGCAATCATCTCCACTGGGGATATATTTGCTGACGACCCGGCAGCCTCTTTTCTTCACTGGGACACAGTTCCAACCCTCTGTTAAATAAACCCTTTTTTGTAGCGTATTACTCGGTTGTTGTTCGTTCAATTCATTTCGTGTGATAAATGTAAGGAAGGGACCAACACCCCTCTTCTATTACAAGAGGACTTCAAAAACCTTGAGGAAGTTCAAAAGGCGAGATCTGATAAAATTCTGATAATTCAAGAGAGCATGGAATAGACTCACGTGAAGAAAAAGGCAGCAAAGACAAATGATACCCCTAAAAAAAAAAACCCAATAACATTAAGCATCGAGAAGTAGTCTAAGCACAGTGATCTCAGTTAAAAACCACAGAGTGAGCCCCCCCTCTACAGGGTATCAATCAAAGTTCTAAATAGAAAAACAAAACACCAGCAAAGCTCAAAAAGCTAATTGGAAAATTAATACTAAAAAGCTAGTAATTTATTAATTAATAATTTAAATGGTGAGAAAACCTAATTAAGCATATTTTTTTTAAAATATTTAAATCAAATTAATACGAAACAGCGGTAAACCATTAGAGCCAGCCCCTTTAAAAACAATGAGTCCGCACCAAAAAAGGTTATTTACAACTGTGAGGCTGTAATGCCCAACGGATATACCCATTATTGGGTATATGTTACGACGCTCAGCAGAGGCGCGAACGGGGTCCAAAAAAAGAACGAGAAAGAGTTTAAAAACATAAATTTGCAACAAGTAAAGTTGACTTATGTCTAGAATAGACATTTTTCTACTTACCTATGTAATTTGTTTGTATTTTTACGTAGTATAAATGGCTTTTTATTAGATGTTAAAAAAAAATTTCTTGTTTTTTAAAACATCTAGTTTCTCAAAGAAAACGCCTCTATATTATTACGTAGAGCGGCCATTTTGAATTCTTCGAAACCCCTCTGTCGAACATAAATTTCTAATAAATAGCACTTCAAACGGGTTTAAAATACAAACAAATAACACATGCAAGTTTGAAACTAACTTTTACAGCTTACAGCTACTTTTATTTGTTGTAAATTTGTTTTTTTAGCGTTTTTACTCTGCTGAGTCTCGTAAAAGATGCCCCAAAAGGTAAAAGAATTTAAAAGTTAAAATATATCTTATCGAATTAACATTGTCTATCATTCTTAATCGCTGATTCTAATCCAAACGAAAACAATTAGTGTTCAAAGGGAAACGACTATCAGAACTTTCACCTGCTAATCTCCCTTGGACTATACAAAATGATTTATATATATATATATATATATCAACCTAAATTGGGAGCTGCGCCGCGAGATGTCTGTTTACATTAGTTTTAAATTTCTGCATGTCAGTACCGTCGGGGAAACAGAGGGCAGGGAAGGAGTTCCAGAGGCGTCTGGTTTAGGTTTGGTTTTATTTTTTTGTAATGACATGTTTGTTTTGTTATAGAGTGTGTTGGGCAAGGTGGGTGCTTGTTTGGTGCCAAAAAGCTCACAACCAGTCCATTAGTCGCGACCTGGTCCATGGGGGTTGTGGCCTTGGGAAAGCCCACCGGAGATAATTGCAAGGTCCCTTTCCATGCACGACATGGCACATACAACTACTCACTGTATTATGCAACTGATGATGGAGCAGCCGTTCCAAGAGTTTGGGCTCCTGTCCTGTCAGTCGGAAACAGCAGCCAGACAAGCTGTCTAACCTGTACCCTCAACCTGTCGGAACAAGAGAGACCCAGACTGGTCATGTAAGACGTAGTGACGAAAAAACTTTCCCCAAGTTGCCCAAATAGAGAGAAAGAGAAATGGCGTTCATTGTTTTAGTAAGGAAACAAGGCTAGGCACTGAGTGTTTTTGAGGCGTCCCAGTGCTGGAACCTCTGCGCCTGGCTAATAGACAAAGAAGGAGTGCAAGGGCCGGCGATAGGCAGAACCTATCTACTTCTTAAGCAATTGTAGGTTTGCAAACCGGATATTTTGTTCGAGATTCCAACTCTAGGAAGGTTGTCGATCAAGACTAAGGAGGCCTCCCTCCCCAACGGTTTGCTGCCACAGTGTAAATAGTTGGTAGCAAGGTTTTATTGTCAGAGATTTCCTTCTCTTAGATGGATGGTCTGACAAGGTCTTACGGGTCCAACACACCGAGAGGGGGAAAATAGCCTGCGCCCGTGTACTAGTTGGGTATTTCCGAGCCCCTGCAGGTAAAAAAAAAAAATAAATCAAAATAAATCTGTATAACACTTTACTGCAGTTTCATAGTAAAGTGTTCAAATAAGCCAAAATTATTTATTATCAACTATAATAATACACGTTTGTTTCTATATGTGCATAATATGTATAAGAGAGATAATTCAGTATATAATATCAGGAAGCAGCTGACTTAAAGTATTATTATCAACCATAATAATAATACATGTTGCAACTTTTTCAATATATATATATATATATATATTATATGGTGCCTCCATGCAAGTGTGTCTAGGCATCACTTTTTCACTGGTTCATCTCCTAGCATAAGTAATCAGGATGTTTTAGTCATAGACATATTTTCTGACGGTCTGGCGGAGTTCTAAAAGTGACACAACACTCAATCCCCCGGCCCTTCAAAATCCAAATATCTTCACTTTGCACGAAATCTGAACCATATGTATTACAGACAAATTAAACAAATCTTTTTTTTAAATTTCAAGACTATCTGAGCATTTTAAGTGAGTGAGCAGATAAAGAGCACACCCGTCTCTGAAAATTCATATCTCTGATTTACATGAGATTCGAACAATAGAGATTAGACAAAAAATGAAACAAGATTCTCAAAGTTTCTAATTCTTTTGAAGAATTCTAAGTCACACTAAGTTAGCGAGGAGCTTAAGCCTCAAACTTTTGAAAATTTTAATATTTCACCTTTGTATTCAGTTCGAAATAATAACAAGAGTGATCTAAAGTTCATTTTTATTCAATAAAAAAAATAATAAATTATCTATAGAAATACTGACCTGGCGTTCGCACATACCATTACTTATTTATATACAAATTAATTGCTACAAATAAGAAGTTTTCACCACGTGTGTTCTGTTGATTTAATCACGTTCCTTTAAGGATCGATTCTGTTTGTCGTCTTACTTACTTTTATTATTATTAGTTATTTCCATCTTTTCATCATTGCAGATTATCCATTACTTACTTACTTGGAGGTAAGTACGTAGATTCGTATAGTAGAATAACATTCTTTTATTTAAAAATCTTCCGCTCTCAGATTTTAAACAGTAAATAAAACACATTTCTCCTATTCAGATTTAGAAAGAAATTAAATAAACATGTAAATAGATTGATAATTATCGACTAAGCACATCCGTTCCATACATTTTTTTCGTATAGTTTTATTTTTTAAGACAAAATAAAGAAAGTTCTCCTTGTTATTTATCTACCCCCCACAGCGGTAAGATGCAGGACCGGCGGGACAGTTATAAAAGTGTGTGTGTTGGGGGGGGGGGGGGCTCTCCTACAAGGTGGGGGCCCGGTTAAACACATGCCTATATAACTTCATTATTGATGACCGTAAAGTGTGTGTGTGGAGGGGCTTGAGCCCCCCCCCCCCCCGGTGCCGCCGTCCATGAGATGTGACACAAGGTCGGAAAGTGGGATTTGCATGTTAAGACATACACACAAAAATAAAAAAGGTTTTCTTAAAAGTTACCTTCTTAATTTTATTCATTCAGCTACATAGAACTACGTAGTAATTTAACCGGTGTCAACGTAAAAAGTCATCAAAATTAAGCAATGTGGAGCCTGGTCAATACTTAGACGGGTACCCATTTGGGAATAATAGGTGAAGTAAGTTTGGAAATGGAAGTGAAAGCGGCTGCAAAATCACTTTCTCTAACACACTTGGGAAAAGGTATGAACCCATCTTTCCTCCCCCTATGGATGAAATAGTAGGTTAGACTAGACCCGAGCATTTTTGCAGGGCAATTAGTCTAGGAGAGAAAAAAAAACTCCCAAATAACACATAATCCTCTTCCGCTTATCCCAGCATTGCTTCCAGTTGTCTTGGATTTCTCCTTGCCACAGGGACAAGGAAAGTGCGGTTCTTGCTTTACTAGAAATTCTTCATAGCAAAGGCATCCTTTCAGAGCGTATCCATTGTCTCTTAAGACACAAAAGAGAAAATATTATTAACTTACCAGCCAAAAGATAGGAATAATAACACTTGGACCATTTTGATTCCTCACGAAGTCTGAAGACAAAACAGAATTAAAAAAGAATCGTTTATAAAATTTTAAAAACAAAACATGGCAGTCATTAGTGTTTCTGCAAAAATTTCTTTTGTGGACTCTCATCAGAGAAGAATGACTATAAATAAGTCAATAAATAAGTCAATAATAAATCTGAATAATAGACAAAATCAAAACCGATTCTGTTGAGTCAGAGTTTGGAAGTCGGGGTCAGAGCAATGTACAGGGTGACTTCTCAAAAAATAAAAATAAAACTGCCACCCTTGGAATTGTTAATATAATTCACAATCCTTTTTGTAATTAAACCATATTTAGTCTGACTCGTCCACCAAGTTTCAGTCATAAATATCCAACAGTCTTTGCTGTTCAATGATATATGGGGACACTTTGATGATCCTCTCATCACACTCATCGGACCACAACCTCCCCCCCAGATTTTTATCTGTTGAGTTAGCTCAAAGGTAATGTCTATCGAAATAATCAGCAGACTATTCCTGAACTGAAATAGGGCCCAAAATCAACCAAAATCAAAGCAGTGCCAAAAGAGTTGTTGACAATTTTTCACATTGTATGCAGGTGTGTTTATCATTTAACAGCGATTCAAAATTCATGACTGAAATTCGGTGGACAAGTCCGGCATAGATTGAAGTTTGTTTGTAGGAAATATGGTTGGATTTCAGAAAGGATTGTGAATTTTATTAACGATTCGATTCCATGGGTGACATTTGTTTTTTTTTGGGGGGGGGGGGGGGGGGAGGGGGTCACCTTGAACATTGCTTTAAGAATCTGAGCCAGACCTTTTAAAATTGCAGGAGCTGGAGTCAAAGTCAAGAGTTTGGACTACTGACTTCACAGCTCTGTTTTTTTTCATGTATCACTTTTCTTTTTCTTCTTTTTTTTTTTTAAATTTGAATTCTTTACATTTCATTCATTAAAAACAAACAGAAAACGTTATATTTCCAAAGCCTTGAAAACCATGGCCATCTTCTTTCAAATCAAAACGCTATAAATAATATATAAATAAAATATAAGATATTGAAATTATTATTACGTACTTATGTAGGTAGGTATAATTTGACTATGGATATTACCAATGGCTACAAAACAAATCATATCATTGCAGACCAATATGAAAAGAAAAAAAAAAAACATTGTAATTTATTTGAACTGTGCCAGCTGGTTCGGTTTTCATGGCCTAATCGATAAAACGGACACTTGAGCATTTGGATTCAATTCTCGGCAAATTTATTATATAAAATCCATTCTGCTTTCTTCACAGTCTGTGAATAAATGCAAATAAATATAATTCAGGTTACAATAAAGCACTTCAGAATCAGATTTTTAAAAATACTAGTCAAATAGTTGTCAACGTTTCCGGGATTGAATGAGAAAACCGAGCCATTAACATCATATTATCTTTTTTATTCTTATTTTTTTAATATTCTATAATTTTATAATATCCAATTTGGGTGCGTGTATGTGTTTCAGGGGGGGGGGGGTCATTGTTCTAGAGACCTCCTCAGTTTTAGTCCCCTCCGCCACATTTTTTTTTTTTTTTTTTTTTTTTAATTCACTCTCAAACAAGGCATATTACCACTGAAATGTAAGGAGCTACTGTGATTAAGGGACGGATTTATAGGGATCATCCTAAGTTAGGAGTTGTGAAAATTTCTGCTTGTTGATACAGTCGGGGTAACAAAGAGCAGGGAGGGAATTCCAAAGGCAAGAGGTTTGAGGAAAGAACCTATTAGAGTAGAAAGTTTTCCGGTATCTGGGGACCTTTACAGTAAAGGGGTGGGAGTTTGCTGCTAACCGGGTTTATTGGGGGTATTTACGTTGAGGGGGTACAAGTGCAACAAGTTCGTCGGAGCACATTCCATTCAAGTACTTGTACAACAAGAACAGAGATGCAACATTGCGGCGATGGGACAAGGGATGGAGCTTGTTAGACAGTGCAGGACCTATTAGGTTAGACACTATTTTTTGGACTTTGTCCAAGAGAGAGAGAGAGAGAGACTAGTGGTTGATGCACCAGCCCACATGTGGCAACAACACTCCACGCATGGGTGAATAGTGGCTTTATAGAGATAGAGAATACTGCCAGATGTGAGAAGTTTTCTAGCCTGGTAGAGGGAGCCTACCTTCTTGGCAGAATCTTGTATGTATTTATTTCAATTCATGTTGCTTGTGAATGTTAGGCTGAGTAGTTTTAACGTTGGACTCTCGGGAAGGGTGCTATCAACCATGTAAATCGGTGGTTGGAAAGGTTTCTTATAATTGTTAAAGGAAAGGAGCTTTGTCTTAGTAGCGTTAAATGTTACCATCCATTTTGGGCCTCATTCTACTACAGACTGGTGGTCATTTTCTAAGGATTCAGCTATTGCTGTGGATATGAATGTGCTCGATTTTGCCACATGTCTAGAATAGAGCGTAGTATAATCAGCAAATATAACCATCTCGGACACGATTGCATCAGGGTTGGTCGTTTATGAAGATCAAGAATAGTAAAAGTTTCAAGTGTCAACCCCTGTATAGCACACCCGCATTAATGTGATGTTGTTTGGATGTACAGCCATCAAGAATACCCTGAATCTTTCTTTTAGCTAAGAAGGATCTGATTATATTAAATGGTAAAATTTATTTGAAGAAAAAAAAAAAAAAAAAAAAAACATTATATGCTTTATTCTGGGCCAAACATAAATTGTATCAAACTTCCATTTCTTTTGTGAAAACTTGCATTCCTTATAAAATATCTTAATTTATTAAATAAATGCTGAAAATTAAAATTGGAAAATTTCCTCATTTTTACCGATTAAAAACAATTTAGCACCTGGGTTTGTTTATAAAGAGCAACCTCATGGTGGGGGTGGGAGACATATCATAAATCTAGGAGTCCCTATTTTTTGTATGGCATGAGCACATACATCTATTTAAATGAATAGAGGGAAATTTGTGATAGTGTTTACTGTTCATCCAGAATATGTACAATACTAGCAGGATTTTTTTTTTTTTTTAAATATGATACACGAGCAATGCCAGGTAGCCCTGCTAGCCTATTATTAAGGATACTGAGGATAAGCACCGGCCATATCAGCCTTTTAGCTTGCAAAAGAACTTTACTGTTTTAGTAGAAGCAACAATAATAAGATTGATAGTAGTGAATTCACACACCTCCTCCTGTCTCGAAAGACAATGGATACAACCTGTAAGGGTACCTGCACAAAGAGGCGAAAATGAAGCAAGTGTTGCGCAATAATTAACCGCACTTCACCTGAACCGGCATTGCTTAAGTCTAGTGGTACGGAGAAGTCCAGGACGACCCGAAACAACGGCAGAATAAGCAGAGGAAGACTGGTATTTTAGAGTTTTCCTCATCCTAGACTATTTGCACAACCAAGATTTGAGAGTATAGTTTACCCTACTATTTAATCCATTGCTGGAGGGTGAATATATGGATTCATACCTTTCTCAAGGTATTAGTGAGTAGCAGTAATAGTAGTAATATAAGACCAATTCAAAAACTCTAACCCTAACCAATTCAAAAGTTTTAAAGTATTTTGACAACATTCAGCAGCTCCTGATGTTTTGCCAAAGTTGTGAAGATGACGAACCGTAGTGGACTGTGAGAGGTCAAGCTCCTTTGATACTCTGCGACTACCACTCACCGGATTTCTGTGTCTTGACTTAAATCCAATCTGATCCCGCTTGATCGTCAAGGTTCTTGCAATCCAATTGAAATTTCTGGGACCGTCCGGTTACTGTACTGTGTATAGGATAAGTTGACGATTCAAACTATGTTGCACTCTTCATGTGTGCGGATTTCAAATTGCATATTGAGTGAATTAACGCATGTATCAGCAAACCAAGTACCATCACACCATCAGCCAGTGTGGGTCATCCATGGTTTGAAATGCTTCAATCATGTGATATATGTGCCTCAATATAGAAATATTGCTAAATTTTTAACAAACCTTTACAGTAATAAGAGTATAAATAGTAGTAGTATGACTATCACCCTGAAATAATGTCAAATTAATGGTAATCAGGTCATAGAACAGGAGTAGTTGTCAGGGTGGAGTTCATACAATGAGAGAGCCCCTCCCTCATTGACCAGCTCAGATAAATCACTCAGACATTTTTTCATTAGATAAATTAGTTATTTCTGAGAGAGAGAGAGAGAGAGAGAGAGAGAGAGAGAGAGAGAGAGAGAGAGAGAGAGAGAGAGAGAGAGAGAGAGAGAGAAAGAGAGAGAGAAAGAGAGAGAGAGAAAGAGAAAGAAGGAGAAAGAAGGAGAAGGGAGAGATAAAGAGAAAGAGGAAAAGGAGAGCGAGTGAAAAATACTCAAAAATATGTCCACTAGGAAAGATTAGAGAAACTTTCTTGTCAATTACTGTAAAAAGGATCAAACTAACTAATAACACTTGAAGGTCAAATGAATAAAAACTGACGATTTCTGATTGAGAAAAGACCAACTAATTGAATAACATTCAGTTTTACCTCTTTATTAAGACAGATGTCATTATCAGTTGAAAAAGAAAAGGTTATAAAAAAAGCTGGTGAATTGGATTTTCTTTTGCTTCTAATATCACAACCACTATTACTACTACTACTACTACCATTACAAGTAATTGCTGTTATGACTATAACTCATTGTTGCTTTTTTAAACTGAAACCAAGTTGATGCGTTTTTTATTATCACTACTTGCTGATTAGTTTTACAAATCTAGTGCTAATGGCCTCATACTGGACAGGGCCACTGCCGATGGCCTCATCAGGACAGGGCCGCTGCCGATGGCCTCGTACGGGACAGGGCCGCTGCCGATGGCCTCGTACGGGACAGGGCCGCTGCCGATGGCCTCGTACGGGACAGGGCCGCTGCCGATGGCCTCGTACAGGACAGGGCCGCTGCCGATGGCCTCATACTGGACAAGGCTGCTGCTAATGGCCTCATACTGAACAAGACTGGTGCTAATGTGTGTTGGTAAAGATCGCTTATTTTATCATTCTAAATACTTAGTTATATGGTCTGATGACTAATGCAATCCTGCACAAGGGCAATCCTGAAAGTCTGCATGGAGGGTGACTTTTAAACATCTATTTTAAAAGAAATTATGATGTCTGGGTGTGATAGAAAAAAAAATTCAAAACAAAAAAAAAAACGACTGTACAAACCTTTGAAATGCTTGTAAGCATTCAATCCATCTGAGTTTCATGAGGTTGCACCAACCTAATTGAAAGAAAGAAAAAAAAAAGAAAATTTTTACACATAAATACAAATAATCTATGATATAAAGGAAAGTCATTTTTTCCATGTGTGACCGGCTAAAACTAAACAACAAAAAAATACTTACATTTACAAGTCTCACATATTCTGATTTAGTATTACCCCAAGATGGTTATGGTAAAACTAAAAGAATATACTCCAATATTCATTTGTTTGGTGCCATCAGAGACCACATTAATGCTGCTGGTCCAGAAAAAAAATGTACTTTTTATCATTTTTACTCTTTTTTTATAATGACACAATTGTAAATGTTTGTGCCATATTAAATTTTACCAGAGAAAATCAAAACACGTTTGTCTCCCCATATAATATATATATATATATATATATATATATATAGTGATTGTTTATATTCCAATGACTAAAAATTCAGTCTTTAATCAAATCGTTTACTTTTATTTTTCCATGGCAGAATTGCTTGTAGTCTTACAATTGTATCTCAACGAATAAAATGCAGCCACTAATCTCATTTTCTTGCTCTTTCGTACAAAAAATATATAAACTGTCATATCCGGTACAGAGTTTGTGGAGAAGAAAACAAAACAAAACAAAAAACACAAACAACAGAAAGCAGATAACACTCACGGTGTTAAATTCTTGGAACTGATAAAAAATGAATATCTTAATTTTTGTTTATTTCTAAATTGTCATCTGGTTAACCCATAGGCTTAACCATAGAGCTGAGTATGTCTGGGTATCTGATGGGCTTCATTTGACTTCACCTTTTTTCCATATATCTTTAAAGTGTCGTTATTTCTTCATCTATTTGGAATACTACTAAAGTCTAAACATTTTACTTTACCTATATATATATATATATATATAAAATTGAAATATAAGCCAAATTAGCAATACAAGATTAATTTTTTTTTTTTTTTTTTTTCTTACATTAATCCTATCGATTACGGAATAAAATTCCTTCTTCAGGGGTGACCAGTATTGAGTCATTTTTTTTCTCTTTTCTTTTTTTTCATCAAAAAACAAGAATAAAGAAACTTATTTCTTTGTTAATTTAATAAACGACTTTGATGGTACGACGTCATCGCCTTGCTGTTATGAAATGGCGGGTAGGATTCAGAAACCGGTGTCGAACGAGAGATGCGTTGGCACGCTGTCAAGTAATGTGTGTGTTTATCGTTCAAGTTTTAAAGTATTGCATGGAAAGTTAATAAAATTGAAATATAAGCCAAATTAGCAATACAAGATTAATTTTTTTTTTTTTTTTTCTTACATTAATCCTATCGATTACGGAATAAAATTCCTTCTTCAGGGGTGACCAGTATTGAGTCATTTTTTTATATATATATATATGATAGATAGATAGATAGAGTAATATTATTTGTCACAATCAGACATAACGCCACAGCTAATAAACACCATGACAGCACAATCTATGGCTGTCAAGGTGTGTGTGGACTACGGTGTTATGTTTAATTGTGACAAAACAATCATATGATATTACTTACATTGAATTCAATATTCAGTTTGCTCACTCGGTTCTCTTGTTGGATGACATCAGCCTAATTGTTGGATAATGGCCCTATGGGAATGGACGTATCTGTTGGAAATCGTTGGTTTGATTTCCGCGAATTAACGCGGAGTGGACCCGTGCAGTCGAGTGCAGAATAGGGCCTATTCTCACAGTCGAAGCTCACAGACGTGACAGGGTCACGACGTGACGAGACCTCAAATCAAGGGTCAATGCGCACCTGCGATAGAGGCTCTGTGATGTCACGGGCTTTTGCGTGGAAAGCAGAGGGATCCGTGACGTCACTCGTTCTTAGTGAGAAGCGAGTTTTAGCAGTCTGGGTTTTGGAGGTGAACCTATCAGACGTGATTTTTACCATGTAGTCTGCAACTTACATAGGGAAATAATTCCCCTAAGAAAATACAGGCGAGAGATCTCTTTTCTCCCCTGCACGAATGGTTAAGACTTAATTGATAAGTAATTACGAAAGCAGTAATTTGCTCTCTCTCTCGACGTTGGTGAATATCTCCAAGCTGATAGATAACTAACACCTGTAATAAAAAGAATTGAAAGTTAAAAGATTGTTTGTCGATTGAGTCGGTCATGAAGTTTTTGTTGTAGCGGCGATGTTTCGGCAGAAAGAAAGAAAGAATTCAACCACTAAACGACACACCCCTCCACGTGACGAGGAAAGAAGTGAGGGTATGAGAAATTTTAAGGTATGCAAACTATATGATTTATGGTGTTAAAAATGACGAGTGATAAATTGAGAACTGCCACGGCCATTGCGGGACAAGTATACAAAACAAGAACTGCTGCGGCCCAAGTAGAGGGGCTATGCAACATAATGAGTGTAAAATCCTGCTCTAATATAGCGGCCTGGGTTCTTATTAGTTGAATGACTACAGCCCTAGTTGTGACGAGTAGGTACATCCCACAATCGGCTGTTCACCATAGTTTACATGTTCTTGGATAGGTCTAAAAGTTTGTCGTGAGCGGCGTGGTGGCTTAAGTGGCAGACTTGTCACCTTACATACAAATAACTCGGGATTCAAATCCTGAGACCTGATGTGTCTTACTGAATAGGCCAAAGGAGGGTGAAACACAAGTCTAGGACTTTCTGTTTGTGGCTGTCATGATATGCGTGAATTGCAGTGTTAAGTCTAATTGTGAAAAAACAATTATACACACACAATCTTGCAGGGGTGATATGTGAGGAGGATGACTAGTCACTCAGCATGTTAAAAAACAACTTGACAAAGGGGCAGAGATTAACGCTATGGTCAATTAGTATATAAAAATATACCTGCACCCACACACTTCGGAGGTTTTTGACAATGTATTTGTAGCATGCTTGTAAAACTACTACCAATTCTTTCCTTTTTTCAGCTCTAATCCCCAAAAAGGGGAGGTAAGTTTGTTAGTATTGTATATACATACCAATTTCATATAGACACATAAGTTCAATTTCTCGTTGACCAGCAGCAACGGTCAAGGCTTGTCTGTAAAGTAACAGGGAATATTCATTTTCCCTCTGAAAAAGTAAAAAATAAAATAAGAAATAAAGAGAGAATTTTAAAGGGATTATTTTAACTGGAAACCGGACCATAGAACGTTTCAAAGTAAATGGAAAGCAAAAATCTTAATCATTTTTAATTATTTAGTAAATTTTAATTTTTTGCATGAAAACAATTAACAGAATAATTTCTTAAAGATAGAATATATGGGAGGGGAAGCTATCCCCTGCTCCACCGCAACAATGACAGATACATTACTGTGCACTATCGCTAGAGCAATCTCTTTGTTTTGCAAAGTTCATGCTTTTACCGGGCCG
The DNA here is from genome assembly GCA_963556195.1 of Sepiola atlantica. NCBI lineage: Eukaryota > Metazoa > Mollusca > Cephalopoda > Sepiida > Sepiolidae > Sepiola > Sepiola atlantica. The sequence continues at coordinate 76,351,123 of OY744532.1, read as the reverse complement.
CAATCGTACCAATCATTCAAAAGAATGCAACTGAATGAAGGCGAACAACTAAATCTGTTCACAAGAAAAGAATCGTTTATTTTAAATTTGTATTTCAAGCAGCAGATCTCAGTTCAATTGCGGACCTGACCAAATTGATAGTCTAAAATATGTCACCACAGATAGCATCTCAAAAAAAAACTTTTCACCCTTTAAAAGGAGAAAATGTTAATCCGATCAGGCAGCAGCTTTCCATAATCATTGGTTTTATTTCATGATGTTTTTTTTTATTGTTGCATGTCTTAAAACGCAATCGGCACCATGATCACAGGGGAATGAAAGCAAACCCCATCTGTACGTGTGACACTCACATTATTTGAGTCAAAGACGAATAACAACTCCAATAATTATTTAATTAGTCTGGGTTTTCTCTTCAAAAGTAAAAATGGTAATTCCATCCAGTCATTGCTTTCCATCACCATGAAAGAGGCCGACAGGTTCGATTTTAGAAGGGAACCCAGTTGTATCGAGACCTCTTCCAATCATACCATTTATTGTTGCAGGTCTTGGAAAGCGACTGGCACTGACGACAGGGGAATGAAAGCAAACCAAACTCTTCAATAAAAGCTTCACATCTGAATCATGACTCACTCATGTGCACTCACCGTCTAGAAGGATATCTCTAAATGAGGGCAGAGTGTTGAGCTACTCAGCTATGAAGCAGATAATAGGCAGGCACGACGCCGGTGTTGATTCAAGAGAAAATTCAAGTTTCTGAAATTAGCCTTCCATTTTATTTTATATCAGCTCTTTTTATTTTGATAGTTCTTGTGGTATGGAAAATGATTCTTGGACCCAGACGTAGGATTGTTCGAAAGAGCTATCCAAAACATGTTGAGACAATCGACCAATGATCTCAGTAGTAAAAATTAGACCTCATGATATTTAATAATGCAAAGTAGTCGATTAAAATCGAGGGCAAAATTAAGGTTGACTTTTCAAAGGTTTCTACCCATAGGCATTTCTTTCTCATGTGTAAACACATGTTGACCCTAGAAATTTATGGACCAAGTCGTTATAGTAAGAATTTTTTGATAACTGAGGCTCAGGTTCAATCCCCTACCCAGTGTTTCATCCTTAATACAAGCTGATTCATTTAATTGATGATAACATCCCATAGGCTTATAATACAATCCCTACACTCCCCATCTTCCATTAATAAGTGGGGTTTACAAGTTTACCTATCCGAACTGCAGTGGATGGCCCTTTTGAAACAGTACCCCTTTCTTTGAACGAGGTAGGATCAGAGTCAATTCCTGATAGCTGTGGAATTTCTATCAGTTGGTGAGTACCAAGGGAATTAAGGTAATTATGGTCCTTGTGAGGTGCTGGGTACTCTGTTATTATCAAACTTGCACATGTTGAGATGTATTAATTCCTCCAAGTAAGCCATTTTTTGTTATACACACAGATACATTTTTTGTTGTTGTACACCAAACAAAAAGAAGTAACTGTATCCATCAGTACAGAGTTACTTCCCTTATTTTGGGGTCATTTAATGTATAAAAACATTTAAACCTATTGTAAATAATGTGTTGTATACAATTAATTGAATAAAAAGGGGGGTATTTTACAAATAACAGAGGGAGGGGTGTATGATTCATACACTTCCGAACAGTATTAGTAGATATGCCAAACCAAAATTTCATTTTCATTATATCTAAGCACTTTTAATGTGGCCACAGATCTTTGCAAAACAATGATACCAAATTTATTTTGGTAGCACAGTTAGCCACCGAATTATGACACTTCAAAGTTTGTTGGAAATTAGAAAACTTGCCGTCTTGGGTGCTATTGGTCCAGAAATCAAATTTCACAGTGTATAACTCAAAATGCAGGCTTTGAATAAGTGAAAAATCCTTACAAATGTAATGCCATCTTTTGGTAAATGAAAATTAGTCAGAATAGAAACAATTATTAGATCAAGCCAGCCTAAACATTGAGCAAAATCCAATTACTTCGGTAAAACATGCAAAAATAACACTGAAATGACTGTTGATATAAATGTATTTCAACAGTTAACACATTGAATCTTCTTAAAATGATTCATAGTACAGTAGAGATCAAGTTATATTTTTATTTTAATAGTAAATCAACACAAAAAACAGCAAATTTGGCCCATGTAAAAACAGACAGAAACACAATTTGATAATTGGGTAAAAATTTCATTTACTAAAACAATTTCAAACTATATTAAAATCCAACCATAGTGACGAGTAGCCCTTTTTCTTTAAGATGGGATTATTTTTATATGCATAGAGATACATAATATTATGTGCATTACAAAATAAATCGTCCATCACTGAAAATAGTAACCTAACTTGAAGTAACCTGGAAAAATAAACATTAACGACATAAGAAAAAGAATTGTACATTTATAAAGAGAAAAGATTAAATTTTGTTTACATCTAAATTTTATCAAAATAACCCCGAAAATAAATGAGTTACCACAAGTTGAAATTGGATGGAATTTCACTATATTTACCCATTTTCACGCATTAAACTCTAGGCTGGTTTGTGCTACCTAGTATTAGTGCATAAATGATTACTGAGAATGGATTTGGTGCGATTTGAACCCTGTGTAGCTGGTTCATAGTGCATAATGGTATCCATTAGGCCAACCAAGCAACCCCAGGTATATAGTGGAGGAGAGTGTTGGAGAGACTTAACACTCACATTCAAGGCGCATAATATTATGTATCTCTATGCATATAAAAATAATCCCATCTTAAAGAAAAAGGGCTACTCGTCACTATGGTTGGATTTTAATATAGTTTGAAATTGTTTTAGTGAATCAAATTTTTGCTCGATTATCAAATTGTGTTTCTGTCTGTTTTTACATGGTCCAAAATTTGATGTTTTTTGTGTTGATTTACTATCAAAAATCTGCTTGAATACGCTTAAACAACGCTGGTAATAAATCAATTAAAAACAAAAAATGTAATTAAGAAAAATAAAAGGGCTGTTAAATTCTCACCTTTAGTGTGTGAACCCTTCCTCTGAAGAACAAAAATAACGAGGAACGTGGAAAGTCGCTTTCACGGTTTTTAATGATGGTTTCTGCATCAGGAATACCTAGAAATAAACAGAAATATGAAATATTAGATGAAATAGCCAACCCCTGGATGAAAAATGATAAAATTCATATGGATGAATTAATGGAAATTCATCGATGATTTTCTACATTCTCAATCTGAGCTTTTACTGACAAAAATAGTATTTCAAACTTAAGCATGACAGACAGACAGATGTAAAGACTATTTAAAACTTGAGCATGAAAAACCAAGAAAAATGTTATTTCAAACATAAGCGTAACAGACAAACGAAAATGTTATTTCAAACATAAGCGTAACAGACAAACGAAAATGTTATTTCAAACATAAGCGTAACAGACAAACGAAAATGCTATTTTAAACATCAGCGTAACAGACCAACGAACATGATATTTCTAACTTAAGCATGACAGACAAAAATGCTATGTAAAACATAAGCGTTACAGACAAAAATGCTATTTCAAACATAAGTGTGAAAGACCAACGAAAATGCTGTTTTAAACATAAGACTGAGAGACTTACGAAAATCTTATTTCAAACATAAACGTGGCATGATCGTTTTCAAGTCCAATGTCAACAAATATTTGTAGAGACTACCTACGAATTAATCATAGTTTTCAATCTTTTCATAGTACTGTTCTATCATTCAACTGAAAATCTCACTAACCCTTATCCTCAAGTGGCTTTTGACCTTGGTAATTGGTGAACCATTGTATAAAAAATATTGTTTTAAAGACTGACAAAAATGTTATTTCAAACATAAGTGTGACAGACCGACTAATGGACAAAACCTCCTATACAGATACTTGGATGCATCTAAAGTATCACCATCCATCCAATTTGCACATTTAGTGATGAGAATGCTATCTCAATCTAAAGTGTGAAGGGACAGCATATCTAAAAAATATATTTCACACTTATCTTAAGGATCACTTATGTTAGATTTACCAAACGTTACGGAATGAAGAATCCTCTTTAAACTATCAGCAGGAGTAGTCTTGGCACCTTTGCTCGTTGTAAGTTAATTTAAGCCTAAGGAATTATTTTAGCTCTGTTCATTTCTTCGTTTGCTCTTTGTCAACGGACTTACGTGGCACCATTTCCGGAGGCCTTCCTGCCAGGTATCAACTTCCACCCATTACACAAAAGTAGGTGGAGCAGGTTTATTGCCCGTCACCTTAGGTGCTCTCACTTTTTGATTTTTGTTTTTTTAGTGTCATTCAACGAAATTTCATCAGGGCAAAATTTTAAATGTGTCGCTTGGGAAGAAAAGAAAATCGTTTGTTTTTTTTTTAAAACGTCTGCAAAACCAAAGGATTTAATTTGGGAAAAAAGAAAAAAATAAGTTGTTTTTTTCTCTCTAAACACTTTGACAGGTTGTGATAAAAGCTCAAAGAAGATCTTCACCATTTCTAACCAGATAAGGGAATACATTTTTATTGCTTGGAAGATTAAGTCAATCATTAAAAATTAAAAAATTAATTATATTTGAAAAACTTCTTTTTTTTTTTTCTTTTTTTTTTTTTTAGATAAAATTGCACACAACCAACCTATGGGAATATTTAGCTAAGTCTCTGGGTCACATGGAGTTCATTGCATCTTTTCTTCCATATAATTATCCATAGTAGCTCCTCCCCCCCCCCTTAATAAAACCCACACTCTTTCTTACTGGGTGAGTGAAATTAATGATTACCTGTTTATTTCCTTATTCTCTGTTCACAATCGTGTACCATATTTAATCTCAAGAATAAACTATTTCTTACTTTCTAGATGTGTGTAAATCTTTCCAATTTACCACACAATAGAAAACAAAAAAAACAAAAAAAAAGCGCCAATCTGTGCATAACATCGCCAGGACTAAACATATAACGTCTTAAGAACTTGACGTATATTCGACCCCTCAGGGTTAATACCACCAATATGAGGAGGAAGAAAAGAAAAAAAAAAACTATAAAACTATAAAACTGACAAGGTTGTATTACAACGAAAATTTGCGTAAAAAAAAAAAATTTAAATAAATGAATTTTTCATTTAAAATTGCACGATTGTTGATTTTCAAAATATTTCACTTTAATTTTTTTTATTGTTTTATGGCAAATCCATCCTTTTGGGGGTTATTTAATGCCAAAATAATACCTATTGGAAAGCGCTTATTGTATACATTTAATTGAAAAAAAAAGGTGGTATTTTTACAAACTAAAAATTACACTGTCGATTGTTAAAAACAAAAACAATGGCTTTTAGTAGGTAGACACATTTTCCAATTGGTTACAACAGTCATACGGAATAGAAAATTACCATCATTATAGTGATAAATATCTACGATTACCCCATTCGGTAGACCATGCATAGAACACAAACCCTTTTCCAAGTGAGGCGATTTTCTCCTCTTTCACCATACTCTTGTTGTATAAAACTAACCCAGCGTTGCCCAGGATTATGTTTACTGTCATTAATAATTTACGTTACTGAAATATCAAAAGGAGGTTACGTCCTCTTCATAAAAACGATGTAACTCTATGTTCGGTAATACAGAGTTACTCCCCTTATTCTAAAAAACGAAAATGAAAACACATCAAATAAGAAAATAAAAATTAATAGTTAATTAATGAAACGTCCTTTTGCAAAGTAATATGCAAATTAGTTAAGCTCCGGACATCGATCACAGATATGACTGAGTATATTAGAAAGCTGTATGCTATTGTGAATATAAAGTTGCTGTTTTAATGTCACTGTCAATGAAATCTTATAAATATAGAGATAAGTAAGATAAATAATAAACACAATATAAAAAAAACAAACGAAGAATACTAGAAAAAATATTATAATGATGAATATAGAGAGACGCAATCATTGCGCAGAATGTTTGGGACCAATCAAGGCTTTGAGGTGCGAGACAAACTCAGCAAATTAATGGCTTTTAGAGTCAATGAACATTGTCTAAAAAAACAAAGAAAAATTGTCAAAACAAAAAAAATCTAAATCTTAAGGTTTTTATGATTTCTGATGTTTATCGCACACACCAAAAATTAGCTGTAAGTTTGTTTTTGTTTTTAAATACTTGTTCCATGTTTATCAAAGCAACAGCCACTCCACATTAAACAAATTTTGTGATTAAATTTTGCCGTCCTGGGGAGATAAGTAGTTCAGGACAAAAGGGTGGGGAGCATGAATAAACAAGTAGGGTGAGGAGAATAATACAAAAAAGGCTAGGGAGCATGAATACAAAAGAGGTTGGAGGGCATGAATGGACAAGAGGTTGAAAGGCATGCATGGACAAGAGATTGAGGTGCATGCATGGACAAGAGGTTGAAGGGCATGAATGGACAAAAGATTGGTGGGCATGAATGGACAAGAGTTTGGGGGGCATGAATGGACAAGAGGTTGAGGGGCATGAATGGACAAAAGATTGGTGGGCATGAATGGACAAGAGATTGGTGGGCATGAATGGACAAGAGATTGGTGGGCATGAATGGACAAGAGGTTGAAGGGCATGCATGGACAAGAGGTTGGGGGCATGCATGGACAAGAGGTTGGGGGCATGCATGGACAAGAGGTTGGGGGGCATGAATGAACAAGTGGTTGGGGGGCATGAATGGACAAGAGGTTTGGGCATGAATAGACAAGAGTTGGGGGGCATGAATGGACAAGAGGTTGAGGGCATGAATGGACAAGAGGTTACAGGGGCATGAATGGACAAGAGGTTACAGGGGCATGAATGGACAAGAGGTTACAGGGGCATGAATGGACAAGAGGTTACAGGGGCATGAATGGACAAGAGATTGGAGGAGCATGAATGGACAAGAGTTTAAGAGGGGGATGTATGGACAAGAGGTTGGGGGCATGAATAGACAAGAGGTTAAGGGGCATGATAGGACAAGAGGTTGGGGAGAATGAATGGACAAGAGGTTGGGGGGCATGAATGGACAAGAGGTTACAGGGGCATGAATGGACAAGAGGTTGGGGAGCATGAATAGACAAGAGGTTGGAGGGCATGAATGGACAAGAGTTTAAGAGGGGGATGTATGGACAAGAGGTTGGGGGCATGAATAGACAAGAGGTTAAGGGGCATGAATGGACAAGAGGTTGGGGAGAATGAATGGACAAGAGATTGGAGGAGCATGAATGGAAAAGATGTTGGGGAGCATGAATAGACAAGAGGTTGGGGGGCATGAATAGACAAGAGGTTGGGGGGCATGAATGGACAAGAGTTTAAGAGGGGGATGTATGGACAAGAGGTTGGGGGCATGAATGGACAAGAGGTTAAGGGGCATGAATGGACAAGAGGTTGGGGAGAATGAATGGACAAGAGGTTGGGGGGCATGAATGGACAAGAGGTTGGGGGGCATGAATGGACAAGAGGTTGGGGGGCATGAATGGACAAAAGGTTGGGGAGCATGAATGGACAAGAGGTGGGGGGCATGAATGGACAAGAGGTTGTGGGGCATGAATGGACAAGAGGTTGGGGGCATAAATGGACAAGAGTTTGGGGGGCATAAATGGACAAGAGTTTGGGGGGCATGAATGGACAAGAGTTTGGGGGGCATGAATGGACAAGAGTTTAGGGGGCATGAATGGACAAGAGTTTGGGGGGCATGAATGGACAAGAGTTTAGGGGGCATGAATGGACAAGAGTGTGGGGGGGCATGAATGGACAAGAGTGTGGGGGGCATGAATTGACAAGAGTTTGGGGGGCATGAATGGACAAGAGTTTAGGGGCATGAATGGACAAGAGTTTGGGGGGCATGAATGGACATAAGTTTGTGGGGCATGAATGGACAAGAGGTGGGGGGCATGAATGGACAAGAGTTTGGAGGGCATGAATGGACAAGAGTTTGGGGGGCATGAATGGAAAAGAGTTTGGGGGGGCATGAATGGAAAAGAGGTTGGGGGGCATGAATTGACAAGAGTTTAGGGGGGCATGAATGGACAAGAGTTTAGGGGGGCATGAATGGACAAGAGTTTTGGGGGCATGAATGGACAAGAGTGTGGGGGGGCATGAATGGACAAGAATGTGGGGGGCATGAATGGACAAGAGTTTGGGGGGGCATGAATGGACAAGAGGTTGGGGGGCATGAATTGACAAGAGTTTGGGGGGCATGAATGGACAAGAGTTTGGGGGGCATGAATGGACAAGAGTGTGGGGGGCATGAATGGACAAGAGTTTGGGGGGCGTGAATGGACAAGAGTTTGGGGGGCATGAATGGACAAGAGGTTGGGGGGCATGAATGGACAAGAGGTTGGGGGAGCATGAATGAACAAGAGGTTGGGGGGCATGAATGGACAAGAGGTTGGGGGCATGAATGTCAAGAGGTTGGGGGCATGAATGTCAAGAGGTTAAAAGGCATGAATGGACAAGAGGTTAAGGGGCATGAATGGACAAGAGGTTGTGGAGAATGAATGGACAAGAGGTTTGGGGGCATGAATGGACAAGAGGTTTGGGGGCATGAATGGACAAAAGGTTGAAGGCATGAATGGACAAACGGTTGGGGAGCATGAATGGACAAGAGGTTGGAGGGGGGATAAGTGGACGAGAGGTTGGGGCATGAATGGACAAGAGGTTGGGGGGGATAAATGGACGAGAAGTTGAGGAGCATGAATGGATATGAGGTTGGAGAGCATGAATGGACAAGAGGTTGGGGAGCATGAATCGACATGAGGTTAGGGAGCATGAATCGACATGAGGTTGGGGAGCATGAATCGACATGAGGTTGGGGAGCATGAATCGACATGAGGTTGGGGAGCATGAATCGACATGAGGTTGGGGAGCATGAATCGACATGAGGTTGCGGGGGCATAAATGGACATGAGGTTGCGGGGGCATAAATGGACATGAGGTTGGGGGGCATGAATGGACAAGAGTTTGAGGGGCATGAATGGACAAGAGGTAGGGTGGCATGAATGGACAAGAGGTTGGGGAGGCATGAATGGACAAGAGGTTTGGTGGCATGAATGGACAAGAGGTTGGGTGGCATGAATGGACAAGAGGTTGGAAGCATGAATGGACAAGAGGTTGGACAAGAGGTTAGGATAGCATGAATGGACAAGAGGTTAGGGGAGCATGAATCAACAAGAGGTTGGGGAGCATGAATGGACAAGAGGTTGGGGGCATGAATGGACAAGAGTTTGGGGGGCATGAATGGACAAGAGTTTGGGGGGCATGAATGGACAAGAGTTTGGGGGGCATGAATGGACAAGATGTTGGGGGGCATTAATGGACAAGAGGTTGGGGAGCATGAATGGACAAGAGGTTGGGGAGCATGAATGGACATGAGGTTGGAGAGCATGAATGGACATTAGGTTGGGGAGCATAAATAGACATGAGGTTGGGGAGCATGAATAGACATGAGGTTGGGGAGCATGAATAGACATGGGGTTGGGGAGCATGAATGGACATGAGGTTGGGGAGCATGAATGGACATGAGGTTGGGGGCATGAATAGACAAGAGGTTGAGGGGGGGCATGAATGGACAAGAGGTTGGGGAGCATGAATGGACAAGAGGTTGGGGAGCATGAATGGACATTAGGTTGGGGTGCATGATAGGACATGAAGTTGGGGAGCATGAATGAACATGAGGTTGAGGAGCATGATGTGACATGAGGTTGGAGAGCATGAATGGACAAGAGGTTGGGGAGCATGAATCGACAGTAGGTTGGGGAGCATGAATCGACATGAGGTTAGGGGAGCATGAATGAACAAGAGGTCTGGGAGCATGAATGAACAAGAGGTCTGGGAGCATGAATGAACAAGAGGTCTGGGAGCATGAATGGACATGAGGTTGGTGAGCATGAATGGACATGAGGTTGGTGAGCATGAATGGACATGAGGTTGGTGAGCATGAATGGACATGAGGTTGGGGAGCATGAATGAACATGAGGTTGGGGAGCATGAATGAACATGAGGTTGGGGAGCATGAATGAACATGAGGTTGGGGAGCATGAATGGACAAGAGGTTGGGGGGGGCATGAATGGACAAGAGGTTGGGGGGGCATGAATGGACAAGAGGTTGGGGAGCATGAATGGACAAGAGGTTGGGGAGCATGAATGGACAAGAGGTTGGGGAGCATGAATGGACAAGAGGTTGGGAAGCATGAATGGACAAGAGGTTGGGGAGCATGAATGGACAAGAGGTTGGGGAGCATGAATGGACAAGAGGTTGGGGAGCATGAATGGACAAGAGGTTGGGGAGCATGAATGGACAAGAGGTTGGGAAGCATGAATGGACAAGAGGTTGGGGAGCATGAATGGACTAGAGGTTGGGGAGCATGAATGGACTAGAGGTTGAGGAGCATGAATTTACAAGTGGTTGGAGAGCGTGAATGGACAAAATATTTGAGAGTATGAATAAACAAAGGGTTTGAGAGTATGTATAGACAAAGGGTTGGAGAGTATGAATGGACAAAGGGTTAGAGAGTATGAATCGACAAAGGGTTGGGGAGCATGTATGGACAAAGGGCTGGGGAGCATGGATGAACCAGAAGTTGGGGAGCATGAATGGACAAGAGGTTGGGGGCATGAATGGAAAAGTGGTTGGAGGGCATGAATGGACAAGAGGTTGGGGAGCATGAATGAACAAGAGGTTAGGGGGCATGAATGGACAAGAGGTTAGGGAGCATGAATGGACAAGAGGTTTGAGAGCATGAATGGACAAGAGGTTGGAGAGCGTGAATGGAAAAGAGGTTGGGGGAATGAATGGAAAAGTGGTTGGTGGGCATGAATGGATAAGAGGTTGGGGGGAGGGGATGAATGGACAAGAAGTTGGGGGGGGATGAATGGACAAGAGGTTGGGAGCATAAATTGACATGAGGTTGGGGAGCATGAATGGACATGAGGTTGGGGAGCATGAATGGACAAGAGGTTGGGAAGCATGAATGGACAAGAGGTTGGGGAGCATGAATGGACAAGAGGTTGGGGAGCATGAATGGACATGAGGTTGGGGAGCATGAATGGACATGAGGTTGGGGAGCATGATGGACAAGAGGTTGGCTGGCATGAATGGACAAGAGGTTGGGGAGCATGAATGGACATGAGGTTGGGGAGCATGAATGGACAAGAGGTTGGGGAGCATGAATAGACATGAGGTTGAAGAGTATGAATGAACATGAGGTTAGGGAGTATGAATGGACATGAGGTTGGGGGGGCATGAATGGACAAGAGGTTGGGGGCATGAATGGACAAGAGGTTGGGGGCATGAATGGACAAGAGGTTGGGGGGCATGAATGCACAAGAGGTTGGGGGGCATGAATGAACAAGAGGTTCGGAGCATGAATCGACAAGAGGTTGGGGAGCATGAATCGACAAGAGGTTGGGGAGCATGAATCGACATGAGGTTGCGGTGGCATAAATGAACATGAGTTTGAGGGGCATGAATGGACAAGAGTTTGGGGGGGGCATGAATGGACAAGAGGTTTAGTGGCATGAATGGACAAGAGGTTTAGTGGCATGAATGGACAAGAGGTTGGGGGGGATGAATGGACAAGAGGTTGGGGGGGATGAATGGACAAGAGGTTGGGGGGGGGGGGGTGAATGGACAAGAGGTTGGGGGGGATGAATGGACAAGAGGTTGGGGGGATGAATGGACATGAGGTTGGAGAGCATGAATCGACAGTAGGTTGGGGAGCATGAATCGACATGAGGTTGGGGAGCATAAATGGACATGAGGTTGGGGAGCATGAATCGACATGAGGTTGCAGGGGCATAAATGAACATGAGTTTGAGGGGCATGAATAGACAAGAGGTTGGGTGGCATGAATGGACAAGAGGTTGGGTGGCATGAATGGACAAGAGTTTGGGAGGCATGAATGGACAAGAGGTTGGGGGGCATGAATGGACAATAGGTTGGGGAGCATGAATAGACATGAGGTTGGGGAGCATGAATGGACATTATGTTGGGGAGCATGAATGGACATGAGGTTGGGGAGCATGAATAGACATGAGGTTGGGGAGTATGAATGACCATGAGGTTGGGGAGTATGAATGACCATGAGGTTGGGGAGTATGAATGGACATGAGGTTGAGGGGCATGAATGGACAAGAGGTTGGGGGGCATGAATGGACAAGAGGTTGGGGGGCATGAATGGACAAGAGGTTGGGGGCATGAATGGACATGAGGTTGGTCAGTATGAATGGACATGAGGTTGGGGAGCATGAATGGACAAGAGGTTGGGGAGCATGAATGGACAAGAGGTTGGGGAGCATGAATGGACAAGAGGTTGGGGAGCATGAATGGACAAGAGGTTGGGGAGCATGAATGGACAAGAGGTTGGGGAGCATGAAAAGACAAGAGGTTGGGAAGCATGAATGGACAAGTAGTTGGGGAGCATGAATGGACAAGTAGTTGGGGAGCATGAATGGACTAGAGGTTGGGGAGCATGAATGGACAAGAGGTTGGGGAGCATGAATGGACAAGTGGTTGGAGAGCATGAATAGACAAAATATTTGAGAGCATGAATTAACAAAGGGTTTGAGAGTATGAATGAACAAAGGGGTTGAGAGTATGTATGGACAAAGGGCTGGGGAGCATGGATGAACCAGAAGTTGGGGAGCATGAATGGACAAGAGGTTGGGTGTCATGAATGGACAAGAAGTTGGCGAGCATGAATCCATATGAGGTTGGGGAGCATGAATGGACATGAGGTTGGGGAGCATGAATGGACATGAGGTTGGGGAGCATGAATGGACAAGTTGTTGGAGAGTATGAATGGACAAGTTGGAGAGCATGAATGGACAAAGGGTTTGAGATTATGAATGAACAAAGGGTTTGAGATTATGAATGAACAAAGGGGTTGAGATTATGAATGGACAAAGGGTTTGAGAGCATGAATGGGCAAAGGGTTTGAGAGCATGAATGAACCAAGGGCTGGACAGCATGAATGAACCAAGGGCTGGACAGCATGAATGAACCAAGGGCTGGAGAGCATGAATGAACCAAGGGCTGGAGAGCATGAATGAACAAAGGATTTGAGATCATGAATGAACAAAGGGTTTGAGAGTATGAATGAACAAAGGGTTTGAGAGTATGAATGAACAAAGGTTTTGAGAGTATGAATGAACAAAGGGTTTGAGAGTATGAATGAACAAAGGGTTTGAGAGTATGAATGAACAAAGGGTTTGAGAGTATGAATGAACAAAGGGTTTGAGAGTATGAATGAACAAAGGGTTTGAGAGTATGAATGAACAAAGGGTTTGAGAGTATGAATGAACAAAGGGTTTGAGAGTATGAATGAACAAAGGGTTTGAGAGTATGAATGAACAAAGGGTTTGAGAGTATGAATGAACAAAGGGTTGTAGATCATGAATGAACAAAGGGTTTGAGATCATGAATGAACAAAGGGTTTGAGAGTATGAATGAATAAAGGGTTTGCGAGTATGAATGAACAAAGTGTTGGGGAGCATGAATGAACCAAGGGTTTGAGAGTATGAATGAACAAAGGGTTTAAGAGTATGAATGAACAAAGGGTTTAAGAGTATGAATGAACAACGGGTTGGAGAGTATGAATGGACAAAGGGTTGGGGAGCATGAATGGACAAAGGGTTGGGGAGCATGAATGGACAAAGGGTTGGGGAGCATGAATGGACAAAGGGTTTAAGAGTATGAATGAACCAAGAGTTGGAGAGTTTGAATGGACAAAGGGTTGGGGAGCATGCATGGGCAAAGGGTTGGAGAGTATGGATGAACAAGAAGTTGGGGAGCATGAATGGACAAGAGGTTGGGGAGAATTAATAAGAATAACGGGGATCTGGGTAAAAAATTAAGAAAAATGCAGAAAAACGTAAAAGTAAAAGAGTAATCAATGATAATAGACATTTTTCTGTCAAAGGGCAAAACCAGCTGAAAGTAAAGGTTAAGAGCCAAGAGTGATAGCCACTCTAGCGGACGGGGAATTATGAAGTTCAAATCCTGCCATTTTCATGTTATGAAAATAGTACTTAAGTTTCGTATCACAGATTGATTCATTGAACTAATTTCGTTGGCTTTGATCTTTATATTTTTTATTTTATTTTATTATTTTTTTGTATGTGTGTGCATCTTTTTCCAAATCACAGCATTCCTAGCACTGTGCTAACTTCCTTCTCTATTGAATAATGTAACGTTGCGGGGTAGACCAGCACATCAGTGCTGTTTCCGTGATGATCATTGTTGATTTATAAAGTGACCATAATAACAATATCATACAAAATGTAGTCGTCACCGGTTGTATTTCTCTATACGAATGAGATAAGTTTGGGAGGCAGGCGCAAACCAATATGTTCGTAAATCTCTTCAACTGTTTGTCATCTGCTCGGCACACTTTGCACAAATTTGCTTCACTTCTGGACAACAGCCTTTTTATAAAAATATGTTTTTTGCTTGTCATTCTGAAAGTCCATGGGTGACTTCAGTTGTCCGGAATCAACTTATTCAGCACACAGTCAAGCTACACACACTTAGTAGGCTAGTACCTCCGACTGCTAAACCAGATGGCACACTGTTACATAAAGAATCAGTCAAAGGTGATTTGGGTTTTTAACTCATTTGTACTTGTCCTTCCAAAAGGAAGATTATCTCCTTCCGAGCTCAGAGAAACATTGGGCATGGACCATGGTATATTTTGTCCATATATCTATATACACAACCCTCACCCATGCCGAGTGGCATTTTCATGCAGTATAAATTTAAGAATTATCTTCTTTATTATCTTGAATTTCTATCAATGAGATGACGAGGAACTTGTTAGTTCCAATTTTTTGTTGCTATAAACAATCCTAGATTTATAATTGGTGTAGGTTTTGGGTGTCTTAGATTGCAAAATTGAAAAAAAAAGACGACAATTTTCATATACATATATATATATATATATATATAGTAAGTTATGAAAATATATTTATGGCAAATTACTTAATTGCCATAAATATATTTTCATAACTCACTACCTAGCTCTACTCACGTATTGAGCACTATTGGAGGAAATACTAAAAATCGATACATAAGATATTATATCTCCTTATAACATTTTATGTTGATACATGAAGTAATAATAATTTCTATGTGTGTGTGTGTGTGTGAGGGTGTGTGTGTGAGTGAGAGTGAGAGAGAGAGTGTGTGTGTGTGTGTGTGTGTGTGTGTGTGTGTGTGTGTGTGTGTGTGTGTGTGTGTGTGTGTGTGTGTGTGTGTTTTTGCTTGAGGATTCTCTCCGGAAATGATATGGCAATCTTCTGTCAAGCTGCAGTAGCGAAAGATGGTGGTAACAATATGTGTATTCCTCGTTGCTCGTTTCTGTGATAAACAATTGTCAGGAGTTACATTGAATTTTTGTTTAAATTCGGCAAGTAAAAATATGAATAAAGACTTTGTCATTGGAATTTAAAATACCATTGTTTGTTTATATATATATATATATTAAAATATACATAGTTTGAGTATCCGACAATGGTTTCAGAACCTCTTTGGTTCCTCTTCAGAGATATACTGATGAGCTAAGATTAAATCCGCCAATACTTAATTATAAAAAAAACAAAAAAACAAACAAACAAATTACATTCATAATTATTCAGACGAGAAAACCCTTTCCGTAAGATGACATCCTGACGGCTACCTCTCAAGGCTGCCTGACACTAAAGTCAGTCAACTCAAACTATAGGCAGGACAGGCTCGAAGCGGCCTATCTCCTTTTCTATTATTACTGGTCCCCCGATTTTATAAACTTATGTTTTGAGGCATATCCGTTCGTCCGTCCGGATTTTTCTCCGCAACCATCCATTGAATTTCTCTTAAATTTTGCATGAAGTTGTAACTTTGGTCAGGTTAGAAAGTGACATTCTCCGATTTTTGAAAAAGAATCTGGTTGGCCCCGAAATGTCAAAAAATAACATTTTTTGCCCCATAAATTTTTATCCATCCATTCAATTTCTCTGAAACTTGGCCAAAATGTGGAGGCAATTGTTCCTAATAGAAAATAAGTATCGTTGACCTTGGAAAAAATCTGGTTCGCGCCCCCAGGGGGTCAAAAGCCCCCTAAAATGGCAAAAAAAATCACCCTTTTCTCCCATAACGTTTGATCCATCCATTCAATTTTTCTGAAACTTGGCCAAAATGTAGAGGCAATTGTTCTGGATATAAAATGAGCATCCTTGACCTCAGAAAAATTCTGGTTCGCGCCCCCAGGGGTCAAAGGGGGGTCAAAAATGCCTCAAATTGCCCAAATTTATTGCATTTTACACTCGCCACATCGAGTCACATACAGAGGGGGACCACGCACGCACGCAGGCACGCACGCGCGGCTTATTTATGTTGTTAAATGAGCATTTATGGTTTCTGTACCTATCCTTAAAATCAGTACTTGTATATATAGAAAGAGCACTTCATTATCCAGATATATTGTATCCCTAGAAAGAAATGGCATAGTTCCTGTAGTGAAATGGAGTATTTTTAAAAAAGGGCACCAATACCTACACTAAACAACCCTACCTGTTTTATGAAATGAAAAGCTGGCTATAATTTTGATTCCTAATAATGTTTTACTAAACCAGAGGGACGAGGTAGGTTATAATTGCAGGCACTTCAAAAGGTTCACCGTAGGTAAGTATTGTGAGAACGATGTAAACATAAATTTAAAATTAAAAAATTAAAAATAATTTTATTAATTAAAAAAAAATTTTTTAAATTTAAATTACAATCTCTTAAAACATAACATTAAATTATTACAAACGATAATTAATTATCATAACAAGCCGCGCATGCATGTCCCCCTCTGTATGTGACTCGATGTGGTGAGTGTAAAATGCAATAAATGCGGGCAATTTGGGGCATTTTTGACCCCCATTGTACCCCCCTGGGGGCGCGAACCAGAATTTTTCTGAGGTCAAGGATGCTCATTTTATATCCAGAACAATTGCCTCTACATTTTGGCCAAGTTTCAGAAAAATTGAATGGATGGATCAAACGTTATGGGAGAAAAGGGTAATTTTTTTGCCATTTTGGGGGGGCTTTTGACCCCCTGGGGGCGCGAACCAGATTTTTTCCAAGGTCAACGATACTTATTTTCTATTAGGAACAATTGCCTACACATTTTGGCCAAGTTTCAGAGAAATGGAATGGATGGATGAAAAGTTATGGGGCAAAAAAATGTCATTTTTTGCCATTTCGGGGCCTTTTGACCCCCTGGGGGGATTAACCAGATTTTTTTTTCAAAAATCGGAAAATTTCACTTTCTAACCTGACCAAAGTTACAACTTCATGCAAAATTTCAGAAAAATCCGGACGGACGGACGGAAATGCCTTAAAACATAGGTCTCCCGATTTTATAAATTGGGGGACCAACAATTAACAAGGATAAGTAGGATTTGGTCAACTAACTAGTTAATAGGATAACTTGATGTAAAGATCTTAAATATGTAAT
>OY744532.1:76322812-76325952 GCA_963556195.1 Sepiola atlantica | reverse complement strand
ATTATGGAGTTATCTAAAAGAAAAAAATTAACTTGAAGTGTTTGCTTTCCTTTAGCAAATAAAACAAACATATATCTCTCTCTATATATATACACACACACACATCATATATAGTTCGTTGAAACAACGATGGCAGTTTCATGAAGCCCATTGTACCAGGATCATACTTATCCACTTGGTTCTGACTTTCGGTTGATGTTGAAAATCGTTGGTGTTGATACTGATATTTCTTCATTTCGAGTTTCTTATCACTGTATCTTTGAATCTTAGTTTGGGCCTCCCCGAAACAGTTTAACATAACATTTAGTTTATTTACAGTTTGTCAGGGACAAACATTAAAGGTAGGTTAGGAAATAACTAGGAGAAATGAATCCTAAACAAGAATTACATTTGTTCCCTGACAATGCAAAAAATGCATGTGTTGATAAAGAGGCAAAATGAAAGCGTGAATGCACAGAAATGCCATGCTACTTGAAGAAGTCTAACTGTGGTGACGTGCCACTATAAGTCGTCTGGTTTCTTGATCATTGTCCGAGAGTCAGTTGACTTTATCAGAAATATAATTTGACATAACTGGAGTTGGTTCGGACAACCAAGCCAGTTTGGAGGTCGTAACAATAAGAGAAATAGAAAATAACTGTTTCACATTTTTAGAGACTGTAGGCGAAAATAGCCGTTTCACATTTTTAGAGACTGTAGACGAAAATAGCTGTTTCATATTTTATATTAGAATGAAAAAAAGCCAAAACTATTTTTTGAAAATAAAATTCCCATCCATGTTAATTAAAGTGTTCGGCTGAGCTTCAATCTCTGGTTCCTCCTTGTAAAACTTTCACAGCAAGAACTCTTTTCTCTAACACCATTATAAAGTACTTTCCTTTCTTCCTCCGTGTGCCTAACATTAAAGGGAATTTCCATGAACAATGTTTCTTTCCAAGAACTTCCTGTGAAACCTGTTACCACAAATCTGCTTCCCTAAGGGTTACAACATGGTCATCTTTAAGTCTAATGTCAACAAACAAACCTTCCTGATAAGTCATCAAATTTTGTTTATTTATTAATTATTTTCAATTTTCACAGTATTCATCATTATTCAACTGCCAATCTATTCATCTCATTAAGTCTTGAGTGGCTTTTAGCCTTGATAAATAGTGACTCATGAGTAAAAAATCTTTTAACTTTAGATATTGTATCTCAACATTTGATATTTCAAAATGCCAATGTGTGGTAAGCAATCAAAACGAGAGCGTTTGTTTTGTTTTGTTTTGAAGACATCCTGCAAATGCTTGTAGTAGTTATCACAAACCAGCATAGAGTTTAGTGTACGAAAATGGGTAAACAGTAAAATTCCCATCAATTTCAACTTGTGGCGACTGGTTGATTTTTTTTTTTTTGGTTATTTGGAAAAAATTTGGATCTAGACAACATTCAATTTCTTCTCTTCACAAATGTACAATTCTTTCATGTCATCATTAGATTTTTTTTTCCCCAAGGTTAATTTAAGTTAGGTTACCGATTTCAATGACAAGGATTTATTTTTTAATGTTGATGCTTTCATCTTAATACACATGATATTGTGTATCTCTATGCATATAAAAACAGATCCTTCTTAAAGAAAAATGGCAACTCATAAATACGGTGGGCTTAATATAGGGATTTAAGTTGACTTTACTGAATTAAGTTTTTGCCTTAATATTAATCATATTGTTTCAGTCTGTTTTACATAGTCCAATTCTGAGGGTTTTTTATTGATTTACTATTAAAAGAAAAGTCTAGCTTGATCTTTACTGTTCTATGAATTATAGTACAAAGATTCAATGTGTTAGCTGTTAAAATAAATCTTATATGAACAGTCAAAGTAGCGCTTCAATGTCAATTTTTTTTTTTTTCGATAGATAATAGGACTTTGTCCAATATTTAGGCCAGCTTGATCTAATAATTGTTGCTTCCATTATAATTAATTTTCATTTACCACAAGATGACTTACATTTGTAATGATTTTTCACTCGTTCAAAGCCTGCATTTTTAGTTAAACACTGTAAAAATTAACTTCTGGACCAATAGCACACAAGACAGCAAACTTTGAAGTCCTAATTCAGTGGCTAATCGTGCTACCAAAATAAATTTGGTAGCATTGTTTATGTTTTGAAAAGATCTATGTGTCCACATTAAAATTTTTTAGATATAATGAAAATATAATTTCGGTTTGAGATACCTACTTATAGGGAAAGTAATTTAGGAAGAAAAAAAGAATAATCTTGGAGGAACAAAGGAATATAGATAAGAAAAACCATGACTTACATGTGATTTCTTCTTTTTAGAAAATTTTCTTCTTAGATTTTTGAAGACTCCACTTTCTGGATCGCATGTTTTCTCTGTATCCTGTAGAGCTTTGATAGCCTCGTCTATCTTCTCCTCCTCGAAGGACATCAAAGCTTGCTGAAAAATATTAGAAACAGACAAAATATTAAGACTCACTGTAGCTAAAAACTGACCTACGGTTTAGGTGTACTAAGAAACATCAATTTTCCAGCACCCTTGGTTCCAGAGTTTTACTGGATTAACCATTTTGCCGGACCATCAGATTTCACTTTAATAATAATTCATCAACATACCCCTAACCTATGCATTATACAATTGTTTCTGAACGACCAAGTTCTGATAGAAACTGAAATAAGCATTAAACATAAGTCAAATGAAATTAAATTAATATATGAATGATTAAGTAAATATCATGGCTGTCATTTGAATTTGCCTGTGAAGCGATAATTAGGGTTAAATTTAAGCAAAATAAAATAATCTCAAAATAAAGGGAGACTATCACCAGCAGGTGGCCAACATATAAAGCCATCTGTTGGACGCCCAGTAAACAGCAGGATTATCAAGTTACCTTTAGTGATTTTGGCCGGAGTAGAAGAGGTGTCGGACCATCAGTTGTCATAAAATCCATGTTACACACGTAGGACTTGCTCTAACTTACAATAAATACACCTTAAGTGCTATTTTTATAAGTTCTGAAACTGAATAAAATAAAAATAGTATTTGATCTAAATTATGATAAATACATAAATATTATGCATTTTGGGAGTAACAAGTTATACATTATCATCATATTCGGTTTAATATCTGTTTTACATGCT
>OY744532.1:76255312-76312812 GCA_963556195.1 Sepiola atlantica | reverse complement strand
ACGGGATTTTAAATTAGTAATAATAAAGTCTCCTGTCATTTAACGAGTTAGAGTGATATTTTCCCGTAAAGTTGACAAAAAAATAAACCAGTCCATTAAAAAAAGGTTTTTTCAAAATAGAAAATAGATTTCTGATAACGATATTCCGTAGTAACATTTATTTATGGAATATAGAATAATATTCTCCACAGAGAGTTGCAAACAGACACAGCCGTTAAGGAAATATTTTAAATGATTTAAAATAATAACTAGATTTTTGTAGAAAACTTTTCTATAATAACATTTTATTTTTGATATATGAATAATCTTTTAAAAACAAATTCTGCGGGATAGGTTTTTTTCGCTTCGTTAAACAACAAAACGATAATAATTCGGCAGTTAATTAAATGAAGGATATTTTCCCAAAATGTAAAATGACGTCCCAGACACTAGATAATTAATTTCTATAAGGAATAGGTTTAATAATAAATATTTTTAGAAACAGTATTTTGAATAAATAGTTTCTATCTACTAATTAAGATTTTTTCTTAATGTAAGGGAGTTTTCTGCGGGATTGACATTCAACTCGTCGTGTGTTTGTTTCGAAGGGTAATAAATCAACCATTGAAATAAGACTCTTTGAACTCGGACGAACATTTGTGTTGACTTTTCTTTGTGAGAAGTTGGATTTAGAATTCCCATACTATCATTGGATTGGAATGGTAACTTGTGAACGGTATCTTGAATGATTTAATTCTTTTGTTTTTTGTTTTTTTTTTGGGGGGGGGGGGGGGATTTATTCATCATTGTGCCGGCCGACGTGAAAGTGTATTATCGCACATTGTTCCGGTTTTTTGGCTTTATTGAATGTATTTGGGACCGATTATTTACTTGTTGGCTTGGTGGAAGAAATAATGCACGAGCTACTTTTCTAAGACTTTTCTAGGACTTTCTTTTTTTATCGTTGTTCTTCCTTGCTTTTTAATTTTGACTTTTATTTTTTTTCTTCCTCTTCTCTTCTTAAGTGACCTCAACTATTGCAACGCCACATTGTGTATTGTCGGCAGTTGAAACCAGTATTCCAGACATTTAATTTCCCTGATGATCTGCCAAGCAAGTAACTGCTTGGTAGTTAAACACGTGTAGGAAAAAACATTTAATTTGAATAAATAGTATTTGTAAGAAAAAATATCTTTAATGGTGATCATTGGTGTCCTGAAAGGAATGCTTTGGTAAGCCTTCATAAAATCATATATATATATATATATATATATATAGAGAGAGAGATATAGAGAGAGACATATATATACATATATATATATATATAGAGAGAGAGAGAGAGAGACATATATATACATATATATATATATAGAGAGAGAGAGAGAGACATATATATACATAGAGAGAGAGACATATATATACATATATAGAGAGAGAGAGACATATATATACATTATATATATATAGAGAGAGAGAGAGAGAGACATATATATACATTATATATATATATATAGAGAGAGAGAGAGACATATATATACATTATATATATATATATAGAGAGAGAGAGAGACATATATATACATTATATATATAGAGAGAGAGAGACATATATATACATTATATATATATATAGAGAGAGACATATATATACATTATATATATATATATATATAGAGAGAGAGAGAGAGACATATATATACATTATATATATATATATATATATATATATAGAGAGAGAGACATATATATACATTATATATATATATATATATAGAGAGAGAGAGAGAGAGACATATATATACATTATATATATATATATATATATAGAGAGAGAGAGAGAGACATATATATACATTATATATATATATATATAGAGAGAGAGAGAGAGAGACATATATATACATTATATATATATATATATATATAGAGAGAGAGAGAGACATATATATACATTATATATATATATATATATATATAGAGAGAGAGAGAGAGACATATATATACATTATATATATATATATATATAGAGAGAGAGAGAGAGAGAGAGACATATATATACATTATATATATATATATATATATATATAGAGAGAGAGAGAGAGAGAGACATATATATACATTATATATATATATATATATATATATATATATAGAGAGAGAGAGAGACATATATATACATTATATATATATATATATATATATATATATAGAGAGAGAGAGAGAGACATATATATACATAGAGAGAGAGAGAGAGAGAGAGAGAGAGAGAGAGAAAGAGAGAGAGAAAGAGAGAGAGAAAGAGAGAGAGAAAGAGAGAGACACCAATTTCTATGTATACTGCCGTGTAATCCTATCGAATGTCTTGATATTTATACTTGCTGCTTTCAGTATGAATATAACTTTATTTCTCTGTTATCATGTGACAATCTCCCATAGCCTATGGGACAAAAGCGAACGCTTACAGATTCAAGGTTTCTCTGAACCAGGTTTACGTCCTGTGACCATCTGAGATTGTTATTTCCATGCGCTGATGAGAGCTGTAAGCTTGAAACGATGTTGTACATAGGTCAAATATTAAAAATATAATTTAATATTATATATATAGATAGATAGATAGATAGATAGATAGATAGATAGATAGATAGATAGATAGATAGATAGATATATTACTATTAGTAGAAGATAATTTTAGACTGGAACTTAGTTGGATCTATCAGGAGTCTGGCGACCCATTCCACAGCTCTGCTCGAAAACACGGCTTTTGCAATCCCCATTACCCCCCCCCCCCCCCCGTGTCCCTTCTACATTTCAAAACCGGCTGCAAAGTCTTCTTTTGGGATACTTCTTTAAATTTTCCTTTGATCATGGCCAGCGATAGAAAACCAATCTTTCAATAGATGAAATTTGCAGAGAATTCAAATCTGATCAAAAGGGAGAGAGACCCAACCCTCAACCCCGACGGATCTGAATGATACAATGGTTGTTAAAGAATAAAATATGTAAAAGATATTTTTGTAAAAGGAACGAAAATGCAGGAGGTTAGTAACCTTATGAACAAGCTTTATTTGCTTTAACAAAAGATGCAAAAACGGGGGAGGGTACTACGTTATCGCCTTCCTTCATGTTTTGTAGTCACGGTAACGGAGGGACTTTTGGGTAGATCTTCTCATAGTAGAAAGTTCGTCTGCTCGTTTCCATATAGAAAGAAAGCTATATTATTACTACTACTACTACTACGAGTTTAAATGGATTACATTTCTTTATTTTTTAAGTTTATTTTATAGCATATCAACCATCAATGGGTTATTTTAATGGCAAACTAAATTGTTAGATAGGATCCTATAGATAGGATTTTTTTTTTTTAATTATTCATTTTTTTTTTTTTAAGATATTCTAAATTAAATTTTATCTGAGAGTCTTATTACTTTAATGAAGTTTAAGATGTTGTTCAGATTAGTGTTGTTTTTTTAATTGTTTGTTAGCTTTTAGAACTTTTTAATGCCGAATCCAGTCATTTTAATGATTTTTTTTTTTCAAATAAATAGTTTGTTTTTATTATTTATTTAGAATGAGAGTTATATTGCTGATCTGTCTCATGTTATTCTTCGGACAGATTCTATTTAATCCATAGATGGGACCCTGACAGGTACTATCACTCCCTGCCAGAGCAGACCTGTGAACAGTGGTAACTAAGGGGCAGCTCCACACTCCCCAAATCTCCCAAATTGGGGCTTCACCATTGAGTGCAATTTAATGTCATTCCGAGGATCTTTTTATTTTTGACAGCTACATTTATATATATATATATATATATATATATATTGATAGTTCTCAAAAATGATAAAACTATCTTCATATTGACTCTTTTAAGTATATCTTTCATGCTATCAGCATAAGAAAATATTTGTCTACGAGCGAAATCGCCATATTCCATCATGAAGTGCTTAGTAGTATATGGTGTCTGACACACCATACACTCTGGATGTTCTTCTTGTTTTAGAATAACTGAATGTGTTAATTGTATGTGGCCTATACATAAATGAGATATTATTACCTGTTGATCTCTAGATTTTCTACAGCCTGGCTTCCATTCTCCTAAGTTGGGCTTAATGGAGAATAACTTGTTTATGTTGTTGTTCCAGACTTCTTGCCATATTTTGTGGGTTAAATTATTGATTTTAGCCTTCAGATCTGTATAGGATATTTCAAAGTCATCCGGGAACCTACACAAAGATGGTTGGGTTGCAGAGTTAGTTTTATCATTACCTCTTATTCTCATGTGGCTGGGGATTCAGCATAAGATCATATTTCTAGATGTGGATAAAGAGTTAAGTTTGTTCAAGCCTTATCACCAGAGGATTTTTAAGTTTCTTATTTCTTTTAGGGATAATAATACCCGAGAGGGAGTCTGAGATTATAATGAGCTTTATTTTTTTACTCTTTCAAGTGATATTAAGTGCCATATCTATAGCAGAAGTCTCGGCACCAAAGATGGCTGTTTCTTTTGGAAGCATTTTCTTGCTAATTTCCTATTTGTGTATAACTGCGCATGCAGCTTTATCGTTGTCCTTTGAGTAAAGATACTCGAGTAGTTAGGATAGTGATCCATGATGTCCGGAAGTTTGTCTTCGTATCTGCAAGGGTTAATACTTTCTTTAGCGAGCACATTCATGTTCAGGATTACCTCAGGTTGTCGGATAATCCAAGAAGGTGTTGCAGATAGGGTAGTTTCATGTATGGTTTTTAGTGGGATATTAGAACCTTCTAGAACGAGATTTATCCTAATTTCAAAAGTTTTGATTGATTTTTTTTCTTTTTTCAAAGAATTCTTTGTATTTTGGGTAAAAGGTACACTCATAAGCTGGATTAGATGGACATGATTTTAGTTTTATATAGTAATTTAGGTAAGTGTTTCATTTCTGAGTTGTAAGGGCATTTCATGTGCTTCTACATGTAAGCTTTCCACTGGAGATGTTGTGACAGGCCCCTAGTACCAGTCTTAGTCCTTCATGTTGCATTGAATAGAGTTCTTGGAGATAGGATTTACAGGCTGATCTATATATGAAACAACCATAATCCAATTTGACCGTATTAATGACCTGTAAATCTTTGATAAAGTTCTTCTGTCAGCTCTCCATCTTGTGTGAGCAACCAGGCATAAAAGTTGTAGAGCTTTCTAACATTTCGTCTAAGTATTTTAAATGAATGTCAGTTTCTTATCCAAATATGATTCCAAGGAATTTGTATTCATTAACAACTGGACATTCTGTTCCATCAAGTTTGACGATAAGGTCTTTGTATATTTTCCTCTGTTTTTGATAATTTAAATCTGTTGATTTTATTAAGGTTTAGTTGCAGTTTATGTTCTATTGTGTTTAAATTTATAGCATATTAAAAATCATCCACATTCAGGGCAGTCTATTCCAGGATTTATACATTTACTAATATGCTTTATTTTGATGCTGAAGAGAGTTACCAACAGGTCACTTCCTTGTGGTACCCCTTCGTCTTCCCTTTTGAGATCAGAGAGAGTGGTATCCGTACAGACTCTGAAATGTCTTTCTGAGATAATTTTTTCAAGAAAACCCGGAAGTCTCCTCCTTTAAGCCAAATCATGTACGTCTCTCATAATGCCATATCTCCATGTTTTGTCGTAAACTGTCTCCAAAAAAAAAAAAAAAAAAAATGGCAGTTAAGTATTCTTTCTTTCTAAATCCATCCCTAATGAAAGTTTACAGACGAGTGGTCAATAGTACCTCTCTTCTTGTAGAATTCTGACTTAAATCTGGTAATTGATTTGTTTGCTTCCAGGTACCACATCAGTCTTGTTTATGATACCTTCCATCGTTTTGCAGAGGCAACTTGTCAAAGCGATGGGACGATAATTTTTTGAGTTTCTATGGTCTTTTCCAGGTTTTGGGATAATTGTTGCTTCTCTCCATGCTTCTGGAAATTTATTGTTCATCCATGTATCCTTGTACATGTCCAGGAGGGCTTTATGGAAGTGAATTTCATCTGGACCAACAGCTGTGTTATGGGATATTTTTATAGAGTCTACTAATTGATATCCACTGTTCTTGGCCTTTTGGCTAAGATGAAAGTGTAGTATCTGTTTCGATGGATACTACACCCTATAGACCGGTATTGTCTTGGCCGTCGGGACTTGATTTACACCGGTCTATGGGTGTGTCCTGTGCAGTTCTAGGAGGTCCACCCTCCCAGGCTTCGCCTCCCCTCTTTGGGGAGGAGTAAGTGTATTGTTTACTGCCTGGGGCGCCCCTACCGGGGAATGCCGACAGGGCTGCCCAGGCAATTTTTAAACCCCACTTTCCCGCCCCAACCTTGGATCACATCTTACTTGTGGGAGTAAGATAAAAACTGGCCTTGTGCCTAACTCCTGGAGAGGAGTAAATCAATACTAACTGATATCATAAATGGCTTGTTGTATTCTCTGAAGTTGTTAGATTGAAATTCTAATTTATTTTTCTCAGAGTTCTGTTTTATTAGGGGTGCAACGTAATGGGTAAAAATTTCAGATTCATGCGAGTAGTATTTTTTTGTGTTCATTTATACATAAATAACATTAAACAATCAAACATTTTGAAAATTTTGCAAAATTCAGAACGTGCAGGCCAAAAATAGCCGTTAGGGCTCCACGGAACTCAAAATCCATCATTTTTCGGTGAAAAAGTGGTTTCATGCAACATTGCAGGTCCTAAAACATCCTCAAAAGCTATGAATGGATATAGATGGTTAAATCTGATATAGTACTTTAATTTAGGACCATTTTCAGGCTGTGAAAGGGTTTTCATGCATGTAAAATAGCCAAAAACTAGTGGCCTGCACCTTCTGAATTTTGCAAAATTTTCAAAATGTTTAGTGTTATTTATGTATAAATGAACACAAAAAAATACTACTCGCATGAATCTGAAATTTTCACCCATTACGTCCCACCCCTAGTTTTAGTTATATAAATTTTCCATTATCATAAGCAGAGACGTTTTTTTTTTTTTAAATAGTTTCGGCAATCAAATTCACAGTACCTTTCCTAGCGGTTGTTTATGGAAATGTGTTTTATGGAAACTGATTGTATTTTCCCAGAAATTTTCCGGAGTGTGTCCCAGGTTGTTTTATCTTTGGAGAAGGAATTTAGTTGGCTTACATAATTTTGCCAGGAATTTCTTTCGGACCCCTTCATTTCTTTGCATACTTTTACTCTATAGTGTTTGAAGGAGATTAAACCGTCAGTCGTGGGTTTATTGTTGAATGTACGCAGAGCTTGACGTCATAGGTGAATAGCCTGTCTACATTCTTTGTTGAACCATGGTCTGTTTCGTTAGTATGATATAGGTTTATTTGGATTGCATTTCTTTGCTATTTTTATAAATGTTTTTGAGGAATAGTCTACAAAATTGCTGTTATTTTGTGCGAGGTGTTGTGGTCATAGCTTTTTATATTCTTTCCAGTTCGCCCTGTTTGATTTCCATTGAGTCAAACTTTTCTTATCAGCATCCAAATTTTCAAGTATAATCAGGAAATGGTCACTGCCACAGGAATCCTCATGCACTCTCCAATTAAAATCCAAGAAAACTGAAGGCTCTGAAAGACTCAAATCTATGGCAAAGTAAGAGGCAGTAAATGGATAACGGTTTGTTTGGGTTTTTTTGTTGAAAATGCATAAATTGTTGTTTATAATATTTTCAAACATTCTACCTTTTTTATTTTTGCAACCCCATATAGTGTTGCACCTGCTAAAGTTTCCCAGCAGACGAAACGGTTTAGGAAGTTGACTTATTAAGTCATTGAGTTCATTTTCATTGATAGGGATTGTGGTGGGAGGTATAAGGAGTAGATAGTTAATGATCTATGTAGAGTTGCTTTGATGGCGATTGGTTGTAGACTAGTGTGAATTTTAATTTGGCTTTGATCTATACTTCCTGATCAGGATTGCTGTACCTCCACAAGATCTTTTTCCAGTGTCATTTATACAGTTGTATATTTCAAAAAAATGTTATGTTTAATTTGTCATTTTCTTTCATAAACGTTTCTTGAAAGCAAACAATGTTCGGACACACATTTTGTAGTAACAGCAATAGTTCGTTCATGTTGGCTTCGATTCCATAACAGTTCCACTGTATTATACAGGGTGGGCAAAAATAAGGGTCCTATTTTTAAAAATTCATAACTTTTTTATTTATTGATTTTTTTTTTTTTTTTTTTTTAGAATAAGTAAAGGACCCCTTCCGAAGCAAGCATGAGCCGTATTAGCCCTAAGGAACGTACCCTCATTTAGAAAACATTATTTTTGCTTAAAAAACTCAAAACAGTGTAAAAAACAATACTTTAGTTTTTGTAAGTTTTAAGAAGTGTTTTTCGGCTAAAATTTGTTTTGTTTATTTCAAAAAATCTCGGAAGGGTCAGTCTACACACACATAAAGTTTGGTGAGTTTAACTTTTATTTTGTGGAAGTTATTCAAATTCAAGTTATTCAAATTTAAAGATAGGGCCCTTATTTTGGCCCACCCTGTATTATGGACCATGATATTTATTATTTTTTTGTTGTTTTTTTTTTTTGTTATTGGAGTTAAATATTTTCTTTTGTTTTTAAAATTTTCTGGACTTATTTCTTTACCTATCTCCATCTCTGAGGAGATTGTAGTTTTATTTCTTGTTAGGGTTCGCGGTTGAGAGCGATTGAGTTTTGGTTGTAGCATTCTCAGTTTGGGTTTGGATCAGTTTTTTTTATTTATTTTTTTTTTTTTTTTACTTAGTTTATTTGATTTTGTTTCCTTGATTGTAGTTTCGTTAGTCTGAGCCACGGTATTTTCAGTTTCAACCTTTTCGAGGGTTTGGAATCTGTTTTGTGTAGTTATCAGTTAAGTTTTTTTTGTTTTTTTTCAGAGGGTTCTTTGTTTTGTTTTTCCTTTGTTGGTAGTGTGTTTGATTTTGTTGGTTTAATGGGCTTCTTTTTGGGGTAACTTCTGTATATATGTTGTTTTTTTTTAGTTTGATGATTATCAATAAACTTTCTGTGTTGGTAGTGTGTTTGATTTTGTTGGTTTAATGGGCTTCTTTTTGGGGTAACTTCTGTATATATGTTGTTTTTTTTTTTAGTTTGATGATTATCAATAAACTTTCTGTGTTGGTAGTGTGTTTGATTTTGTTGGTTTAATGGGCTTCTTTTTGGAGTAACTTCTGTATATATGTTTGTTTTTTTTGTTTTTTTTAATATCATTCAACAATTTTTCTTGCTTCCCGGTAGGGTATATTTCTTTTGTTTCACTTCTGTGATTTCTTTTTCTTTTTGGTAAATTTTGCATGTTTGTGGTGTTCATTACAGTTAGGACATTTTGTCTTTTGTTAGCATTCTTCCGTGTGGTTGATTTCTCCACATTTGAATCCTTCTACACAGCGATGACATATTTGATTTTGGTGGAACATTGAGCACCAGTTTTCCTTTGATTTTGCTTTTTGAGAATCTTTAAGAAAAATGTCAGCGGGTGTCACAGCTATATCAACATTTTATTCACCATAATCAATTGACCCTCAGCCACCGCTTTCCACCACATTTGGGGGGTTATTTATTAGAGGTTGTCAGCAGGGTTTGGAATAGGAATATTAGTTGTTGTAAGTTTTATTTAGTAGGGCTTGACGTGATCAGCCGATTGATCGGATCGAGCCTCTCTAGGGCCAAAGTAGAGTGTTGCATTGCGCATATCCACTTTCCCGGACTATAGACTGCTCAGCAAACAGGATCCCATCCTTAAGCATCATAGGTTGCAACTCATGGCAAACTGGTGGCCCCATTGGGTTGGGGAGAAAAAAATGAGAAAAAGAAAAACTTGTTGTAATTAGCCGAATGGATACCTTCACATACTAAGAAATCACTTATGCAGAGTTCAAATTCTAGAAGATCTATTACCATTTACATACTAATATTGTTGAAAAAGGTATTAAGCTATACCCCCCAGCTATGGGTAATATAGCAACTTGTGTTCAATTAAGAATCTACAAGAAATTGTTTAGAATAGATAGCATTAAATAAATGAATGAATTAATGTTTGTTTCCTAACAGCTTTTTTTCTATATACTATTCTAACACAAAATATTCCTTAGTTCTGGAATTGAGTTATGTTCGAAAAAAAAAAAAATCCATTTTATTTTTTTCCAGTTAACTGTAATTTGCAATTAATTCAGTAACGAATTATCCCTTACTAAGTTTCCATCTATCAGTCTTACCTTCTCTCACTATATGTTGTTTGAGCCCTACCTCCTTATTTTATACGGTTTCTATCACTCTTACTTCCGTCACTCTTTCACTGTTCATTAACAAAGGTAATAAAACTTTAAAATTCAAGATAGGAATAGTCATTTATTTACATTTTGTCTTTACTTTTTTTAAATATTTAACTGGCTTTGCAAACTCCCCCCCCCCCTTCAAAAAATCTAACCTGACCTGAATGGGTGACCCAAATGTGTCACTTTTTTTCCTAGTGTATATATATATATATATATGTATATATATATATATATATATATATATATATATGAAATTGCAAACAAAGAAACCAAACTGTACAAAGTAATAAAACTCTTTTTTAACATATTCGTAATAAGCCAAGATTACTCAGCTGAACATGAATTCTGAAAAGCAAAGAAATGCCAGATGTGTTCAAAGTCGGCATAGATTAGCTAATTAAAGGATGCCAATCTGAACGCTTTTTTTTTTATAACCAAACTCAATACTTTCTAGACATACTGTGTACGTTTCATTTTAACAAATTCTACCCGATACGATGAGCATCTTGCTCTGCATTTGTAATTAGCACCTTCTCGTTCCACCTGTGTCTCCCACAAGCATACGACAAATCAATGTAGGTGTGCTTACCTGGTACCGAATGCAAAATAAGTATTTAAGCGTAACTGTTTCTCACGATCTGGCCTATTGATTTTTCACCCCCCCCTTTTCTTTTCTCATCGTTTCTGCTAACAAAACACGATGAAGAGCTATAGCAGGCTCTGCCACCCGTTCACCATGATGTAATAGCACTACAATGACTGTATTGAGGTATGCTGACAAAAGGACGCCTTCATCTTTCACAGAGAGGGAAGGAGAGAGAGAAGCCACCAACTTTCAGTTTTATTCTCACACTAACAGGTCAATTAGATTTACTCAGATAAATCTAAACAATTAAACCTATAATTAGAAACCTGAAATATATATATAAAATAAAAGTCATATTTTGTCTTATGGAGAGGCCTCCTTTCAATCTTGAGAGACTATGGATAACCTCTGTAAAGGTTCCTGTGAGAGGAGTCTACAGTGAAGCAAGGGTTGCACAATCTCCAAAACACGAATTATAACTGTACTGTTCAAATGTATGTGAAAATTTATTTTTGTCTCAAATATGAAACACGGGATTTTCAAGTCATCATCTATTTTTAAATTTTAATAATATCAAAACTATTTCTGATAATAACAAAACTTATGCACTAAAAAAGAAAAAAAAATTGTTTTACTGCATCATATTTATTACGCCATCTTGTTTTTGCTTCTTGATGTATACTACACAAGAGCGTATTAAAATGATTATTATTATGGCAAAGTGGTGTTTCCTGATTTTTTTTGTTGAGTTTCTTAAAAAATGAAGTTTTCAGATGAAAAAAAAAACAAAAAAACAATTGGTCAATGAAAGTTATTTATTTAAGAAAGTTTGTTGGCCTTTTGACTAGGAACAAAGTGTAGTATTTGTCCACGGTCAGTGAAGGAGAAGTCCTTCTAGGCTAAGGAAATTTTTATTTTTGTTCCAATCCAGAGTGCCTCTTTTTAAGGGAGCTGGATTTTCCTCACATTAAAAAGTGGCCTTGTGTCTAACTCTGCCTTTGTGGGGAGGCAAGTAAATAAGACTCTGGAAATTCTGGAAAATGTGATGCAATCATTTGTGAGCCCCTTGCAGAAAAGGGGGCATTCGGTTGAATGACATACATTTTTAATATATATTGTTCATTATGTATAAGTTTTGCTATTATAAGTAATAGTTTTGATGTTAATAAAATTTTCAAATTAAAGATGTTTTTTTGAAGACCCTGTATTATGAATACACGTTTATCCTCATTTTTTTTATCATGTGACAAGTTATATTCAAGTGTTGTTAATTTTTTTCTTATATTTTTTAACTATATTTTGTTTAATTTAGGACGTAACTAACAAAACATTTATTTTTATATCTGCATTTAGCTATAAATTCTTGCTTTTTATTCAATAATTTAATTTCGCTTTTGAAGTTATATATATGTCAATAATAAAAATAAATGTTTACTTAGTTTAACACAGTGTAGCAGCTTACATGAATGAAGTATTTTCTGTCGATCTGTGTGAGTAGTAATTTGGCTTTGCGGTTATGTAGTCATCGCCTCTTCACCAGGTGCACGTCTGCATGTAACGAGATTCACGCGCGATCGCTAAAGCCAGATCACGTAATCTACATGAACACCCCAGTTCGAGATTGTCTCCCAACCAGACAAGATGTGATCCTGCGTTCTCTGCCAGGCCGATGGCAGAAGAATCAACGAACTCTGAGAAAAAATTTGTTCTGTCTTGTCTGCATTCACTCAACCCCATGTATTATCTTTTGTATTGTTCCTGTGTTTCTCCTACATAAAACTATTGCCCGTCTGTGCACCGTGTTGTTCAATTATATTGTATATGTCTCATTTTCTATAGCAGTTTTACAGAATTACCAATCCTCAGAATTGTACGAACAGACCTCTAACGTCTGGTATCACTCTAATAGTGAATCCTAAGAATTAACAGTATTTATTCATGTGACTTTGTATCATCCTTAGGTATAAGAACTTATGGGACAAGTTAGAGTGACAAGTGAAATAATTTTAGTATTTATATACTCGCCTAATACATATCCCGGGACAGGTACTCTGCTTGTAAATAAAATTAATTAACCAGACAGAACAGTTCTGCACCCCTTTTTATGCCCCCCCCCCAATATCAAGATTAAAATCAAGTTGTATATTCTACTAAACCTTACGTCCACAATCCTTATTATAATTTTGATAAAAATCCATTATATGATTTTGCTGCTAGAAAAATGTCTAAAATTTGGGACGTAAGCTTAAGGGATCTTAAGAAATTGAAATTCAGGGAATTTTGCTTAATTGGTGTCTAATAACTATGAATCAAATTTCATGCAAATCGGAAATATTTGCATTTTCAAATGTAAGGTTCCCCCTAACAACCCTTAAAACTGAATTTTTGGAATTTATGTCTAATACCAATACCAAAAATCAGAGGTATCTGAATTTTCACAAAAAGCTTCCATCCATCTCGCCTGAATTAATAAAAACAAATAAAAACATTTTAAGCCAATCAGATGCATTTTTCTGAATTTATCAAATTGGCTAATTTGATCCGAATGCATAAAAAGACAGATTTTTCCTTCAACAAAAATGTTTAGCCCAAATCCACGACAGAGCAAACATTGACATTTCTCCAGCCCCCTCGTCCCTCTGTCGGGCTTTGGGAAGACTGAGAATGCGTTTCTCCACTCACACACACATAGCCACTGACACCAACGCGTAATGTATAAACTTAACCACTTTAATACATCTAACATTTCTCAATTAACTTTCTACAATGAAAACAAATGAATATTGACTCTTATTAATAACTTTCAATCAAATGAACATTTTATAGTTGAGTGGGGAAATTTTGATTACGATTTTTCAGCCCCATGGATAATTCACAGCCCTTAAATTATCCACTCAGACTTCCTCGATATCTCAGCTAATGAATACAACTTGTTCGGCAAGGACTCTCAAAATATGAACAACCATTCGACGTTTGCCTATGTAGACTTCCATTCTAAACATATAAAATATCTCTTTTGTAAACTTATGCTTTTGAATTCATTATTTTGTTTGTGTTTATCATATAATAATTCTCTCGCTATCTCACATTTGAGTATTAATCTAAAACTCAAGACAAACTGAGAAATATCATTATGATTTACGTACCCGTGACGGAATAAATATATCATATACCAAAAATCATGTAAATTAATCAAGTAGTTTTTATTTTATAAAAGACAATCAAATTTTATCAATAAATAGGTAATCTTGATATTTTCTCATATTCAAGGGAGCTAAGAGAGATAACACCCAAAATGTATCCATAAAAATATTTATTTAAAAAATCTTGAAATAAATTTGGTTTTTATAAATAAATAATTTAATTACAAGACTTAGTTTTTTTAATACTTATTAACGATCCGTTATTTTTTTTGATATACCATTATTTTTCCAACTTTCATGACTCCATTGTTTTCTACTAGCGATTATTTACACATTTCAAGCGTGTTCTTAAGCTTACATGCGTAAAACTAATTAGATTTAAACTCGAAATTGTTTCAAATTTACTAATATTGAACAAAAACAACAGGAAACAATATTTATTGCCTATACACAATTTTTTTATCGCATTAGGTTCATGACACTATGCT
This sequence comes from Sepiola atlantica, assembly GCA_963556195.1. Classification (NCBI taxonomy): domain Eukaryota; kingdom Metazoa; phylum Mollusca; class Cephalopoda; order Sepiida; family Sepiolidae; genus Sepiola; species Sepiola atlantica. The sequence goes on along the minus strand of OY744532.1, from coordinate 76,298,317 downwards.
ACGCTTTAACCACTAACTTCATATGTAAATAGATTAATTATAATAGGGGTGGGACGTAATGGGTGAAAATTTCAGATTCATGCGAGTAGTATTTTTTTTTGTGTTCATTTATACATAAATAACACTAAACAATCAAACATTTTGAAAATTTTGCAAATTTTGCAAAATTCAGAAGGTGCACGCCAAAAATAGCCGTTAGGGCTCCACGGGACTCAAAATCCATCATTTTTCGGTGAAAAAGTGGTTTCATGCGACATTGCAGGTCCTAAAACATCCTCAAAAGCTATGAATGGATATAGATGGTTAAATCTGATATAGTACTTTAATTTAGGACCATTTTCAGGCTGTGAAAGGGTTTTTTCATGAATGTAAAATAGCCAAAAACTAGTGGCCTGCACCTTCTGAATTTTGCAAAATTTTCAAAATGTTTGATTGTTTAGTGTTATTTATGTATAAATGAACACAAAAAAAATACTACTCGCATGAATTTGAAATTTTCACCCATTACGTCCCACCCCTAATTATAACAAATAGTGAATTTGACCTCAATCTCGTAGATTAGATCATCTGACGATCAAGCATATGCACATGAAACCATGATAATGGTATTAAAAACAACTTATCTTTTTATGTAATACTAGCTGACCTGTGTCCCGGCGTTGCCCAGGAAAGTAGATTAACTCAAAAAATTCCATTCCCCAACCTTGAACTATTGAATTATTTGCTGCTTATGATTGTCCGGTGCGAACACAGACCCTACAATGTTAATGTGAAACAGAAACCAGAAAAGTATATTAAAAAAAAAAACTTTCAGGCTGTGTGCCCTACCCCCAGATCCCATATAAATCTTTTTGTTTTTACAGAATTTCAGTACTTTTGGGGTTGTATATTTTGCAGCATCACAATTTTTTACTTCTTTCTATACAATTAATTGGAGGCAAAATCATTTCATGAGTTTAGGTTGCTAAGCAGCCAAAACCATTGTTCCTGTAGATACCTATTTTCTGACAGGTCCCTCTTTTATAGAGGTAAAAGTTATTCGTACAAAGCTCTTGAATACACAATGTCTGATGTTTTACCTTCTGGTGCCAATATGTATAGACATTGTGGAAACCCTAACCCTTGAACATCCTACATAAAACTGCTCATGGCTAAAGCAAGATTAAGTCAAGTTGAAAGTCAAGGATTGTCATTGTGACTTTTAAGCATCATGGCAACACAATTTAACTGGGAACTGAAGCAGAATAATGGGTATTCTGGGAAGGAATGTCAGTTCACTCCTTGCCGCACCAGTTCGTATAACAGCTATCACATGAGGTTGCATGCATTTAACACAGTCTCGGAAATTGCCACCTTTTTTTGAAAGACTTACTTAGGAGAAACAGCTAACCCAAAGAAAATGTAAGAAATTTTGAAAGAAGATGAAATGAACAAATATTTTCTGGAAACACGCATGAGGGTTTGGCCTAACTGGCTTGTAGAACAGATTAGTATTTAAAGATTTTGGTTTTCAACCTATAATATCCGAAGGTATAGGGGAAAAATTGACTTTACTTTATCATATAGATTAAGCTTTGTCTAAAAAGGCATTGAGCACTGTATACAAGTGCAAATCAAAACTCTGAACCAGTCAAGTAAGCAGATTTTCGTAGCTATCGGTATGTAAATAGATTTTTTAATATATATATTGATGGAAAAGTTTAAGTTAAATGACAAAAAAATTTGCAATATTCACAGCATACATAACACAAAATTTATTTATTAATAAATAAGATTTTATGAATCCTCAGCATGTATTAAATTTTGCAGATATACATGTTATGTCAAGCTGATATACATTTGAACTATGAACACAATTTTTTATTATTAGTGTTTTTTTGTTTTACTTTTTTTTTTACTTTTTGGTTTATTGGATAGAATATCGAATATAAACTGATTTGAAGCTAATTGTTGCTCATTAAAGTGGAATGTGTTTTCGATTTTCATATTAATCCTCTATATTGCCTGTCCTCATTATTGCAAAAATGCTGTATCGGGTCCATCAATCTAGACTGCTATGTTCTTGAACTAATTGTGATTATATCCACTGGAAACTATCTGAATTGGAAAATCATAAAAGTTTGATGATAAAGATTTTCGAAATACACATCCACATGGATAAACATTGTTTTCGGATCTTGATTATAAAATACTAATTGTGTCATGAATTTTGTAATCTACTGAATTATAATCATATATATATATATATATATATTGCTAGATTCAGGATGCAGCCACGCCGACGAGCCGTAAAACAGAAAACGTGTCCATGGATGATTATATTTATATATATATATAACAGAAATGAAATTTAGAAATGAAATTGAAGCTTGAGCAAAGAGTAAGTCATTTTTTCCTCGTGCTTTTCAACACGTGTCATTGCAAGAGTTTTATTGACTCTTCTCTGCATTTGTTGAAATGTGGGAGTGAAGTTTAGGAAGAAAACCTGTGTATAGATTTTTGTTTGGATCGTAAACGGGAAGAACATTTAGAAAACAAAAGTAAAGTGATGGGAATTAACTAAATAGATTTTAGTTATATTTATATTAAAATTTGAAAAAAAAAAAAAAAAAAAGTTGCGATTTTTAAATGATGAAATTATTTATTTTTTTGCTGGGACTTTCGATGAATACATCTTTTTCAGAAGCGAGACATTTTTTTTTTTCTTCATTTCGTTGGTATTAACCCTGAGGGGTCAGACCTACAGTAGAGTCTGAAAAACACGTCAAGTTGTTAGAGACGATAGTTTAAAGTGAAGTATAGTCTGGTCGATGTTGTTGTACTGGTTTGGCACCTTTTGCATAAAGAAAATTGATAACATCTTTGAAGCATCACGTGTCTGAATATTCATATTGAAATTTGGAAAAATTTGTGTACTGGCGATATTGCCCCAAGACCAAGACACCGACAGTAGAAGCAATGACTGGGTCTGTGAAGGGTGAAAGGGACCGAATTGTTCTAAAGAGAACCCTATGTTTGGAGATTCCGAGTAAAAAAAATCTGAGTGGATGCCACTACAGCAATGATTGGGGATAAATCCAATTAGTTTGAGTTAGAATATCACTTGGGAGAGTGCACACTCCTGTAACTTAATTAAACTTAAATAGTTTCCTGTTGTTGTTATATGATGTCCCGTGTAATCAGGACACCACTGTCGCACACATAATGCCGAAGTTGAGAGTGAAAGGGTTGCTGATTGCTCACCCAGTCAAAGGCCCCATCTAGCTAAATAATTGTCATAGATTATGTATGGGAGAGGTATGAAAATTTATGAAGAAAAGTGTCACTTTGTACAATTCATGTTTTCTGGGGGGGGGGGGGGGGATATTTGTTGTGGTGGACACTCGGTTTCTCTGCACATGTGTGTCCAGGGCAAACTGGGTTGTTACATTCATATTGTTTTTGAGATCTTGGTTTGAGAAATTTTATGATGTTGAAATTATGGAAGAGGTTTTTGGAGAGTCCTGCGAGCTTGCAGAAGACATTTGGGTTGTTGAGAAATTTTAAATTGGTAGAAGTATGAAAAATGTTTTCAGACAGTGTCCTTGCCAGGCATGCAGTGGATATATGGAGCATTCCCTGCCAGAGAAACGTGGACATTAGGGGTCTTTTAAAATATATATTTGGAAATAATTTAATTGGGAGGTTATCATTAGGATGAATCGATTACGCTGGTATTGTCATGAGGAACGTTCATCCTCCTGGATAAACCGTTGCAGAAGCATAGATATCCTAAATCGCAGGAAGGTTGGCCAGCCATGGAAAACTTTGAAGCAAATGATTAGACAAGACTGTACAGAGTAGAATTTGGAGACAGCTGACCCGCTGAACTGTAAGAACTGGAGAATGGAGGTTCCCTATTGCGATTATGACCATCTTGAGACATTCCAAAAGTTACAATCATCCCAGATGATGGCAAAAGTGTAATTATCTCTCTCTTCCTCCTCATCCCCTAACCTAGTGGTCGACACCCCTCTCCCTCACCCTCTCTATCCCCCTCTCCCGTTATCCAGGGTAAAAGTAAGTATTAACTCTGTTTTCCCAGTTGTCCACCTTCGCCTTTCGATGTATATTTAGGTCACAGTCATAAAAAAATAATTCTGGGAGTTGGTGCGGTTCAAACCATCAACCATGAGGTCGTATTCCTTCGTCGTTATCTATCGGCCAAACGGACAGCATATAAAAACTGATGAAATATAGATCAGTTAAACGGTTTGAAATCGGGGCTCGGCGCGCATGCGTACAATGTGAATATGCCGGGGAAAACGATAGAATTTGGTACCCCCAACCCTGAGAAGTTCCGTGTCGGTTCGGCACAAAGAAATGGGATGTTTTTTTTTCCAAATTTTCGATATTATGGGGTCGGAAGGTGGAGGATTCAGAAAATGTCAACTTTATGGTGGTCTGTTGCGTATCTCGGGAGCCTTTTTCCATACATACAAACATACACACAGACATTTCTCCTTTATATAACTATAGGATTCCTGACATTTAGTAATACATACTTATGGGATCATTTATAATAACCGTAACTCTTGTGACTTCCCTCATAACCTTGTGAAATATGACTGAATATTTTTAAAAATTTAAATAAAAAATAATGAAAAACACGAGCAAAAACAGGTGAGTTATTCCTCCTAATTTCCGGATTTTGATGATATTAATCCATATTTAAATATATATCAAAAGCTTTTATAAATGACCGATGTATAAATAGACAGTTCAAAATTAAAAAACATATTCAATAGAATTACTTGAGAAACCATATATCTGCCCAACTCAAACACATTGTGATGCATAAACTCAGTGAAAAACCACATATATTACCTTAATGCCTAAAGTGCAGAGACGCTTGATGTAAATAAAACAATTTGGACAAAGAAGAAATAGAAAATTAAGTTATGTCAAAAGTCGTTGACAAGTAGGCATTCAATTCTGGATCAACCGTTTTAATGATTAATGATTCAAGACTTGTTTGATCAAAGTTGTTGATGATAACTAGTTATTAAAATTTACCCCAATTTTTTTTTTTTCGCAGATAAAAATTCAAGGAAAATAGAAGAGAGAGGGGGGATAGAGAGGGGGGGAGAGAGAGACTGTTAAGGAGGCTTCAATAGTATGGCTGCATTGAAAGAATGGATGAGACTTCTTAGGTTAGTAGATGTAGAACAGTTGAGGTAGCAGGTTCAGTTCACAGAGGAAGGCTAAGGAAAACATGGGAGGAAGTAGTTTGTCAGTCAATTTCTAAAAGCCGTCCAACGCATACCAGAATGTAAAATGGAAGTTAAACCGAATGTGAGGCTATATACAATGCATTCATAATAATGTGTAATATTATGTTTTAATTTCTAAAGTGTTCCTGTCATGTCAGAAATAGGTGAAACTAGTAATGCTGTATGAATGCTATGCAACAGAGTTTTTTATATTTTGCTCTGAGCACCCATTTGTGTGTTTTTGTTTTTTTCGATAAATTTTATTTATATTTATAGTTTAAAAAACCCTGCTTTAACCTCTCTGCTGCCCTTCACTTTTTTCTCGTCCATCCCATTTGCTGTCTATCCATTGCTATGCTAACTCAAATGAAGCATGAAAAAAATAAAAAAATAAAAAAAGACAAGTAACCTATTATAAGAGTAGACAGATATAACCATATGTATGGTCAATACATACGGTTACTCCTTTATTTTAACAGATATTTTTGTTTTTTTCTTCCTTCAACAAGTGGCTGTTACTATTCTGACGCAATCATTAAGAGTAAAACACTGACAACAAAGCAAAAATAGGTTCACACTGCTATAAAAACTGACGTCAATTCACTCCATTTTGAGGAGAGAGAGGAAAAAGAGGGTTGGTATACATCAATCAACAAATGGTCAATGCTTATGCCGACTTACTTATTTAAAGAGATTTTTACTTTCTCTTTCAAGTAATAATAATATAGGTTCATCCTTGATAGTAAAATATCAAAAACAAACAAATCAGTGGGGCTCTACAGCTATAAAAATTTGACATCAATACAGATCATCATTTTGAAGAGACAAATAGTAAGAGAGAAGGGGGAAGAAGAGAGATAGAGAGGGGGTGCAGGGGAAAGTGTGGGAGAGAGAGAGTGTGATGGAGGAAGAGAGAGAGAGTGTGATGGAGGAAGAGAGAGAGAGTGGGTGATGGAGGAAGAGAGAGAGAGTGATAGAGGAAGAGAGAGAGAGAGAGTGATAGAGGAAGAGAGAGAGAGAGAGTGATCGAGGAAGAGAGAGAGAGAGAGTGATAGAGGAAGAGAGAGAGAGAGAGAGAGAGAGTGATCGAGGAAGAAAGAGAGAGAGTGATGGAAGAAGAAGTATAGAGAGTGATGGAAGAAGAGAGATAGAGAGTGATGAAGGAAGAGAGAGAGAGAGAGAGATAGAGTAAGAGTGAGCGAGATGGAGTAAGAGTGAGAGAGATGGAGTAAGAAAGAGTGAGAAGAAGTGAGTAAGAGTGAGAAAGAGTGAGAAGAAGTGAGTAAGAATGAGAAAGAGTGAGAAAGAGTGAGAGAGAGAGAGAGATGCAGTAAGGGTGAGAGAGAGAGAGATGCAGTAAGAGTGAGAGTGAGAGTGAGGTTGAGAGAAAGAGTGTGAGAAAGAGTGTGAGAGAGTGTGAGAAAGAGTGTGAGTAAGAGTGTGAGTAAGAGTGAGTATTGATTTACTCCTCTCCAGGAGTTAGGCACAAGGCCAGTTTTTATCTTACTCCCACAAGTAAGATGTGACCCAAGGTCGGGTCGGGAAAGTGGGGTTTAAAAATTACCTGGGCAGCCCCGTCGGCATTCCCCAGTAGGGACCCCTCAGGCAGTAAGCAATAAACTTACTCCTCCTCAAAGAGGGGAGGCGAAGCCTGGGAGGGTGTACCTCCTAGAACTGCACAGGACAGACCCATAGACAGGCGTAAATCAAGACCCGAAGGCCAAGACAATACAAGTCTACGGGGTGCAGTAGACATCGGAACAGATACTACACTTTAGTGAGTAAGAGTGAGAGTAAGAGTGAAAACAGGATCCACTTTGACACTTCCAAAGCATGCCAGCCTGATCTTATCCCTGCTATAGTAGTAAAAAAAATGATCTGCTGAGCTGGCTCCTGTCCTCTTCCAACTCTATAAAAAATCGAATCTTGCTAATCTGAAAAATTGCCTCCTTGGTACCAGTGTTCACCACAAAATTATCGCCTTATCAGTCTCCTTCCACTCTTCGCTAAAATCTTTCAGTCATTAATCAATCTAGCGATAGTCCACTACCTTGTAAATGCTAAACTTCTTTCTGACTAACAGTATGGATTTAGACAAGCTCATTCTACTGTGAATATCTTAACTGCCATCTCTGAACGCATATACCATACACTAGATATGACAGGTGAAGCTAGTGTGGTAGCGCTTGATATATCCAAAGTCTTTGACAAGGTCTGGCATGAAGCTCTTCTCACAAAAATTAATTTGTACGGTATGACTGAACGTATATTTAATATAATCAGATCATTCTTAGCCAGGTCGTCCTCAATGGTGTTACATCTAAACAACATTAATGCAGGTGTGTTTCAGAGGTCGATCCTTGGACATTTATTATTCCTGATTTTCATAAACTACCTTCATGATGCAATTGCATTCGAGATGGGCATATTTGCTGACACCATGCTCTATTCTTGACATGTGGGTAAAACGAACGTACACATATCCAAGAAAATGGCTAAATCCTTAGAAAATGAACTCCAGTCTGTAGTGGAATGGGGCTGAAAATAGATGGTTACATTCAATGCTAGGAAGACAAAACGCCTTTCCTTTAACAATTATAAGAAACCTTTCCAAACACTGATTGCGATGGCTGATGATACCCTTCTCAAGAGTCCAACATTCAAACTCCTTGGCCTAATATTCACAGGTAAAATGAACTGGAACAAATACATAGAAGATATTACCAAAGAAGGTGGGTTCTTTCTACTGTGCTAGAAGACTTCTCTCACCGGCCAGTATCCTATACTTTTACAAAACCACCATTCGCCCATGCATGGAGTAGTGTTGCCACATTTGGGCTGGTGCACCCACCACGAGTCTCTCTCTCTCTCTCTCTCTCTCTCTCTCTTAGGCAGGGTTCAAAAAAGAACCTTTAATCTAATAGGTCCCACACTATCTATCAAGCTCCCGCCCCTGTACCATCGCAGCAATGTTGCCTCCCTGTGCTTATTCTACAAGTACTTTAATGGAATGTGCTCTGACGAACTTGCTGCACTTGTACCCTCTCAGCGTAAATACCTCGACAATCAGCAAGATCCCACCCATTCACTGTAGAGGTCCCCAGCTGCCCCAAAACTTTCTACTCTAATAGCTTCTTTCCTCTAACTGCTTGCCTTTGGAATTCCCTTTCTGCTCATTGTTTCCTCGACTGTAACAACATGCAGAAATTTAAATGTAATGCGAACATACATCTCGCTACACAACTCCCCACTTATGATTCCCCTATAAATCTGGCACCTAATTCACAGTAGCCCCTTACGTCTTAGTGGCAATTTGCCTTGTTTGGTGAGAATACAAGTTAAAAAAAAAAAAAAGAAATCTTAAATAATTTAAAAAAAAAAAAAATGAGTGAGAGAGAGAGAGAGAGGGAGATATAAAAAAGAGTGTAAAAAAAAAAAAGAGATATAAAGAAATAGAGAGTAAAAACTAAACAGAAAAGGAGAGAAATGGATGTGTGTGTGTGGGGGGGGGGGGGGGTCCTGGATCGATTTCCACTTTAATCTCCGCTGCCAATGAATGACGTCAAAGCTAGCTTCATGAGTTTTCTACATACTTACGTCACAAAACCCGAGCAGTGTTATTGCATATAGGTAGAGAAGGCCGTGCACTTGCAAGAACCAATTGCACAGGTAGTCGTGCAGTGAAGAAAAGAGAGCAATTCAATAAAAACATTTGGGTAGCAAAAAATTCGAAGTGTTTATTTTTTAAAGCGTTTGAAGGCAAAAAGCATTTGCTTCAGATGATGCGTGTCGAAACATTCACACACGTGATAGTTTGATTTTGTTCCCTTTATTTAGTTACTTATTATGCACCGTGTGTATCTCTTATTTTAATCAATAATCTCATTTCAACTTTTAATTAAAAATATAAATAAAATTCACACACACACACACTATGTATATCCATATAAAGTTTCAGTTCCTCTCTGTTTATAAACTCCTCATGAGATTTTGGAGAAAGACATCCCCACCATAATATATATTCTGAAACTACATTATCCAGGTTACTTAGATAAATATATTTTATTTTGATCAAAGTGTGAACAACATTATCATGGTGTCTTTTTTTAATAAAAAACAAATTTAATCATTTTCAATATCTATTTTAGCTAAACGATTATATTCCTTTTTACATAAACATTAGCCTATTCATTTCTTAAAATTATTTTATTATCATATGAGTAGGCAAACACTTTTCATTTATTAGAACTATTTAAAATACTGTGTTATTCTGCAATTATTGCAAATGGCTGCATGCCGAGTAAGTACTTTCCTCTTACCAGTTCTACATAAAAACAATTTTAATACATATAAACTGTGTTTACTTGCAGATTTAGTTTTTGAAGTCTTTCCAATTTTTTTATTTCATTTTTTTTAAACTAAAAAACTTAGAGAGACTCAATTACTGATTTGCTTACATTGCCGTTAAAACATCTTGCAGTCTTTGGACATGAAAAAGCAACATACAATTACTTAAAATCTGTTACTTATTATTACATCACAACATTTGGAAGCTTTATTATTGACCATTAAAATTGTACTCAAGTAAATAAATTCAAAATATTTTTACCTTTAATACTACTAAATTTTAGCTCTTCTTCAAAGACATATATGCTCGTAACAGAAACGCCTGCTAACTACAGCTAGCCATCAGCCATAACAACTTCCAGGTCTGCGCCAATAAACCATCACCACTAGCGTATGTTGCCTTAAATCTAATCAGATAATAATACTGCTTCAAACAAGAAAGATATAAAGAGAGATACACACAAATATAAAGAGAGAGAGAGATAACAGATAAAAAATATAACATCTGATACATTTACATTTTTTCAGCTTTTTTATTTTTCATATTTACTTTTAACTAAAATAACTATTTAATTTCTTAAAAAGGGCCACATATTCTATTTGGTAAATAAATTGCTTCATATCACCCTTTAGTGACGAGAAAATAATTAAACCTATACTATTAAAAAAAAAAAAAATGAAATGCGGGTATAGAAAAAAAAAAACGCTATTTCTTCTACCATTAAGAAAATTATTGAGAAAAAGGGAGAAATGGAACATTAGTTTTGATAAATAAAAAAAATTAACGTAATTTACATAACTACAAACATAGATTTGACAAAAACTCCCAAGCAAATGAACACTGACTGCAATAATGTTTACAAAACTTGCTTAAATAAAATATACGCCATTTCAAACCTCTTATTTATAAATTTAACACTTACAAAAACCTGGTTAGAACATAATTTTGTTAAGATGTCTGATAGATTTTAAAATATTAATATTTTTGTACAAAAATAAAAAGGCAACATAATCTCAGGCAATGTCGGGTCGGGTCAGCTAGAAATGTATATTAAAGGGTTGGATTATTTTGTTGAACAGCATATTAACCGTTACGGTTATTAAATGCTGTAAACTATTGTCCTAAACAAATGTTCTACTTTTGTAAACCAATTGTTGAGAAAGCACTTACTTTTAAAATCATAAATCGGCTGAATGAGGGGGTTCATACTTTTCTAAAGTTTTATTTTTTATGTTCAATATAATTGATACCCAAGTAACACCGAGTAAACTTGCTAGTTAACTACAATCTACAAGCTAAATAAGAATACACAGATCAAACTCTTAAATATTTCATCAGATAGATTCCAACAATGTCTTTGTAGATTCATTCTTTTATAATTATTTCTGAATTCTTCCCGATTATTCTTAAAATGATCTACATAAGAGTTATTTCAATTTCATCATCATCATATTTAGTTATACTATCCGTTTTACATGCAGGCATGTATTGGATAGATTTTAGAAATTGGCTTCCAAAGTAACCTATCTCTGGCCAGGTCTTTATTTAGCCCTCAGGTCCATTTTTATCACTTTCTCCCATGTTTTTCTTGGCCTTTCCCTGTTAACCTACTACTTAAACTTTTCTACATCTACTAACCCAAGAACTCTCATCCATTCTTTTAATGCGACCATACCATCGAAGTCTTCTTCTGAGGTCATCAGAACTAGGCCTGTCTTTAAGACTCCATGTCCTCAACCCTCACTGACCAGGTTTCACTTCCATATATCATCATACTGCATACACATGTCTGATAGATTCTTCCTTTGGTCGACAGTGGTAACACTCTGCTGGTTTGTAATGGCAGAAGTTCCCTGAACTTACTCCATCATCACACTAGCACCTGCTCCACCTTGTGCTCCAATGATTATCACCAAGGTAACAAAACTTCTTAACAACCTCGATAGCTTCGCCATCCAGATATACTTTGTTCACATAAGTCCTCATTCATCTCCATTGTCTTATACTTTTTGAACACAAATTGGTTATCATCTCAACCTACCAGTAATTTCACTGCATTTCTTGTGTACCCAATGCTTACAAGTACCACAAAAACTTGAATTGCACCCAATTCCCTTTCCACGAACTGAGCAGGAGAACTTTCCTCTTTCTGGGAGCTTTCCAACACTACAACCACTGATTTTATTAAGCAATTTGTCCCCAGGGTATATTACTCTATTAGAAAAATAATCTAATTGTGTGGTAAATTTAGTTGTTTTTTTTTTGTTTTGTCTTTCTTGACAATAAATTTCCAGTCCGAGAAGAGATATCAACAAAAAATTGTATCTCATCTTTAGAATTGCAATTATTTCGAAGCTCTCAACTCAGTCTTTACTCTTTAGATTTCTCTAGAGTAAAGTAGTTAAACCTAAAGATTCCAAGCTATCTTTATAATTGAGATCCTTTAATCCATTTTTGTAGTTTCATAATTTTTATTTGTGCACCTTCCAATTTGAAATGTAGTCACTCTTGTTTAATAAAAAGGAAATGTTCAATTGTAGTATAGGGACTGTTAGAATATATTTTTTTTTTTTTTTTTTTTTTTTTTTTTTTTACTTTTATTCACCCCAGACAAGGCATATTGCCACTGAGACGTGTAAGGGGCTACTGTGATTAGGGGCCAGATATATAGGGGGCATCCTAAGTGAGGAGATGTTTGTTTACGTTAGATTTTTGAAGATCTCAATTGAGTCACTCTTGAGTTTTCTCTCTCGTGTTATTATTTTAACTAAATAACATGGCCAGTATCAAGATTTTCATTGAATGTTAATTCCTTTGTTTTGCATACAAGATCAGTTTTTACCGTGGAGAAAACCCAACTCCCAAAAAGGGACACTCTGGATTTGGAACATAAATAAAAATTGCCTCAGTTCAGAAGGATATCTCTCTCACTGACCACAAAGACAAAGTGTGATATCAGAATAGATTCTACACTTTGCTTCTAGCCAAAAAGCAACTCCAATCAGTTTCAACTAAGAAAGTCAAAATTAAGAGAATGACACTCGTGCGTATGTGAGCAAAGGAGACAGGAAGTCATTCTTTGATGAAACAAGTCATCTAATTCCCCTACCCTCATCGTTTTCAAGACAAACTTAACATTTTCAGTTTTCATAAAGAACTGCCATAAGAGAGAATAGAAAGACAAAACGGGAAAAGGAAGAGAGAGAAAAAGTGAGAAAAAGAAAGAGAAATAAAATCCAGCCAAATAGCTAAGAAAAATAAGGAAGTAAAGCACTAGCGATTTGATAAAAATCAGGGTTTTTTTCTTATTTAAAAAAAAAGAAAGCGGTATTCCGTGAAAGTTCAAAAAAACTCACATCTGATAAATATGAAATAATTCAATGTGCGATTATCAAAGTTACGTTGACATGGGAAATACACACACACACACACACAGACACACACACACAAAGACACACACAAAGTTGTTTCATAATTTTATTAATAGAGATCACGTCATGAAACGTTGCGAGGACTTAGCCAACTCTTAACTCTCATGGTGATGAGTTTCAAATCAACAAAGTCTTAACTTTTAATTTGGAATCTTTTCTGATTAATTCATACAAAAATGGCTAACTTCTCACAAAAATAGACACAAAACAACCCCTTTGACACACCTGTTTTTTGGAGGGAAGGGAAGGGGTATTTAAAAAAATGGTTGAGTCTTCACAATATTACAATAGGCTTTAGCATTAAATAACGGACAAAACTTTTGACAATCAGTCTGACAGAACCCGTGCTTCTTTCTGTCAGACTAAGGTATTCTTCTGTTTGCTAATCACCTGAGGCACCACTACCGGGTAATGCTGACAGGGCTGCTCAAGCATTTTTTGTAGACAAGAGTGCACTACCTTTAGTGTGCTGGCTTTTCAAAACCTCACCTTACCTTGTGTTTAACCTGCTAAGAAGGTCAATAATAAAAAACATTATTGGGGCGGGGGAGGACAGACCCACAAAACGAATCATATAGGGATAAATAAAAACAAAATCTTACTTACCATGAACAGCATAAAACTGGACCCAGCATGCATCAGAGGACTTTCATTTCTAGAAAAAATGAAAAAAATTATCTTAGTATGCTTCTGTTGGTTCCCTCATTGCCCATCGTATCCTTTCTTTTTTTTTTAAAAAATAGAAATAAAAAAGACAAATTGACAACATAATCTAAATAAATAGGAAGTAGAAAGTGGACCTTGTGTTTACTTTCGGCAGCCTCGTAACTCTCGCTTCCCGTATTTTGTCCTCACATTCAATGAGCCATGTTTCTGACAAAGGGGGAAGAATTGCTGATTTTGGGGTCGGAATCTATCCATCTAACACTTATTGTTAGCTAGTTTTTGACCTTGAAGTGGTAATTTTTTTTTTTAGCTCCTTACATCAAGTGGCTTAATGACGTGTCTGGAGCGATTTCCATAAAAAAATAAATAGATAAAAATAAAATACGACATCTGTATGTATTTTGAAAAGTCACACATTGGAAACGTCGCTAGAATGGCAATAATAAAGAGAATATTTTTTATAAAATATTTAGAAAACCTGCACAACGCAAATTATTTGTTTTTAAAAATAAATTATTTATTTACTTTAAAAACATTTTTTTAACTTTTTTTTTCTTTTAACTTGAGTACTTTCGGTAATATATACCATCGTCAGAAGTATAAGCATATTTTTTCTTTTTCTTTTTTTTCTTCCTGACCGAGACATAGTTATTGCAGTCAAGTTGAATCTGTATGTATGTTTGAGCATTCGCATATACTCCCATAATTTTCTCAGACCTGTATATGACTTTAAAGTGCATCCGGTGGTGAGGCCCCAATTTGAGAGCTTTGGGGGGTGTGGATTGTGGAGTCCTCCATAGTTGCTATCACTCCCAGTACATGTCAGAGTCGCATCTTTGGATTAAATAGAATTTGTCCCGGGCAAGATGTTCGCCCCTACTTCACCCCCACCAGAATCCATGTTTCCCAGCCTATTATATCTTTCTTTTTCCGTCTACCCTATTTCCTAACCCTATCAACTATGCAAGCTCTCTCTACCTTCAACCGTCCTGTGTATGACACAAAAATCCATCTGGTGATGAGGCCTCGATATTTTAGTTTTGAGGAGTGTAGAGTCACCCTTACTTGCCATTGTTTCCAGGTCCACTCTGGCCCGAAGCGATAGCAACTATGTATAAAGGGGGGGGGGGGGAACAGAATTCAGCAATTACAAATTACAAATATAACTAAATATAACTGACCCTTTATAACTCCCCGTTCTCCTCAACATCAGACCTAACCTCAGGCTCCCTACCTCCACTTCTACTTTATCTTCTAATATTTAACTTCTTTAATTTTCATCATTTTCTTCCAATTTTTTTTAATTTAATCTTTAAATTTTATTCTTATTTCACCATTAACTATTATGATTCATAAAGCTCCCATACACGGTGCATTATTTTAACCTTTTCTTGCCTCCATGCTCACCTAAGAGTCCAGAATGTCCTTGAACAGGTGAATATAGTTTGCAAGCATGAGAGACAAGCATGGAGTTAGTTAAGCAGCAGGGAGTTTCTCCATGAAGCAGGAAAGCCATCAGGCGATCTCCAGAGAAGGAGGAGAAGAGCAGTGTGTGTGTGTGTCTGAGGGTAGGAGAAAGGTATGTAGACAGAGAAAGCTAAGATGATAAGTGAAGAGTGATGCCTTTTGGACTCTTCTTACTACTTAAAAGTATATATATATATATATATATAATTTAATAATTAAATATTTTACATCCACAGACAAGCGTTTGTTTCGTCTATTATAGACTCATCAGTGTAGCTATACAACTAATCTGCCGACTGCATGGATCAAACCATGGACCTTGGGACTGATAGCCCAACATTTATATCTATGCGCCCAACAGACCAGCTGCATGAATGAGAGGTGTAAATACTGCATTTATCAGTACTATTCAATTTTCTCTAAAAAAGAATTCAACCATATATATATATATATATATATATATATATATATACACACAAACTTTTTGCTTTCTTGTATCATGTATCATGAAAAAGACTGAATGAATTTTAGGTGAAATATTGATTCATATATGTCTATGTTGACTTTGTGTTTCACTTGGATTGTCTTAGTTTTATCCTTTAATTCCATTTTATCAATACATTTTGTCAGATTTTCATTCTCTAAATATATTGGACATTATACATATATACATACATATGCATATGTATATATATATATATATATATATATAATGTGAAAAATATAACATAATTAAGTCAACACACAGATATGTATTGATCAATATTCACCTAAAATTTATTCAGTCATGATACATGATGAATGCAAGAAAAAAGTATATATGTCATTTATTTATTTTAAATTTTAGTAATATCATACAAATTTTTAGAAAAGTCATACAAATTTTAAATATATATATACGCTTTCTGTGCTTCTTCAATGGTGACGATTTTCTCTGCATATTTTTAATTTTTTTTAAATTGTTTATATTTTTTATATCTTTAATTTTAAAATGTTTGCATTACAGTAAATTTTACTGACTTATCCATCGAATTTCCTCTAATGATAAGAGCATATCTTTGAAAATCTATGGATTAAAGAAAGAAAAAAAAAAGTTTTTTTATGTAACTCTTGTTTGAACAAATTGGTGATTTAATAAATATTGCATTTTATCCAATTTTTATTCTCATCAAATTATATATATATATTGTTACACCGGCCGTTCTTACACAGGAGAAACTGCACCGGTTGTCACTATAAATAGTGCGAGTCACCAGAGACACAGGAAGACAAAGCACAGTCTTGTAACTGTCTAGCCATGTGCTAGTCACTTTCTTACTTTGTTAATACACTTGTTAAACCCATCCTTGACTTGACTTCCTTTATTTATTATTTACTGTTGGACAACTTCACAACATTATATATATATATATATATATATATACACATATATATACACACATACATACATACAGATATATGCCTTTTCTTGGTTATCCGCTGTGTCCAACAATGACAGTCTTGCCTCTGCTGCTACCAATGTACATATGGCTGTACAGTCTAAATTCTTGTTAACCGTCACATCAAGGCAAAGTCATGCGAAAAGAGATCATTTAGCGTGTCAAGAGGAAACCCAAAATAACCGGTGGTCTCCTGCAGCTGCAAGAGGTTCTGCCAGAACTTCAGTTAAATCGAAGGACTGCCTATCGTACACGGCCATGCATGTTAATATTTTATATTCTAGATGGCTGTTGAGTTTACAGGTGGGTTCAGATATTAAACGCGGGGTGATTGGAGCAAACCCTAATGGTGAAGGTATTCCAGGGAGAAAGAGTTCTTCATTTGGGCATTTATTATAAAAAAATATATATATATTTGCCTACAATTTAAACACAGATTAAATATGACAACATTGAACTCTCAATATTGCTGGTAAAGGTTTTTTGGGGGCGAAATTTTGGAAAATCCAAATGTCCAGTTTCTCTCCTGGTATCTTTACCTAAGTGAATTTATTCATTTGTTCATATTCTTGGTTTATGGTAATAAAAAAATAAAAAATAAAAACTTACATACTGGGGAGGGAGGAAAACGTTGCATTCCATTCGGTTTGCAAAAACAAAAAAATCTGATTAGTCTGAGATGGAACAGATTCATAGTTATTAGACACCAATTAAGTAAGATTCCCTCACTTTCAATTTCTTCAAGACCACCAGTTTTAGATATTTTTCTAGAATCAAAATCATTTAATGATCAAAATTGAAATAAGGACTGTAGACAAAAGGTTTAGTAGCATATATATATATATATATATATATATATATATATATATATATATATATATTTTTTAATTCAATTCTCAGTACAAGAAACATAAAAGTGATGCAAAACCGCTCTGCGCAGTTAATTTATTTTATTAAGTAGCAGGTGACGGTGGTTAAGTGGATAACGACACGGACTGACAACCTGGGTGTACCAAGTTCGAATCCAGCCAATTTCATAATACCACTTTCACTTAGGTATGTTTGCAACCATTACGTTGTCCCTCCTGCAAGAATGCCGACAACAGAATCAAACCAGTCAACAAAGTTGTACGATTCTGATTCATACGAATTTACTTACTTATTTAGTATCAGAATAACCGTCTCAAAATGGGTATTCTGCTAGTATATATAGAAACGAAGAAAACACTTACCGTTCACTGAAGTTAAGCAAAGATGATTAAATTATTAAAGAATATCAGAAAAATTGCTGTCATTTTTTACTATAAGAATAGAATAGTCATTATGCAAATATGTATTTTTTTTAAAAAAAAAAAGAGAGAAAAATGAAGAAATCAAAATAGAGAATTTACTTTCGCCTTCGAAATTGATTCTATAGACTGAAAATTACTTATTAAAGACAAAATAAAGATATAATTGGAGTCTGAATTGGTGCCATTGCCTATGTAGTTGGAGGAGGATGTACATGTCGAATTGGAGGTGGGAGGAGGATGTACATGTCGAATTGGAGGTGGGAGGAGGATGTACATGTCGAATTGGAGGTGGGAGGAGGATGTACATGTCGAATTGGAGGTGGGAGGAGGATGTACATGTCGAATTGGAGGTGGGAGGAGGATGTACATGTCGAATTGGAGGTGGGAGGAGGATGTACATGTCGAATTGGAGGTGGGAGGAGGGCTTAGCAGGAGAATTCTATAAGCAAGATAAGAATGAGAAAAGAAATGCTAAACTGTTTTTTCTTTTCTAAAACTTCAAAAATTGGGAGACTGTTCGATGCATTTTGTTCTAAGCCGATTTCTTCAGAAAATCACAAGATCTTTACAGTATTTTGTATTATTTGGACTACTGTTCTCATCTTGGAGGTTTTTCTCACAACGTTTCGTCGATTTAACCTCTGACCTTCTTCCGTTATGACTTGTGTAACTCTGGAATCTTTATGCTGAACTCTGGAATCTATAGAGAATCGCAAACGGAACCCTTTATTTAATACATGGGGGTAGCTTGTTCTCGTTCTCTCAGCCATGAGCGGGTAAAAGTCTTTAGTAATTCTTAATTGGTCCCCGATTTATAAAATCGGGGGACTTATGTTTTGAGGCATGTCCATCCGTCCGGATTTTTCTCCACAACCATCCATTGAATTTCTCTGAAATTTTGCATGAAGTTGTAACTTTGGTCAGGTTAGAAAGTGACATTCTCCGATTTTTGAAAAAAAGTCTGGTTAGCCCCTCAGGGTGTCAAAAGGCCCCGAAATGGCAAAAAAATGACATTTTTTGCCCCATAACTTTTCATCCATCCATTCAATTTTTCTGAAACTTGGTCAAAATGTAGAGGCAATTGTTCTGGATATAAAATGAGCATCCTTGACCTCAGATAAATTCTGGTTCGCGCCCCCAGGGGGTCAAAGGGGATTCAAAATGCCCCAAATTGCCCAAATTTATTGCATTTTACACTCGACACATCGAGTCACATACAGAGGGGGACCATGCACGCACGGCTTGTTGTATTCTTAATATCACCCATACTGAGAATTGAATATCGAACCCCAAGAAGACTGTCACTTACAACTGATTATCATTTAGCACTTTTATCCATTGCGCCACGGGTCCATGACAGTCTTTTGAAGGTGCAACTCTCAGAACGCAGACTAGCTTCTCTTTATGTATTAGATTCTATGCTTTTGACCTGATAAGCATTTCCAACAAAACTTTGTACATAACATCAGTATTAATAATTTAAAAAAAAAAAATTCTTTTTTAATTCATCCACTTCATAAACGCACTACATATTTTGAATTCTAACATGTGTTTCGTTCGAGAAAAAGGAGAAAAACATTTTTTCACGTCATAGACACGCCACGTATTTTCAAATATTGACTTCTATGTTTTTCTTCAAATCGGTCATCTTGAGAAAGTCTTGAAATAAAGACGAAACGTTGATGAATATTCAAACAATTTTCGGTTTTTCATATTTTATTTTCCATTACGTTGGATTATTACTTCCATAATTATCATCCTATATATTAAATTCCCGAAACAGTTTTTCATGGTAAACAACTGATGATCCCTTAAAATAGTGTTAGAAACTAACTAATATAATAACTGTAAAAAATAAATTGACTTACATGAGTGATTTTCCACTGGAAGACTTGAGACTATAAGTTTTTTTTTTTTTTTTTTATATATTTTTTTTTTATATATAGTTTTAATGGTTGAGAAACTTCCTAGACTATATATATATATATATATATATATATATACAATAAAGTAATGTCGATTTTTCTGTTTACATTCAGACATTATAGCTTAATAACCAAAACCTTCATATGCTAATCTGTTTTGCCATCTAATTAGGCTAAGCCCTTATGCATGTTTCCAGAAATTATGCATTCATTTCATCTTTCAATAATTATTAGATTTTTTTCTGTATTACCGTTTCTCCCAAATAAACCTTCTAAAAAGAAGGTGGCTGCCATTTTCACTCGCTTTTTAATATCTACTCCTCCCTCTACATATACAGTATAATCATGTTGACACACCTGTTCTCGTAAGCTCACCGAAGTTAAGCAGTGTTGAGCCTGGTCAGTACCATTTGGGAATACCAAACGCTGTATGTAGGAGGACGTCGACACCTCTCTGCAAGAACCTAATGTTGTCATCTCCCCTGACTGGGAATACATGCGACTGGGAACCGCTTGTGAATTTGGTATTCCCTAAAAACTTCCTCTGACAGAAGAAGCCAGTTCAACCCGCCGAGAGTGAATGCTGCTTCATTTTCTTCGTTCACCTGAAACACCGGGTTCTAATTATTCATGGTATAATAATAACATTAACACCGTTTGTGCTTCATTTTTCACGATATTATTCTTCTCTGTTATCTACTGTACATTGTCATTTGAAATAAAGACTGCTTCCAGTTCTATGGAATATTAAAATAGCGGTTTCTTAATTCTTTTTGAACGTTTACCATTTGCAAAATATGTACGCTAAGACTTTTTCTAAGCTCATTTCTTACTTTTCTTCATTTAATTACTTACTTTTTTAATTAACAAGACATTCGTTTCCGGTATGGTAAGCTTCACGAATATTTCTTTGTCACATTTACTGCTAATATATATATATATTGTTGGCGACAACGAGGAGATGGACAACAAAGGAGGAGGAGGGAGAGAAGGAGGGACTAAAAGTATATATATGTATGTATGTGTGTATATATATATATATTTATTTATTTTTTATTTTTTGATGTGTTGATATTTTTTATATTTATAATATAAAACTAAAAATAATACATTAATCACCTAAATAATAGTGTAATGGATTCGTCCAAACACTTTAAAATGCAGCAACATTTTTGTAAGCAACGGATAAATTTTATTAGACAGGTAAGGGAATTTTTTTTTTTTTAATATAGTTTTAATGGTTGAGAAACTTCCGAAACTCTATATATATATATATATATATATATATATATATATACACACACACACTAGCTGGAATACTTCTTCCAGGATGAGTTCACAATGATACACACTTGGAAACTTCAATAAGTGCAAGAGATCAAAGCCCAAAATACTTCAAAGCAATCAAAAACATTGTTATGATAAAAAAATGTGCGACAAAAAAAAAAAATCATTACACAACTAAAGTTATGGGTTTAGAAACGTTTTCAATTTGTGAAGTTTTCATTTGGTCAGTTTTCTTTATGGATAAGTCTATTACTCATGAGACAAGGCTGTGAAGTCAGAATCAGTGAGTAAAAATTATCTAGGAAGTCTACCTATAAAAAGATAATTATAGATTATTATTAATTAATTAATTAAATAATTAATTAATGCTGTGGTGATGGTGAAGGGAATGGAAGCTCATTATTTATTCATCTAGGCAATAAAGACTGAAACTTATCCCCCATCCACACACCCCAGCACACACTTCTCTTATTGATAGAATACATCTTTCTCTTTTTCTCTCAATATCTGCCTCTCTATTCTTTATTTTTTTATTTTTTTAAAATCTTAGTATTTGCTCTTTTTATTGCTTCTGTTTCCTCTATCGCTCTATCACTTTTCACTTCTTTTTCTTTTTTTTTTGTGAAGCGATGAGGGGGCTTGATCAATCAAAAGTCCCCCCTCCCTTCACATACACAAGGAAACATTCAAATCCAAGACCGGAAATTACACGGATCACTAGTGGGGCAGCCAGCAGTTTCACTTTGTAGGTCTTTGCCTGTCAACCATGGTTGGTCAGCACAGGCCACTGCCAACAAAACAAACAAAGATAAAACATTCTTAATATTGAATCACCCCCCACCCCGGTAGCTGAAAGGATAAGCAAGCATAAGGAGGGGGGGGGGGTATGAGTCACTCCCAAAGGTTGTTTTTTTTTTTTTTAATCAATACTATTTCACAGGTACGTTTGCTCTATGAACTGATTAAAAACAAATTGGGAGCAACACATACAACTTGGACAGTAGGAAAACAGTTTAATATTATTAACATTAAAAAAAATAGTGTATAAAAGGGATTCTTTTATGACATCAACTAGTGTGTGTATCGGAACATAGAAATGCTCAGGTTGGTGTCTGAGGGTGCGGTAAACCCATTGGAAGAGACGTCCCCTCCAGCTTTCCTTCAAGGCCGATATCTAAGAGAAGGCAAACTGATATAACACCTGCGGCAATTGTTACTTCCAATGATGTAGACTTGCTTTTGTTTTAGGGTAAGTCGCTCGGGGAGTGGGATTTGGTCTTTAGACTTACTTAGACTTAGGAACTCCCACGTCCTGCGACGCATGAAGCAGTCAAAGTGAACGATCGTTTTCGGTCTGAAGCCAGATCCGCTGCGTCCCTCCAGCTTCTTCCCGTTGCGATCAAATCTCTCTTTCCTCACTTAAAAAAGCCCCAGTCACACGCATTGCTTAAAAACTTCAAGATCTTACTGTGTTTTCATAACGCAGAAACTGGCCTTAGCCTAACAAAGAAATCATATTCAATGGAGACTTCTAACAATATTAGCAACAATGTCAATAAGGGTTCTGGGTGTCGGATCGGTTATAAAAGTCACAGTAGTGCAGAGTTTCTTGCCAGGTGTTCATGCCTATAACACCGATGCCCAAGCAGGACTAAAAAGCCACATTAGAGCTTCAACAACTAGAAGAAACCTCTTCAACCACCGATTGCCATGGCAAATAACACTCTACCTGAGATTTCATCATTCAAACTCCTCAGTCTAACCTTCACAGGTAACATGAATTGGAACAAATACATTGAAGACATTGCCAAGGCTGCCGCAAAGAAGGTTGGCTCCCTCTACCGTGCTAGTAAACTCCTCACACCTGACATTATCCTGTATCTCTACAAAGCCACCATCCGCCCATGCATGGAGTATTGTTGCCACATCTGGGTTGGTGCATCATCCACTAGTCTCTCCCTCTTAGACAAGGTCCAAAAAAGAGTCGCGAACTTAATAGGTCCCTCACTATCCACCAAGCTCCAGCCCCTGTCCCATCGCCACAATGTTCCATCCTTGTGCTTGTTTTACAAATACTTCAATGGATTGTGCTCCGATAAACTGGCTGCTCTAGTGTCCCCTCGACGTAAATACACTAGACCAACTCGACAATCAGCAAAATCCCATTCATTCACTGTGGAGGTCCCAGATGCCGGAGAGCTTTCTACTCCAATAGCTTCTTTCATCGTGCTACCGGCCTCTGGAACTCCCTCCCTGCTCCCTGTTTCCCCGACTGTACCGACATGCAGAGGTTTAAAACTAATGTAAACAGATATCTCGCTACACAGCTCCCAACTTAGGATGACACCCAAAACTTACACCCTAATTCTCAGTAACCCCCTTTTTGGGGGTGAAATATGTTAAAAAAAAAAAAAAATTTTTAATTTTTTAAAGCTGTTTCACAAATAGTCAAATAATGGCAATACTCAGCTATCACATATAAGTTAAATAGAATGTCTTCTACAAAATCAAATAATTGAAAAAAAAAAAAAAAAAGAAAAAAAGATGACCACCATGACAAAAATATTTTGATATTTTTATTTGGTTTGGCCCATTTTTTAGTGTGTATCACTTTAAAAACTTAAATCGACAATAGTGAAATTCAGAACCTTGAAAAACACTGCCATACCCTCTAAAATCAAAACGCCATAAATAATATACCTAAATGAATAGATGCGGAAGTTGGGTCCATTTCTCGCACTAAGGGTAAAGTCAAAACGTCTTATTTCAAGTTAATTCAATTTTACACAATAGACGCATCATCTTTTTTATATACTGCTTATGTATATACAATATCAGTCATAAGGTTAACTAATTTGCATATTGGTTTTGAAAAAGGACATTTTATTAATTAACTATTATTTGTTATTGTTCTTTAATTCAATGATTGTTTTGATTTTAATACAACAAATAGTTCTGTTTTGCAATATTGTTTTATTTCATGGACAAATATTTAGCATTTGTGTTCAAATGTTTCTTTAGAGAGACTGACTTAATTTTCAACAAGTTGCGATCTATTTCTTAATTGCAAATGAAAAGGACAATTGATTTCTTCTTTCTTTTCATTTCTTTACGGTTACATTAAAGAAGAGAAATAAATTTGCATCGAAATTACCAAAATGTTATGCTTATCTATATGAATAAATAAGATTTGGTTTCCTGTGTTTACAACAAAGAAACAAAATCAAATGCTTATTATTTTAAATTAATGTTTAAAATATTTCAATTAGTAAACTTGGTGAAGCGATAGCGCACCGCCAAAGCCAGCAAGTATATATATATATATATATATATATATATATATATATATATATATATATATATATATATATATATATATATATATATATTATTATTAATAGTGGAAGATTTCTCAGACCAGAGTTAGACAGTTTAAAATTTCAAGAGCTGGTTGTCTCCCTTGAAATTGTCTCCTGTTTAAATACAGGAACTTCTGTTCAGGTTTTTGTTTTCTTGAATACCAAGTTTAACAACTTCCGAACCCACAAATAATTGCAAATTTTATTGGCAAATATGAGATTCTAAATGAATCTTTAAACACAAATAAGTATAAACAAAGTACAATAATCGCAATAAAATTATCTAAATCAGATATCTTTGAATGACCTCATTGTTGTCACATTTATATATATATATATATATATATATATATAAAGCAAAGTTGTCTGTATGTGTGTATATGTGTTGCGGCATCACAATTAAACGGTTGATCTAAGAACCAAACTAACTGTAGATTTGGAATCAGCACTTTTGATCCGATTTCCTTATCGATGTCAGAAGTTCTTGAACGTTTTTTAAAACTCATTCAAAATTAAAAGTATATAAAAATAACATTAGAAACAAATGTTCCAACATTTTTAGTGTTTCTTTTTAGCCGACCAAACAACTACTTTTCACGTCAAATCATTGTATGTACTTGATGTATTGTTTACTTTGAAGAGAAAAAATTCGTTTTTTTTCGTTTTAAATGGATAAAAAATATTTGATATATGTCACTAATATATTTTTACTTTAATAAGTTTGTTTTTTAATTTTATATTTATGTTTATTAATGTATGCAGAGAGGTAAAAAAAAAATCCCTATACCAAACTCATTTAAGTAGGTTAAAAAGATAAAATATTTTCTTTGGATCGGTGACCTTGTGGATAAAGCGATCACCCTAAGGCAGGGGCGGACAACCTCCGGCCCGCTGGCCACATCCGGCACACGAAGGCTTAGCGTCCGGCCCGCCACCCTGCTAGGCTTTATTATTGCAATCCTGCCCGCGGACCTCCAAGTAAAACTCATATCATTTTGTGACATAGACGTAAAAGTAGGTTTCGATTAAGATTTACAGCGTATAAATATCAATTATCTGTTGTCTACCTCAACCATCGAGTCAGACATGGAAATACTTCTTCATGGCAAACAGAACCAGCAGTCTCATTGATTTGTAGAGTGTTCAATGCAATTTTTGTACAATTTATTCATGTAAACAAAATATAGTAATTCTGAGATTTCGTTTTTCACTCCGGCCCGCAATCTCTTTCCAAAAGTCTCATCTGGCCCTCACTCTGAAAAGGTTGCCCGCCCCTGCCCTAAGGTCTAGTTTTTTTTTTTTGCTGTTGTTGTTGTTGTTGGCTATAGCGTTCCAGTTATTTCCTAGCCGACATCAATTATCATGAACGTGAAATTTTAATTTTTTTTAATAAAAAAAATAGTGCTTATCTAGAATTACGGAGACATTCGAAAAGAAAAAGAAAAATCAATAAAACAAACTGATCAATATCTGTTTGTACGTACCTATCACGGAATAAATATATCGTATACCAAAAATCATGTAAATTAATCAAGTAGTTTTTGTTATAAAAGAAAATCAAATTTTACAGATAAACGGGTAATGTTGATATATCAGCGCCATTATTGGTCATATTCAAGGTAGCTAAGGGAGACAACACCCAAAATTCAAGACTTTATTTCTCTATTTCACAAAATTTTGTATTATCTCCCTTGAATATGAACAACATGGTGCCAATATTTCCCCCTTTAGATAAGCACCAACAAAAATGGATGAAAAATATTTAAGAGATGTTTTTTTATTTTCTAAAGTTAAGAAACCCGGCACAGACAGGTACTTCAGCTAGTTCATTGATATTTTTAAGTTAGCGTCTTTGTCTTCTATCTGCTATTTTTTTAAATTTATCATTTTAATATTACTATTGTGAGATGATCAGTAATAATATGTTAAATATTATTATCAGACATATTCATTTATTTACTTGTCTCTCCATGGGGACAAAGTTAGACACAAGGTAGTTTGTTTTATGTGGAGAGTCTACTCCCCAAAAAGGAGCACTCTGTACTGAAAAGAAAAATACTCTGTCTCCGAGATTTTTCCTCCAGCAGACTGAAGACATCTCCGTGAGAAGGCAGCCATTATTTTTGTTTTGCTTGCTTGTTACTTCCAGTTGTCTAGACAGGTGGTGACGACATGATAATCGAAATGTCACCTAATCATTCAGTTGATTTGACCTGCTAATGCCACTAGGTCATCCAAGCCCTACGTGAAATGTGCTCTTTGGCACGCTTTTTCAAATTAAATTTGAGCTACAAAGAGAATCCCGAACTGGTTGAATCGTAAAACGAATCGTCTCGTAAAGAAATTTCTTTATGAAGAGCGTGCCGAAGAGACCATTAAAATTATGCCGAAGGATACACATACTCGCTGCTTATTTAGGCAAATGACTTATTAACACCATCTTCTTGCTACTAAATGTGTAACAGCAAGCTACAAGCCGGTGTACAGCAGCCATATTGTTTGAATATCAATGACTTCTTAGCTGCCCGCTGATTGGTTCAAGCAATCTACTTCCTCTTTTGCTTGACAAATCAGTGGCCTTCTCTTAGGTGAATCTCGGAAGGCTAGCATAACTATATAAACACTTGAGCGCAATATACCACTCTCTCTCTTTCTTTTTTTTGGCACTGCCAAACACACGTCACCCCTCTCTAGGGACGCAACAGACATCTTCCCGAGCCTTTAGCCCTGGGTTTGGTTTCGACAAGAAGACAAAGATTGAAAATGGCTACTGACTCATACACGTGGAATTAACATAACACACACATACTTACATACACATATGGATGCGTCCTGGCACCGTTGCCGGTGTACAAACATCCTATATTATGAACTATTCTCTCTTCCCTACTCATGGGGAATTATAGTAATGGACTTCCTTTACTTTTGCCTTAGTCAATATCTTATTTACACACTAACATTTCCTCTTCATCACATCTTCCATCCTACAGATGTGTAATGAAATAGAAAGAATATCCTGAAAAATAGATATCTTCTTATTTCGATGGAAGATCATGACTGACTCATTTTGACTACTTGATGTGTAGTAAAAAGCAAAGACTCTCCCACTCATTTGGAATATTCTAAAGGATTTCCATTCATTTGTGTACTTGGACATCTCTTTTTATACAAACTTAGGTATGTATTTTATACATTTGTATATATATATATATATATATATATAGGATTCATTCTTAAACGAATTAACCTATCATTATGAATTTTGAAACACAGCTGCTAGGCGGAAGGGAGCGAAATGTGGGCTATATTTAGTTAATTTAGTTTTAAGCAAAGAGGTAAAAAAGAGGGCTGTAAGCATTTAGTGAAAATTCAGATACCTCCGATTTTTGTGAAATTTTAACAATAGGTATCAATTAATAAATATTCAGTTTCTTTGGGGTATTTTAAAGAGTATTAGGGGGCATAATATGGGCACAACCTCCCATTTGAAAATTCAAATATTTCAGATTTACATTGAATGTGATGAATGGTTATTAGACACAAATTAAGCAAGATTCTCTGAATTTCAATTTCTTCTTAAAGCCCCTAAGCTTAAGCCTTAAATTTTAGACATTTTCTAGACTCAAAATGATGTAATAGATTTTGATTAAAATTGGAATAAGGAGTCAAGACATAAGGTTTATTATCTTTGTAAGGAGACATAAAAGTGGTGCAAATTGTTCTGCTTATGGGAAGGGTATTCTTCTCGTTCTAGATAATTTTCACTCAAGAGTATATTTGAATGTTCAGGATTCCTTGTTGGTTGGTTGGATTGACATCCGACATTCAACTGACGATTTCATGTCGTCTGTACTTGTATCTTCTTTCCTCTTTTTATTATCTACTTATATAAAGGAAATCGTTTTTCCGTGCATCGCGTAAGACTAAAACTACCAAAGATACACTTAGAAACCTTACATATTCCGATTCAGTATGACCCCAAGCAGGTTATGATAAAAGAATATTCTAATATTTATTTACTTCAGGTCATCAGGGACCACATTAGTGCAAAAGGCGGGGGGGGGGGGGAAATGTTTGAAAAAGAACGAGGAAACTAGATCAAACCGTCAGTCAGGTGATGACTTTATCCTTTTCTTTCTTGCTTTCTTTCTATTATATTGAACCAATCGCCAGAGCAAGAGAGAGAGAGAGAGAGAGAGGGGCGGGGGGGGGCAGTTAGAGGGAAATGTGTGCTCTAAAAGTAAAGAGAGAGAGAGATAGAAGTTTTGAAAGAAAGATGTTACAGACACTTTTTTTTTTTTTTTTTAAACTCTCGTCTATTTTCTTATTCAGGACCGTGACAATCACAATGACAAGCATTTATTTACCTCCTCTCCAAGAAGTTAGACACACGGTCAGGTGTGGTTTTGAAAAGTCAGCGCACTAGGATAAACGCACTTTGGTCTACAAAAAATGCCCGAGCCGCCTCATCGGCATTCCTCAGTAGTGGCGTCTCAGGCGATTAGCAATAAACCAACACCTTGTCAAAGAGAAGATAAAGACTGGGAGGATGGACCTCCTAGAATTGAACAGAACCATACCTCAGTCCGACAGCAACAAATCCACTGTCGGACTGGTCAACGAGGACGCATCCTCGACTGGCATGAACAACACCTACTCAAGCTGTGCCTGGCAATGACAGGTAATCCCACTAGTATTCATACCATGTTTGTTATTCGTTGACACTTGTGCATACGTTTCTATCTGATAGATTCTATCTTTTCATTTCTCTTGAAACTGGTGTTCGTATTTGTATGTTGCTCATCGGTAACACCATATAAAGATTAATTTCGATTTTATAATAAAAAAAAATTTTTAAAGAGATTTTGATTTCATCAAAAGAAAAAATAAATATCTTTTTTACATTGATTTTTTTTATTAAAAAAATAATAATGCACATGCTAAATTGTAAATATTAATTAATACAGCTGATGCATCTAATAACAAAAAAAATATTTATTCAAGATTCAGCCTCTCCGAACACAGTCATTTGAAATTGACTTTTAATGAGCCACCGTCATTTTTAAGCAAAAAATGTTTTACATTAACTTTGTGGGTTCTATGTTTGCGCTGGACAACCATAAGCAGCAAATAATTCAATAGTTCAATGTTTGGGCTGGGAATTTCTTGAGCTAATATATACCTTTCCCAGACAGTACCAGTACAAAGATAAGCTAGTATTCCAACGAATTTAAAAAAATAAAAAAAGATATTTGAAGTAATTAAAAATAATAAATCATGTATTTCATTAAAAAGATATTTACCAGTACAAAGATAAGCTAGTATTCCAACGAATTTAAAAAATAAAAAAAGATATTTGAAGTAATTAAAAATAATAAATCATGTATTTCATTAAAAAGATATTTACCAGTACAAAGATAAGCTAGTATTCCAACGAATTTAAAAAAATAAAAAAAGATATTTGAAGTAATTAAAAATAATAAATCATGTATTTCATTAAAAAGATATTTACCAGTACAAAGATAAGCTAGTATTCCAACGAATTTAAAAAAATAAAAAAAGATATTTGAAGTAATTAAAAATAATAAATCATGTATTTCATTAAAAAGATATTTACCAGTACAAAAATAAGCTAGTATTCTAACGAATTTTAAAAAATAAAAAATATATTTGAAGTAATTAAAAATAATAAATCATGTATTTCATTAAAAAGATATTTACCAGTACAAAAATAAGCTAGTATTCTAACGAATTTTAAAAAATAAAAAATATATTTGAAGTAATTAAAAATAATAAATCATGTATTTCATTAAAAAGATATTTACCAGTACAAAGATAAGCTAGTATTCCAACGAATTTTAAAAAATAAAAAAGATATTTGAATTAATTAAAAATAATAAATCATGTATTTCATTAAAAAGATATTTACCAGTACAAAGATAAGCTAGTATTCCAACGAATTTTAAAAAATAAAAAAGATATTTGAATTAATTAAAAATAATAAATCATGTATTTCATTAAAAAGATATTTACCAGTACAAAGATAAGCTAGTATTCCAACGAATTTTAAAAAATAAAAAAGATATTTGAATTAATTAAAAATAATAAATCATGTATTTCATTAAAAAGATATTTACCAGTACAAAGATAAGCTAGTATTCCAACGAATTTTAAAAAATAAAAAAGATATTTGAATTAATTAAAAATAATAAATCATGTATTTCATTAAAAAGATATTTACCAGTACAAAGATAAGCTAGTATTCCAACGAATTTTAAAAAATAAAAAAGATATTTGAATTAATTAAAAATAATAAATCATGTATTTCATTAAAAAGATATTTACCAGTACAAAGATAAGCTAGTATTCCAACGAATTTTAAAAAATAAAAAAGATATTTGAATTAATTAAAAATAATAAATCATGTATTTCATTAAAAAGATATTTACCAGTACAAAGATAAGCTAGTATTCCAACGAATTTTAAAAAATAAAAAAGATATTTGAATTAATTAAAAATAATAAATCATGTATTTCATTAAAAAGATATTTACCAGTACAAAGATAAGCTAGTATTCCAACAAATTTTAAAAAATAAAGATATTTGAAGTAATTAAAAATAATAAATCATGTATTTCATTAAAAAGATATTTACCAGTACAAAGATAAGCTAGTATTCCAACAAATTTTAAAAATTTAAAAAGATATTTGAATTAATTAAAAATAATAAATGTATTTCATTAAAAAGATATTTACCAGTACAAAGATAAGCTAGTATTCCAACGAATTTTTAAAAATAAAGATATTTAGAGTAATTAAAAATAATAAATCATGTATTTCATTAAAAAGATATTTACCAGTACAAAGATGAGCTAGTATTCCAACGAATTAAAAAAAATAAAGATATTTGAAGTAATTAAAAATAATAAATCATGTATTTCATTAAAAAGATATTTACCAGTACAAAGATGAGCTAGTATTCCAACGAATTTTAAAAATTAAAAAAGATATTTGAATTAATTAAAAATAATAAATCATGTATTTCATTAAAAAGATATTTACCAGTACAAAGATGAGCTAGTATTCCAACGAATTAAAAAAAATAAAGATATTTGAAGTAATTAAAAATAATAAATCATGTATTTCATTAAAAAGATATTTACCAGTACAAAGATGAGCTAGTATTCCAACGAATTAAAAAAAATAAAGATATTTGAAGTAATTAAAAATAATAAATCATGTATTTCATTAAAAAGATATTTACCAGTACAAAGATAAGCTAGTATTCCAACGAATTTTAAAAAATAAATAAGATATTTGAATTAATTAAAAATAATAAATCATGTATTTCATTAAAAAGATATTTACCAGTACAAAGATAAGCTAGTATTCCAACGAATTTTAAAAAATAAATAAGATATTTGAATTAATTAAAAATAATAAATCATGTATTTCATTAAAAAGATATTTACCAGTACAAAGATGAGCTAGTATTCCAACGAATTAAAAAAAATAAAGATATTTGAAGTAATTAAAAATAATAAATCATGTATTTCATTAAAAAGATATTTACCAGTACAAAGATAAGCTAGTATTCCAACGAATTTTAAAAATTAAAAAAGATATTTGAATTAATTAAAAATAATAAATCATGTATTTCATTAAAAAGATATTTACCAGTACAAAGATAAGCTAGTATTCCAACGAATTTTAAAAAATAAAAAAGATATTTGAATTAATTAAAAATAATAAATCATGTATTTCATTAAAAAGATATTTACCAGTACAAAGATAAGCTAGTATTCCAACGAATTTTAAAAAATAAATAAGATATTTGAAGTAATTAAAAATAATAAATCATGTATTTCATTAAAAAGATATTTACCAGTACAAAGATAAGCTAGTATTCCAACGAATTTTAAAAAATAAAAAAGATATTTGAAGTAATTAAAAATAATAAATCATGTATTTCATTAAAAAGATATTTACCAGTACAAAGATAAGCTAGTATTCCAACGAATTCAAAAAAAAAAAGATATTTGAAGTAATTAAAAATAATAAATCATGTATTTCATTAAAAAGATATTTACCAGTACAAAGATAAGCTAGTATTCCAACGAATTTTAAAAAATAAAAAAGATATTTGAAGTAATTAAAAATAATAAATCATGTATTTCATTAAAAAGATATTTACCAGTACAAAGATAAGCTAGTATTCCAACGAATTTTAAAAAATAAAAAAGATATTTGAAGTAATTAAAAATAATAAATCATGTATTTCATTAAAAAGATATTTACCAGTACAAAGATAAGCTAGTATTCCAACAAATGTTAAAAAATAAAGATATTTGAAGTAATTAAAAATAATAAATCAGGTATTTCATTAAAAAGATATTTACCAGTACAAAGATAAGCTAGTATTCCAACGAATTTTAAAAAATAAAGATATTTAGAGTAATTAAAAATAATAAATCATGTATTTCATTAAAAAGATATTTACCAGTACAAAGATAAGCTAGTATTCCAACGAATTTAAAATAATAAAAAAGATATTTGAAGTAATTAAAAATAATAAATCATGTATTTCATTAAAAAGATATTTACCAGTACAAAGATGAGCTAGTATTCCAACGAATTTTAAAAAATAAAAAAGATATTTGAAGTAATTAAAAATAATAAATCATGTATTTCATTAAAAAGATATTTACCAGTACAAAGATAAGCTAGTATTCCAACGAATTTTAAAAAATAAAAAAGATATTTGAATTAATTAAAAATAATAAATCATGTATTTCATTAAAAAGATATTTACCAGTACAAAGATAAGCTAGTATTCCAACGAATTTTAAAAAATAAAAAAGATATTTGAAGTAATTAAAAATAATAAATCATGTATTTCATTAAAAAGATATTTACCAGTACAAAGATAAGCTAGTATTCCAACGAATTTAAAATAATAAAAAAGATATTTGAAGTAATTAAAAATAATAAATCATGTATTTCATTAAAAAGATATTTACCAGTACAAAGATGAGCTAGTATTCCAACGAATTTTAAAAAATAAAAAAGATATTTGAAGTAATTAAAAATAATAAATCATGTATTTCATTAAAAAGATATTTACCAGTACAAAGATGAGCTAGTATTCCAACGAATTAAAAAAAATAAAGATATTTGAAGTAATTAAAAATAATAAATCATGTATTTCATTAAAAAGATATTTACCAGTACAAAGATAAGCTAGTATTCCAACGAATTTTAAAAAATAAAAAAGATATTTGAAGTAATTAAAAATAATAAATCATGTATTTCATTAAAAAGATATTTACCAGTACAAAGATAAGCTAGTATTCCAACGAATTTTAAAAATTAAAAAAGATATTTGAATTAATTAAAAATAATAAATCATGTATTTCATTAAAAAGATATTTACCAGTACAAAGATGAGCTAGTATTCCAACGAATTAAAAAAAATAAAGATATTTGAAGTAATTAAAAATAATAAATCATGTATTTCATTAAAAAGATATTTACCAGTACAAAGATAAGCTAGTATTCCAACGAATTTTAAAAAATAAAAAAGATATTTGAAGTAATTAAAAATAATAAATCATGTATTTCATTAAAAAGATATTTACCAGTACAAAGATAAGCTAGTATTCCAACGAATTTTAAAAAATAAAAAAGATATTTGAAGTAATTAAAAATAATAAATCATGTATTTCATTAAAAAGATATTTACCAGTACAAGGATAAGCTAGTATTCCAACGAATTTTAAAAAATAAAAAAGATATTTGAAGTAATTAAAAATAATAAATCATGTATTTCATTAAAAAGATATTTACCAGTACAAAGATTAGCTAGTATTCCAACGAATTTTAAAAATTTAAAAAGATATTTGAATTAATTAAAAATAATAAATGTATTTCATTAAAAAGATATTTACCAGTACAAAGATAAGCTAGTATTCCAACGAATTAAAAAAAAAAAAAGATATTTGAAGTAATTAAAAATAATAAATCATGTATTTCATTAAAAAGATATTTACCAGTACAAAGATTAGCTAGTATTCCAACGAATTTTAAAAAATAAAAGATATTTGAAGTAATTAAAAATAATAAATCATGTATTTCATTAAAAAGATATTTACCAGTACAATTATAAGCTAGTATTCCAACGAATTTTAAAAAATAAAAAAGATATTTGAAGTAATTAAAAATAATAAATCATGTATTTCATTAAAAAGATATTTACCAGTACAAAAATAAGCTAGTATTCCAACGAATTTAAAAAAATAAAAAAGATATTTGAAGTAATTAAAAATAATAAATCAGGTATTTCATTAAAAAGATATTTACCAGTACAAAGATAAGCTAGTATTCCAACGAATTTAAAAAAATAAAAAAGATATTTGAAGTAATTAAAAATAATAAATCAGGTATTTCATTAAAAAGATATTTACCAGTACAAAAATAAGCTAGTATTCCAACGAATTTAAAAAAATAAAAAAGATATTTGAAGTAATTAAAAATAATAAATCATGTATTTCATTAAAAAGATATTTACCTGTACAAAGATAAGCTAGTATTCTAACGAATTTAAAAAAATAAAAAAGATATTTGAAGTAATTAAAAATAATAAATCATGTATTTCATTAAAAAGATATTTACCAGTACAAAGATGAGCTAGTATTCCAACGAATTAAAAAAAATAAAGATATTTGAAGTAATTAAAAATAGTAAATCATGTATTTCATTAAAAAGATATTTACCAGTACAAAGATAAGCTAGTATTCCAACGAATTTTAAAAAATAAAAAAGATATTTGAAGTAATTAAAAATAATAAATCATGTATTTCATTAAAAAGATATTTATCAGTACAAAGATAAGCTAGTATTCCAACGAATTTTAAAAAATAAAAAAGATATTTGAAGTAATTAAAAATAATAAATCATGTATTTCATTAAAAAGATATTTACCAGTACAAAGATTAGCTAGTATTCCAACGAATTTTAAAAATTTAAAAAGATATTTGAATTAATTAAAAATAATAAATGTATTTCATTAAAAAGATATTTACCAGTACAAAGATAAGCTAGTATTCCAACGAATTAAAAAAAATAAAAAAGATATTTGAAGTAATTAAAAATAATAAATCAGGTATTTCATTAAAAAGATATTTACCAGTACAAAGATAAGCTAGTATTCCAACGAATTTAAAAAAATAAAAAAGATATTTGAAGTAATTAAAAATAATAAATCAGGTATTTCATTAAAAAGATATTTACCAGTACAAAAATAAGCTAGTATTCCAACGAATTTAAAAAAATAAAAAAGATATTTGAAGTAATTAAAAATAATAAATCATGTATTTCATTAAAAAGATATTTACCTGTACAAAGATAAGCTAGTA
The DNA here is from genome assembly GCA_963556195.1 of Sepiola atlantica. Taxonomy (NCBI): domain Eukaryota; kingdom Metazoa; phylum Mollusca; class Cephalopoda; order Sepiida; family Sepiolidae; genus Sepiola; species Sepiola atlantica. The sequence continues at coordinate 76,262,438 of OY744532.1, read as the reverse complement.
TTCTAACGAATTTAAAAAAATAAAAAAGATATTTGAAGTAATTAAAAATAATAAATCATGTATTTCATTAAAAAGATATTTACCAGTACAAAGATAAGCTAGTATTCCAACGAATTAAAAAAAATAAAAAAGATATTTGAAGTAATTAAAAATAATAAATCATGTATTTCATTAAAAAGATATTTACCAGTACAAAGATAAGCTAGTATTCCAACGAATTTTAAAAAATAAAAAAAGATATTTGAAGTAATTAAAAATAATAAATCATGTATTTCATTAAAAAGATATTTACCAGTACAAAGATAAGCTAGTATTCCAACGAATTTTAAAAAATAAAAAAGATATTTGAAGTAATTAAAAATAATAAATCATGTATTTCATTAAAAAGATATTTACCAGTACAAAGATAAGCTAGTATTCCAACGAATTTTAAAAAATAAAAAAGATATTTGAAGTAATTAAAAATAATAAATCATGTATTTCATTAAAAAGATATTTACCAGTACAAAGATAAGCTAGTATTCCAACGAATTTTAAAAAATAAAAAAGATATTTGAAGTAATTAAAAATAATAAATCATGTATTTCATTAAAAAGATATTTACCAGTACAAAGATAAGCTAGTATTCCAACGAATTTTAAAAAATAAAAAATATATTTGAAGTAATTAAAAATAATAAATCAGGTATTTCATTAAAAAGATATTTATGAGCGTGCTGCTGTGTGCGTTCACTGCATAGGCCATGATGGTTTGCTCATTGTCCCGGTCCAAAGTCGTTGCTCAATTCCCACACTGGTCGCAGTGTCAACTGTGTGGTTTGAGTCGGTGTTGCAACGGAAAATTCTTCCTCCAAATAAAACCACAACCTTGGTTTAAAACAAGTAACAAATGTTTATTATTTTGGAGGTTACAATGATACTGGTGTTCTTCTACTGAACAACAGACTTGCAAATGAGAAATCCTTGCCCGACCAAATCAAAATAAGTTCAACTGAACACAATCTATTAGCTAAAAGCCCTAGGACCCATATCTCTCTCTCTCTCTCTCTCTCTCCCCCCGAGAGGCACACAAACCTCAACTGCCCGTGAGACACTCAGAAAACCAACTGACTGTCAGACCCCAGAAAACCAAACTGCCCAGAGGGACAACTTACTGACACTGCTGGAATATATATATATGTGTATATATATATATATATATATATATATATATATATATATATTCTGGGACCACCAGAAAGATCATCCAGATATCCACTTGAAAAGGCTAATCTGCTGTCAATTTATGAACATCAAAAACCTAATGCCTGGAGGGTTTCGGCCATTATTTTTGGCAAAACTCAAGTGGATCATAACCATAGCAGGGAACCTTGTATCTCAAGGAACATTATTTTCTCAAGTGGACAAATCGAATTTTGGGTGGTCAAATTCCAAATCAGAGATATTTCCCCATTTTCTTATGTGGCCTCTTCTCTTAGTTAAATATTACTCACTTGCAGCAAGTCTGTTATTTGCATGCATTGCAACTATGCAACCCACCTAGTGCATGTTTACATCTTGTTTTTTGTTTGTTTTTTTTAGGAAATATTTTTATTCTTATTTATTTCTATCCATGTTGGAATGTAATAATAATAAAAAAATTTTTTTAAACACCCACTCACTTAGCATGTACAGACAAGTTTGAATACAATAAACAAAACCCTTTGTTTTTTTTTTGTTTTTTGTTTTTTTATGGAAATCACTCCAGACAAGGCATGAAGCCACTTGATGTAAGGAGCTAACAAGAACAGATATGATTATCACAAAAACGGGAGATGCCTATTGGCCTTAGTCTTGAAAAGACCAAGGCTATAGGTAGGAGGAAAACAGTCAGCAGAAAGAGAGTTCCACAAGCCTGCGATTCTTAGAAAGAAGCTACTGGAATAGGAAGCTGTATTACAATGAGGTATCAAAACAGTGAATTGATGGAGACCACTAGACCAATGAGTCAAACGAGCTGGAATAAAAAAAGCGGGGAATAGATCACATAATTCTGAAGAACACATGCCATAATAGTATTTATAGAAAAGACTGAGACTAGCAACATCACGTCTGTGAGAGAGAGGGTGCAGAGAAGAAAGGATGTGGCCAATCAAATTACAGATACGTTTCTACACCTTATTAAAGAACCCTCAAATGGAGCAGATTCACCAGCCGAAATATGACAACAGTACTCCATACATAGTTTGATAGTAGATTTGTAGAGATAGAGAATAGCTTCAGGTGTGAGAAAGTGTTTGGAGCGATAGAGAACCGACTTTACGAGAAGCAGAAAGAGCAATGGATCTAACGTATGAACTCCAAGAAAGATTTGATGAGAGAGAAAGACCAAGAAGTTCAAGAGTCGATTTATTCTCAAGAGTTATTTTCTCTTCAACAAATCATCAGGTGAAACAGAAAATAAGTTGAGCTTCTATTTTTTTTGTACATTTTCTCACTCCTATCATTTGCCAGACAGGAAATGATATATGAATTTCTAATATTTATTTTGAATAGAAAACAGCCACAAAGAAATTGGTGGATTGTGGTCAATGGGATTGTTCGTTAGTAAGACCAATTGGACAAAAAGACTAATGAATTGGTCATTGCCAGGTTTTGAAGTTGTTATCCATACAAGCAAGTTCGTTTTGTTTGTAATAGGATTTTCAGTGTGGCCAGTATTTCCCTCTAATATGGTAATAGTCAACTTTCGTACTAAAATAAATGACAATAAAATAATTGACAATAAAATAATTGACAATAAAATAATTGACAATCAAATAATAAATATTATTCAACAATTACTGACCACTTATTTTCTCCTTCATCTTACTTGCTTACTGACACCGCCATCATTTATAAAAAAATTAAAGTCTATAGTGTATTCATAGATTGCCTTCCATACTTAAAATCTTAAAATTTTACTTTAAGATAAAAATTTAAAAAATATTTAAAAATTACATTTTCAGGAATTACTGTACGCCATCCCTTACCCCAACAGACGCTTATGTGTGTAAGTGCACAATATCACATGAAACTAGTTTAGTATGTGTATATATATATATATTCCTCTTATCTACTTACCTTTCTGGTACCTAAGGTACTTTTTTTTTTAAATGCAACTTTAATTCCTATATAATTTTATTGCTAGCTACCATATTGCAGAATGGTTCTTGGGTGTAGTGTTTGGATAGTAGTATTATTATTATTATTATTATTTGTACTCACTAGGAGTTCTCACACAGATCATCGTCAGTGATTGCTCACCGACAACAACCAGCGGTATCTCCTGGAGTCTGAGTGACAACAAGTCTCCCCAGACCTCCAGTGTTCTTCACCTCTTTTCGATAACGATGCGGTATCGCAACAGTCTCTTACCATTGATTTCTCGCCGGTAAGGACAATTGGTCTTCTCTGGAATTTGGGTGGCAACAAGCCTCTGCACTTTTCCAGTGGAGGTCTGGTCTGTGTCGTCCCTCCTCGGTCTTCTCATCCGCCTCGACCCTCCACAAATATGTTGTCTGGTGTCAGCCTAGGCCGGCACCAGTTAAAAAAAATAAATAAATGAATAAAATAATATTTCTTTAAATTAATTTTTTAAAAAATAAAATTAAATTAAAAAAATAAATAAATAAATTTAAAAAAATTTTTTAATTAAAAAAATTTTTTTTTTTAATTTTAAAAATTAAAAAAATAAAAATAAATAATTTTTAATAAATTATTTATTATTATTATTATTATTAATGTTATTTGATATGCAAATTACCATATCACACGGTAGTCTTAAGGGTAATATATTATTATCAGTTTATTATTATTATTATTTATTTATGTATGTATATATTAGCGAAACTTTAAGTTGAATTATTTCGACACTTGATTATTGGGGAAATGGTAGTTTGATCAGTACCATTGGAGAGCCATGAATATTATAACTGTCCTATTTTTAAATATCCGAAACAGTTACATGGTAAACAGCTGATGATCCCCGTGTTAATATTAGACGTTTAAGTTGAGGTCTCCTATTTTTGTTTCACTGTTAGATACTTAACCCCCCTTTTTTATTTTATTTACTTATTTTTTTATTTTTTTTTATTTTTTATTTATGAATTTTCCAACGAATGTTAAGTCTGCAAATATCTTGGATTTCGTTAGTTTCTCTGGGAATTTAAACTGCATTTTCCTTTTTTCTTTTGTTTAAAATGACTCAAAGCTTCTTTAGACTATAAAAAGTATATATATGTATATATATATACTTTTTATGTATATATATATATAATTAAAAAAATTTTTTGAATGGATTCGTCTACACACTTTAAAATGCAGCAACATTTTTGTAAGTAACGGATAAATTTTATTAGACAGACGAACAACACAGGTAAGGAGGACATTTTTCTTTTTTTAATAACTAATATAAGTTAGCAAAACATTTATACGGAACAAAACTTAGGTTTAGTATACGGAACGTTTATATTTTTGTCTTTTAAGGGAAGTGGGGGTCTGATCAACTCTGCTGGGAAGCCATGAAATTAAATACCATCTTGTTTTTAAATGCCCGAAATAGTTTTTCATGGTAAACAACTGATGATCCCTTAACTAATGTTAGAAGCAAACTAATATAATAACTGAAAAAGTTAAATTGACTTACATGAGTGATTTTCCACTGAACGACTTGGGACTTAAGGTTTTTTTTTTTTTAAATTTTAATATAGTTTTAATGGTTGAGAAACTTCCAAGACTATATATATATATATATATATATATATATATATATATGTGTGTGTATAGATATATATATATATATATATGTTTCAAACGAACTTGCATGTGTGCATCCACGCATTTGTTGTCAATGGTTTATCTCCACCAAGCCATGGCATGTTTGGAATCAGCAGATTCTTGCGAATGGCTGTTTTAGCCTCGTCTCTATCTCTTATCTAAATGAATAGATGCAAAAGTCGGGTCCATTTCTCGCACCAATGGTAAAGTCAAAACGTCTTATTTCAAGTTAATTCAACTTAACACAATAGGCGCATCATCTTCTTTACATACTGCTTATGTATTTGCGATATCAGGCGCAAAGTTAACTAATTTGCGTATCGGTTTTTAAAAAAACACATTTTATTAATTAACTATTATTTGTTATTGTTTTTTTAATTCAATGATTGTTCTGCTTTTAATATAATAAATACTTATATTTCGCAATATTGTTTTATTTCCTGGACAAATGTTTATAGAGACCGACTTGATTTTCAACAAGTTGCGATTAATTTCTAAATTGCAAATGGAAAGGCAAATTGATTTCTTCTTTCTTTTCTTTTCTTTACGGTCGAATTTAAAAAGTAAAATTTGTTTTAGAATTACCAAAATGCTAATGTGTATCTACCTATATGAATAAATGAGCAAGATTTTGTTTCATGTTTACAACAAAGTTATAAATGAAATGTTTATTATTTTAAATTAATTTTTCAAGTACTTCAAGTAACGAACTTTGCGAAGCGATAGCGAACTGGCAGAGCCAGCTAGTAATATATATATATATATATATATATATATATATATTTTTGAAAAAACCATAACAATGTGTAGTGTTAAAATAAATGAAATTTATCTTAATCTCAGCTTTCAAGAATTACAATTCTCCTTGTCAAAGTGTTTTTCTTTTTTCTTCTTTTTCTTCATCGTCCGATGGTAATGGACTTTTGGGTCAGAAAATCACGTTATGTCTGCAGGCAAGGTTGCGCCAATTTTAATTAGAAAGGATATATATATATATATATATATATATATATATATATATATATATATATATATATAAACTAAAAAGGAAAAAAAATGAATTTGTATTCAAAAATTAAATTTAAATTAAAAATTACATATATACTTATATCCACTGCAGACGTTCGGAATTAACATACTTCTAATGATTGAATGTTCCATAAAGCTCAAGTAAAGTGTTAAGATAAGTGATTTATTATTTGCTAGCTGTATCTACCCAGTGCTGCCCGGGAGTTTTTTGTACTTTCATTTTTGTTTTGCTGACAATATTATCGTGAGATCTGCATTCACACAAACATCCATAAGCAGCCAAGACAACATTTTGCTTTATTATTTTGTTTATAACTTGTAAATTATAGAAAATTATTATATAGGGTTCAGAGCTGGGAGCCGTATAATGGGGGGGGGGTCGTCATTCACGTCTAAGGGAAGGAAGGGATGTTTGCTAGTATATATATCAATCTTCAGTGTCAGATGTGTTGGGGGAAAACATATGACCTACTTCCGTTTTTCAACACTCAAACCGCTATTAAAGCTCGTTTTTTTTTTTTAATAATTTATTTTTCCTAAATTTTAATTTTAATTTTAATTATTTCAATTTTTAAAAAGATCTTCATTTCTCTCATTAAAAAAAAAGTCAATGTTGATTGATCGAAAACTAGTCATTCAGTTTTTACTTATAGCCATTATAAGTATGTTTTAAATTGCTGCATCGACATCTTTATCCAGGCTCACACCAAAATTGAACAGGTTATTCTGTAGTTCATGTGTCACATTTCTACCATAGGTGCTATTTACACCTGCCCCAATGAGGGCTGGATGTGACACTAGGTCGAGCCATGACTATGACTGTTGAAAATGTGGTGGAATAGTTTTAGTATAAAACAAATCTCTTCGCCAATACTTATATCCACTGCAGAATTTATTTCTAGAGTTTATAGACTTAATGCCACTAGTTTGATTATTTAACTTTACTTATATTGCATTGTCCATGATTAATTTACCCTTGTTATTAATACCATTATTATTAATTTATCTAGTCCAAATGTCATCGTTTCTAACTCGTCCAGATGTCATCGTTTCTAACTCGTCCAGATGTCATCGTGTCTAACTCGTCAAGATGCCGTTGTTTCTAACTCGTCAAGATGCCGTCGTTTCTAACTCGTCAAGATGCCGTCGTTTCAAACTCGTCAAGATGCCGTCTTTTCTAACTCGTCAAAATATCGTCTTTTCTAACTCGTCAAGATGCCGTCTTTTCTAACTCGTCAAGATGCCGTCGTTTCTAACTCGTCAAGATGCCGTCGTTTCTAACTCGTCAAGATGCCGTCGTT
>OY744532.1:75925312-76247812 GCA_963556195.1 Sepiola atlantica | reverse complement strand
AAGAAATAGCAGTTTGATTTATCAAGAATAGGGGGAGATTGAAGAACAATAGTGGATTTTTCAAACAGTTTATAAATTTGAACAATATCAAACAATTGATTTGATTCTTCCACACCATCAATAGATATGGCCCTTTCTAGTTGATCATCCATTGGCTGATTATTTTTTTTCGTTGCATCATCACTGCTACTATTGTTCACAGAATTCTCCTCAGTCTCTAGTTGTAAGTTTGTTGTTGGCGAAAAACTTTCTGATTCCTCCTTACAAATATTGATGCTTACATTTCGATCTGTACATTCAACAATTGCAACAAAATGGTTTGGTTGCCAAAAATTTTCCCAACATGTCTCAGATAGCATACAGCTAGTCCACATTATTGTGATGCTTTTATAGCTATTTTGTTTCTTAAATTCAGCATTTAAATGTAAAAATGCAAAATCCAATAATCCATTAATTGGAGGATAGATACTTCTGATACATATTGCATATGCATGGGCGGCAGATGCCATTGTTAATGCATCTGACCAACCTGATGCTGCAGCACAATTTGCTAGAGATATTTTGTAATCTCTTGATAAATTTTTAATTGGGCTGCTAACTGTTTCAGCAATTTCTTCCCAATTCAATGCCATGCACAGACATGTCCTCGTCCGTATTTCCTCGTAAAATTCGTTAGAGCCATATAAGGCTAAAGATATTGCTGAAAAGAAACAATTTCCATCGGATAATGTCTCTAAAGCTTTAAAGCCTTTCGTATTAAATTTACTTAAAATTTGATTACTTTCATTATGACATGGCAAGTACGTATAATCAAATTGTTCTGTAACAAAATTTTGAATTTTTTTTTTTTAATGATATATCAATCATTCTGCAAAATTCTAGAAACTCGTCAAAGCTGTGCTTTCGGATTTTGTCTGATAATTTAGATAAAACTAAACAAAAAAAATTATTTTGCTTGATGCATGTGGGACAATAAAAATGTGAATCAAAGATCGATCCATTGATAAAACTTCTTTCAGGAGCTGATAGCTCTAAACAGTCAAAGTGTATCCAATGTTCGCATGAGTGACACTCAACCGTATTGTAGAGTGCCGTTTGCAAGCAAATTGGGCAAAAGTAATTCATACTGAAACAAAGGGTTCCAGACTATAGTAAATATTTGAATCCAAGAGTTTCCGGTGGGTAAGCTACACTTTTCTGAGGAAAGAATGCTAAAAAGAGCCAAATTGAAAATGGTGTATTATAAAGAAAAATCTCCTTGGTGTGTGTGTGCAAATGTTTAGCACTAACCTGTGTTGTTGATAGTAGTGGGCAGTAGTTTCTCTGAGTCTGATAGTATCCTTGTGAACTGTGATATTTGGTCAAATTTAGGTGGTTTATATTGGCCCCAGAGGGCCATTCTCATTGGTTAAGAATTTATGATTTCACACCTATCTGGTTGTAAAATTGATTTCCCCTATTTCTACTTACCATGTGGGATCTACTTTTATGACAAGTTTCTCAAGAATATCAATTTGATATATATATATATATATATATATATATATATATCTGTCTATATATATATGTGTGTATATATCTGCCTATATATATCTCTCTATATATATTTGTCTATATTTATATATATATCTGTCTATATTTATATAGATATATATCTGTCTATATTTATCTATATATATATATATATTTATCTATATATATGTACATATATCTATATATATATATATATCTGTGTATATATATATCTGTATATCTCTATCTATCTATAAATATATATATATCTTTACCTATCTCTCTCTCTATATGTATATATATATACCTATCTATATATATATATCTGTATATGTCTATCTATAAATATATATATATACCTATCTATCTATATATATGTATATGTCTATCTATCTATCTATATATATATATATGTCTATCTATCTATCTATATATATATATGTATATGTCTATCTATCTCTCTCTCTATATATATATGTATATGTCTATCTATCTATATATATATATGTATATGTCTATCTATCTATCTATATATATATATGTATATGTCTATCTCTCTCTATATATATATGTATATATCTATCTATCTCTATATATATATGTATATGTCTATCTATCTATATATATCTACCTATCTATATATATATATATATACCTATCTATATATTTCGCTCTATAGATATCTATATATATCTATCGATATATACATCTATCTTTATATATATATAGAGAGAAAATATATATTATATGTATATAATATATTATATATATATATATGTATGTATATCATATATATTATATATATACATATATATATATATATATATATATATATAATTATGCAGGTTATTTCGAACGACGATGTTTACCGCGTTCGTGCAAATTGAATTTGCGTGTGTTTTATCTAAAACGTTCGTAAAACAAATATGAAAGGTCTAAACAACATTTCTTAGCTTCTTCGTTTGGAACAAAGTGCAGTATTAAAAAATTTTTTAATTGAAAATTGGTTCAATTACTTTCAGAGCACTGAGTTTAAAGAATTTGAAACATTTATTTTTTCAGTGGGGATATACTCAGAAGGGAAAATCCACCAACCTTCGTTCAATCCTCGTAAGGTAACAAAATAATAAACAACAAAAAATGTGTATTGAGGGGGGGGGGATATGCTAACTGTTCATAATGAAGACTATTCTGTTTATAAATGACGGCGATTGTGTCACGTGAGCCAAAATGCTGGCGGCAGCGATGGCGCTTGTTTGTGGCGGCGGTTTGCTGAGAATCGATTTACACTTTTACCCCCCGGCACAAATATGAAAGGTCTAAACAATATTTCTTAGCTTCTTCGCTTTGAACAAAGTGCAGTATTAAAAAAATTTTAAATTGAAAATTGGTTCAATTACTTTCAGAGCACTGAGTTTAAAGAATTTGAAACATTTATTTTTTCAGTGGGGATATACTCAGAAGGGAAAATCCACCAACCTTCGTTCAATCCTCGTAAGGTAACAAAATAATATACAACAAAAAATGTGTATTGAGGGGGGGGGGATATATGCTAACTGTTCATAATGAAGACTATTCTGTTTATAAATGACGGCGATTGTGTCACTCGTGAGCACAAAATGCTGGCGGCAGCGATGGCGCTTGTTTGTGGCGGCGGTTTGCTGAGAATCGATTTACACTTTTACCCCCCGGCACAAATATGAAAGGTCTAAACAATATTTCTTAGCTTCTTCGCTTTGAACAAAGTGCAGTATTAAAAAAATTTTTAATTGAAAATTGGTTCAATTACTTTCAGAGCACTGAGTTTAAAGAATTTGAAACATTTATTTTTTCAGTGGGGATATACTCAGAAGGGAAAATCCACCAACCTTCGTTCAATCCTCGTAAGGTAACAAAATAATATACAACAAAAAATGTGTATTGAGGGGGGGGGGGATATATGCTAACTGTTCATAATGAAGACTATTCTGTTTATAAATGACGGCGATTGTGTCACTCGTGAGCACAAAATGCTGGCGGCAGCGATGGCGCTTGTTTGTGGCGGCGGTTTGCTGAGAATCGATTTACACTTTTACCCCCCCGGCACAAATATGAAAGGTCTAAACAATATTTCTTAGCTTCTTCGCTTTGAACAAAGTGCAGTATTAAAAAATTTTTTAATTGAAAATTGGTTCAATTACTTTCAGAGCACTGAGTTTAAAGAATTTGAAACATTTATTTTTTCAGTGGGGATATACTCAGAAGGGAAAATCCATCAACCTTCGTTCAATCCTCGTAAGGTAACAAAATAATAAACAAAAAAAATGTGTATTGTGGGGGGGGGGATATATAACGAGGACTATTCTCTGTTTATAAATGACGGCGATTGTGTCGCGTGAGCCAAAATGCTGGCGGCAGCGATGGCGCTTGTTTGTGGCGGCGGTTTGCTGAGAATCGATTTACACTTTTACCCCCCGGCACAAATATGAAAGGTCTAAACAATATTTCTTAGCTTCTTCGCTTTGAACAAAGTGCAGTATTAAAAAAAATTTTAATTGAAAATTGGTTCAATTACTTTCAGAGCACTGAGTTTAAAGAATTTGAAACATTTATTTTTTCAGTGGGGATATACTCAGAAGGGAAAATCCATCAACCTTCGTTCTATTTCGTAAGGTAACAAAATAATAAACCAAAAAAATGTGTATTGTGGGGGGGGGATATATAACGAGGACTATTCTCTGTTTATAAATGACGGCGATTGTGTCACGTGAGCCAAAATGCTGGCGGCGGGGGTGTGCCGGGGGGTGCCGGGGGGTGCCGGGGTGTGCCGGGGGGTAAAAGTGCCACCCGTCTCAGAAGAATCTTCCCTGAATCGCCACAAAGGTGCCGGGTTCATTGCTGACACTGATTTGAGTTATCTCACATACCCTATGACCAATCAAGGGCACCCATAAGGATGTGCGACAGGAGTTGATAGGTTTGATTTGATTGTTTTGTTTTACGGCATATCAACCCTCCTCGGGTTACTTAATGCCGAATATGATAATTTTGGTGAAAGTTTTTATGCTTCAAGTTCCTTACATGTTCAAGTATTTATTCATGGTGTTTGATTGAGTGAAAGGGACGAAGGGAGGGAAAGTGGAAGAAATTGTTTTTTTTGTTTTGGGTTTTACAGAACATGATTAAGTTTTGCGAAGAGAAAAAAAAAACAATAAACATCAATGTTTGGTGCATTTTGGGTCAGAAAGCCGATATCTTCAGACAGCCTGATCTGGTAACACCAGATAAGTTGATACTGTACATAATTAGTCTGAGGTTGCAAGACTTCAGTTACCATGTGTCGAAACTTAATACATTTTAAAACATTTTTTTATATATTATTCTAATTATTTTCTTTCTAAATATACATATTAAACAGAGACGAGAAGGTATAAAAAGGGGGTGGGGGAGGGAAACCACCTGCACAGTATAAAATATTAGTTGTATCTAACTAGTTTTTTATTTTCATTTCACGATGGAGAAACATGAAATTGAAATGTGTAATTCCTGTAAAAGTATATTGTTTAACTTAAAACAATGAGTTGCATTTTATTTTAATTAGAACTTTTGTGAAATTGATTTGATTAAGGTATCTTTTGATCATTAAACTGAATGTCATTGTTTAAAATTCAAACCTAATTAACCTGATGATTCTCTTCAAGAATGAAACATGAACGTTTGTGTAGCTTATTTGCCATAAGTATATTTTCATATATATATATATATGGTAAAATGAAAAAGGAAAACCAAAAACTGGATGTTTTTTTATGTGTACATCAACGTTTCGTCTTTATTTATAAGACTTCATCAGGATGATGATATAGGGAAAAAATATCATGCAAGCACGGATACATGTAGGGTAGACATGTTGGGAAGAAAAATAAAATAAAATGAAAAATAATGGCAGCGTCTATATATATATATTACTATTTCATGTATCCACATAAAATTTTATAAGGAGATATAATTTTTTTATGTATCAATTTTCAGTATTTACTTTAACAGTGCTCGATACATAAGTAGAGCTAGGTAGTAAGCTATGAAAATATATTTATGGCAATTAAGCTACGCAGAGGCTCCCGCGTTTCAACCCCGGGGAGAATCTTCAGGCTGCCTGAAGATTCTCCCCGGGGATGAAACGCAGGAGCCTCTGTGTAGCTTAATTGCCATAAATATATTTTCATAGCTTATATATATATATATATATATATATATATTAGTGATTTCACAGCGTTTGGAAAAAAATCCAACAGTGTTCAATCACAAAGGTAAGAGCATATTTTTTTAATATATAAAACATTAAAACCATAAATTGGAAACCAGGGTTTCACGAAACGATTCTAACCTAGTTCGTAATTACTGATTAAATTGACTCTTAAAAATAGACACACAGACATGCACACACAGAAATTCCACATGTTAATATAAATATAGAGCAAAATGTCAGTAATTAATTATTCGTTTCTAAAGACAATATATGAGCAAGAAGATTTTAGACACGTCATTGAGATTATAGTCTTCCTTTTAAAACCAATATTCAGGTCTCTTAATTGATGTAATGGATACCAGTGTGGACTATGAGATCGGCTTTGCCTAATTGAAATTCTATTGAGTTTATTATTTTCAATTACATACTAATACCATTGGAAAAGGTAATAACCTTGACCCCTAACAGGTAAAATAGTAACTTGTATCCGATTAACCGTATTATACAATATCTATTGTATTCCAACAATCAATAAACCCAAAAGAGTTGACATGCTATTAAAATTTTAAATAATTAAGCGTTTCAAATAGATGTTCAAAAAAGGGTTGATATGCCATTAAGAAAATGTCCACTACTTACGTTACATAGTGTTACGGCACACAAAAATGGTTATGCCACAATACAATTTATAAACCAAAGCAATATTCATGCAAACATTCCTGTTGATGTGTCATATGATAAATTTGTTTGCGTCAATTTTTTCAAAACATTTACATCTATCAATAATTCAATTACCAAAGCAGAAAACATAAAAAATTGTTTAGCATGAATTTGTGTGGGCTGTGTGTGTGTATATATATATATATATATATATATATATATATAAAGCGTGAAACATCTGGTTTGATGATTTGCCCTAAAATTACATCAGAACAATTGTTTTGTAACGCTACTTTACGCAAGGCTGAAATTCTGTTGTTATAGATGGCCACAGCTGGATATAATGAAGTCGAAACAAACATACTTACCTTATTACAATAGACAAGGATAGGTATTCTTAAGATTTGTCCATTTAATCTGCGTAATTAATGATGAAAATACTATTTCAAATTTGATCGCGACCGGCCAATGTAAATAGAATTATTGCAAACCTGATCGTGAACGACCAATGTAAATGCTAGTATTGCAAACTTAAGCTTGGCTGGTAAAAATTTTTGGAGTGAATCTATCCTAAATTTCAGGCAAATATTCAGGTCTATTGTGTACAAGTGAAACCTGGCCAGTGAGAGTTGAGAACATGCGTTGCCTGGAGAGAAATGACATGAGAATGGTACGATGGCTGTGTAATGTGAGTATTAAAGACAGGCTTAGATTTGATGACCTAAGAGGAAGATTAAATCTGGACAGTATAGGGAGATGTGTGTAGAACAGGAGACTTTGATGGTATGGCCACGTTGAAAGAATGGATAAGAGTTCTTGGGTTAGTAGATGTAGAACAGTTAAGGTAGCAAGGCCAGTTCACAGGGGAAGGCCAAGGAAAACAGGGGAGGAAAGATAAGGATGGACTTGAGAGAAAAAAAAAGGATAATAAAGACCTGGACAGAGATAGGTTTGTTTGGAAGTCAATTTCTAAAAGCCGTCAATCGCATGCTAGCATGTAAAACAGACGTTAAACTTAAGATAACGATTATTGTCAATCAATAGACAAAGTCTCATGCAGTTTTTGAAATATTGAAAAAATAAGAACAAGCAAATAAAAAAACGAGTGATAGACCGATTGACAAAAAAACAAGTCATGCGAGTGCATACAAAAATTGGGGGAAAAAAGTGAAAATATTATCACAAAAACAAATCAGCTTAAATCAAACCAACATTGCTGGTTTCTTTTTGTTCTAAAAAAAAAAAAAAAAAAAAAAAAAAATAGATTTATCATAAAATAATATATATGAAGGATAAAGTGTTGAATAATGGGTTGTTTATTTCTGGAAACAGGAGAATAAGAGAGAGAGAGGGGAAAAGAAAGAAAGGAGAAACAGAGAGAGGGGAAAAGAAAGAAAGGAGAAACAGAGAGAGGGAAAAGAAAGGAGAAACAGACAGAGGGGAGAAAAGAAAGAATGAAAAAGAGAGAGGGAAGAGAGACAGATGGGAGCGGGAAAAAAGAAACGAGAGAGAGAAAGGGAAAAGAAAAACGAGAGAGAGAAAGGGAAAAGAAAAACGAGAGAGAGAGGGGGAAAAGAAAAACGAGAGAGAGAGGGGGAAAAGAAACTAGAGAGAGGGAGGGGGAAAAGAAACTAGAGAGAGGGGAAAAGAAACGAGATGGAAAGAGAGGGGGAGAAAGAAACGAGAGAGAGGGGGGAGAAAGAAACGAGAGAGAGGGGGGAGAAAGAAACGAGAGAGAGGGGGGGAGAAAGAAACGAGAGAGAGGGGGGGGAGAAAGAAACGAGAGAGAGGGGGGGAGAAAGAAACGAGAGAGAGGGGGGGAGAAAGAAACGAGAGAGAGGGGGGAGAAAGAAACGAGAGAGAGGGGGAGAAAGAAACGAGAGAGAGGGGGGAGAAAGAAACGAGAGAGAGGGGGGAGAAAGAAACGAGAGGGGGGGGGAACAAGGGGGAGAAACGAGAGGGGGGAAGAAACGATAGAGAAGGGGGAGAAACGAGAGGGGCGATAGAGGGGGAGGGAGAAAGGAAAAGAAAGAGAGAGGGGGGGAAAAGAAAGGAGAGAGAGAGGGGGGAAAGAAAGGAGAGAGAGGGGGGGAAAAGAAAGGACTGAGAGAGAAAGTGGAAAGAAAGAAAGGAGAGAGAGAGAGAGGGGAAAGAAAGAAAGGAGAGAGAGAGGGGGTAATAAAGACACGAGAGAGAGGAGGGGGTAAGAAAGACACGAGAGAGAGGAGGGGGTAAGAAAGACACGAGAGAGAGGAGGGGGTAAGAAAGACACGAGAGAGAGGAGGGGGTAAGAAAGACACGAGAGAGAGGAGGGGGTAAGAAAGACACGAGAGAGAGGAGGGGGTAAGAAAGACACGAGAGAGAGGAGGGGGTAAGAAAGACACGAGAGAGAGGAGGGGGTAAGAAAGACACGAGAGAGAGGAGGGGGTAAGAAAGACACGAGAGAGAGGAGGGTGGGAGAGAGAATAAAGAAACAAAGGGGAGAGAGAGAGAAGAAACAAAGGGGAGAGAGAGAGAAGAAACAAGGGGAGAGAGAGAGAAGAAACAAGGGGAGAGAGAGAGAAGAAACAAGGGGAGAGAGAGGGAAGAAACAAGGGGAGAGAGAGGGAAGAAACAAGGGGAGAGAGAGGGAAGAAACAAGGGGAGAGAGAGGGAAGAAACAAGGGGAGAAAGAGGGAAGAAACAAAGGGGAGAGAGAGGGAAGAAACAAGGGGGGAGAGAGGGAAGAAACAAGGGGGGAGAGAGGGAAGAAACAAGGGGGGAGAAAGGGAAGAAACAAGGGGGGAGAGAGGGAAGAAACAAGGGGAGATAAAGGGGAAGAAACAAGGGGAGAGAATAGTCAGAAAAAAAGGGACACAGAAGTGGAGAAAAGGAACAGAGAAAGGGAAGAATGAAAGTGGAAAGAACTAAAAGGAGATGGAGAGGGTAAGGGGGAGATGGAGGGGGTAAGGGGGAGATGGAGGAGGATGGGGAGTGGAGATGGGAAGGGGGATGGAGGGGAGGGGAGATGGAGAGGGGGCGAAAGAGATTCAGGGTGAAGGATGAGACGGAAAGAGGCAAGGAAGAGACGGGAGGGGGAGGGAGCTAGAGAGGATGAAGATAGCGAGAGAGGATGAAGATAGCGAGAGAGGATGAAGATAACGAGAGAGGATGAGGGAACAAGCGGAGGATGATGGGGAAAGAAGCTTATCCCCCATCAATTCTTGCAGTAACTGGCGCCATTTAAAATATGTCTGTACATCTGTCATCATGGTTGGTATTCTTTTCCTATCTCGCAAAATCTTACATTAGTACTTGTAACCTCATTAAAACTCAGATTGCAACTGATTACATCACTTCAAATCCTTTTGATCTAGTCATATGACTAAATCTAACCAATCCACTATCTACTCTTGTATCAAGCGATAGGTGAACAACCTGTTGATCAATCCCTGTCAATCATAACTATGTAACATGATGTATTGTGCAAATTCTATCTACCCTCAACTCTGAAACATTGTGGTATTATAAACTGCCCCACACCTACAACCAGAACTACTGAGAGAGATTATCTAGGAAATAAATAACAATATGAAAGCGACAGATCCATTGTCTTGCACAGATGAAGTGATGCCATAAGCAGTTAGCCGAGAAAAAAAATGTAACGATAGAGAATTCAGAAGGATGAGCAAGAAAACTGGCATATTTAGTTTCCGGTTGAAGTAAGCTGAGAACAATTGGACATATTTTCTGGTAGAGAGTAGATATATTGAAGGGACACTGGCTATTAGAGCAGATCGGCAGTAAATGGTCTCGACGAGCAGATCGGCAGTAAATGGTCTCGACGAGCAGATCGGCAGTAAATGGTCTCGACGAGCAGATCAGCAGTAAATGGTCTCGACGAGCAGACTAGCAACAGAGCTTGACTGAGAAAGGTCAGAAGGCGAGAAGGGTCGTACAAATGGAGTTAGTCTTAGCTGAGATCCTGAACTTGAGAGATGGGAGGATTGGCTCAGATGTAGACGCTAGCGACAGGACCCCAACTACACACACACCCATGTTCAACAAGTCTTTTATACAATGTCTATATCTGTGTTGTTTCTTATTATGTATGCAAATTGCGAACTAGAATCTCGCCACGGCCAATAAGAAGATGAAAAAGAAAAACCATGGCACATGCATTTAGGGTATGCGGTTGGTGTGGAAACACGGGTGTAGTTTAACATGACTGCTCCTTCAATCGATGCATGTTCTTACCTTCTGGTTCAATCAACTGTATACATTTACGAGTGGAGCATGAATTTCTTTTCATAAATATTCTTCTCATTGTTAGCATTATTTACATATTTCTGACTATTTATTCCTGACTAACCTGACCTTTTTTAAAGTATCTTGAAAAAAAGAGCTATTAATGAGACAAGATTAGGATTTCTACATTTATAAAGAGAAAAAGTTAAATTTTGTTTAGATCCAAATTTTATCAAAATACCCCCCCTCCCCTCAAAAAATAAACAAGATATGGCAAGTTGAAATTGAAGAAAATTTTACTATATTCACCTGTTTTCGCACTCTAGTTTGCCATACCTACTGGAAAGTACAACGTCCAAAATATTGTGAAAATAACAACCAAGACGACTATAAGTCTGAATCATTTAAATAACAACTCATCTCAGAAGGCCAGAGAATGTCAACCAAAAATAAGAAACGCGATGATGACGATAGAAACATTTGAATAAGTACATCACTATCTCGGAAGGCCAGGAAGTAAAATGGTCGAAACAATGTGAATTTAACAACCGTGATTAGTATGAACGTTTGAAACATATAGATAATGTAAATACATTTCCACTAAAAAATAAAACGCACGGCTTGAAAAGCAGTCTTTAATAAATCTCTTAGATTAAAACGAGTATGAGTGATTCTTTACAATTACCCCACCATAAAAATGTTTTTTTTTTAAATAGTTCAATTTTTTTAACATGGCTACTCCAATAGCAACAAACTCTTAGCATATCAGTACATCAAAATCGACTTTGAAATCTAGTGGGGAATATCCGCTTCTCTTCCCTACAGCCTCTTTCTCACAGAAGAGACGTTGCTAGTTTTTCTCTACTCTATCGTTATTTTCATGGTAGGAGCTCAACTGAGCTCCAATCCGTAGTTTCCCTCTGTAAAACATTTACAACAAAAACTCGTCTAGCTACAACCACTGTAAATAATTTTCCTTTCTTCCTTTGTGTACTTAAAACTAAACGGAACTTCCATGAGCAAAGTTTCTTTCCAAGAACTGCCTGTCTGTGGAATACAATACCACGTGGCTGCTTCCCAGCTGACTACAACATGGTCGTTTTCAAGTCCAATACTAACACATGCATGTCAAGTTATCCTCTAAAATAATCAAATTCTACCCAGTTTCAACCATCATCATTACCAATCCTCAAGGTTGTTGTTTCACCGTCCACCCGACAAACTCATTAACCCTTATCCTCGAGTGGCCTTTGGGCCTTGATAAGCGGTTACTCATTAGTACAAAAAAACATGTGATAACAGAAAAAGTAGATTTTATTTTAATTTTTACATTAAAATATTACAAATGTTGCCACGTTGTTTGTGTCTGGATCTTCCATGGGAGGAGGTGATAAAAATGAATATCAGAGAAAGAAGGATAAATAAAAACCTGGCCAGAGATAGGTTAGTTTTGAAGTAAATTTCTAAAAGCCGTCCAATGCATGCCAGCATGTAAAACGGACGTTAAACTGATGATCATGATGATCATGGTGGTGGTGATGATGATGATGGAAATGAGGCAACTTATATTTTACGTTTAGGTCCACAATACACCTAAAAATGGCAAAATAGCGAGCATCTTTGTGCTGCCGTAGTTTAAACAACATGGCAACGTCCATAATCATATGTACAATGTAAAATTTTAAGAATCTCCACGCGAAAAATTGGATTATTTAACAAATAAGAAAGACACTTTTTTTCCATCGTGGTCTGAGATTGCAAAGTATCCAGGGATGTAATCAATGTCTACTGAATGATGATTTTCAAGCAATTCTCCAATCGTAAAAATTAGCGTTTTGAATGCCAACCCTAACCTGGCATGCCATTTCTTTTTCGATGGCTTTTTGCCCGATGTGGCTAAAGTTTCATAAGCATCACTCTCTCTTTCTCTCATAGATTGCTAGAGGTCATGGTTACTGCTGGCCACAGCTTTTCTAAAGAGTTGCCCGCGATTGTGGCCGTGAGCCAAGAATGGCAATTGGTTGATTATAGCAAAGCACTTTACCGCTTTCTTTAGTTAAATAGCGTGTCAGTACGCATCCACTAATAAGCACAGATGAATAGTTTCTGTCGGTAAAGGGGGGGGGGCGGGCTTACATCAGTGGTTTATCAAAACTAAAAGTAAGGGAGTTAAATGCTTACATCTTTAATGAAAAAACGTTATACAGATTGTACAAGATTAATCTGATGCTCTGGGGGTCCAGTCACAATGTATATTATCACACTCACTGGGTCTGTCTGTCTCTCTCTCTCTCTCTCTTTGTCTCTCTCTCCATTACTCATTCATTCTCATTTCTCCCTCTTACTGAATCTCTCTCCCTTATTCATTCTCTCACTTTACCCCCTCCCACTCCCTTATTCATTCCCTTGCTCTACCTCCTCCCACTCCTTTATTCATTCTCTCACTCTATCCCCTCTCACTCCCTTATTCATTCTAACGCTCTACCCCCTCCCACTCCCTTATTCATTCTCTCACTCTACCCCCTCCCACTCCCTTATTCATTCTCTCACTCTACCCCCTCTCACTCCCTTATTCATTCTCTCACTCTACCCTCTCCCACTCCCTTATTCATTCTCTCACTCTACCCCCTTCTCACTCCCTTATTCATTCTCTCACTCTACCCCCTCCCACTCCCTTATTCATTCTCTTACTCTATCCCCTCCTACACTCACTCACATTTTTTCTCCATTTGTGTCATTCACTTTTCCCCTTTCTCTTAATTAACCTTCTTTTTTTTTTATCAATTATTTCCAGATGTTTTTATATATTTCTCAATAAAACTCTATTGTTTTGTCTGCACATTGACTATATAATTAATTTATTTTAGTCACTAGAATATCATTATTTCTATGAATTAGAATTGATCATTTTTCTTCCTAGCATAAATAGTAGGTCGCCTGATATTTGCCAGTTATTGATTTTTTTTTAATAGTTCTCATGAAATTGGGTTTAAAAAAACAAAACAATGAGATAATAAAAACAAATTTGAAAAATAAACCATTGAATTAAATTAAAAGCTCGTCTGATGCAATGTGAACAATCAGAGAAATTTTGGAATGAGGGAAATGAATCCAGTTATCTATATAATAATACACTAAAGCAATTTCATGTTGGTGCATACGTTATCACCCTCCACCCCTTTTTTAAATGATGGGATCGTGGATCGCCAAAGATGTCTATAAAATGGAAATATGTCACAAACTCATACAAGAGTTTTGGAGATAGACCGCCATAACCGAATATATTCTGAAACAACATTAATCAGAGTACTTAGATAAGTATGTTTCAATTTGAATAAAGGTGATACAATAATATTCTGGGGGTCTGTGTTCGTAACAGACGTCCATAGAATCCATCGCAGCAATATACAACAAAAGGATACAACTATGGAATTCCCATGGGTTCCGCTAGTTTAAACTGTGCCCATCGCTTTATTGCAGATTACAAAATAATCAATATTTCAGTAAATATAAGTTATAAAAAGCTGAAAATTACACCATCCAAGGACTGTATTAAGGTGAGATGGACACAGTTTATAATAATGCTGCTTGTCTCCTCCTTAGCTAGCATGACTGTAACGTTGCCAATATGCATGCACTAAATCAAAGGGACGTAATTCATTCAAACTCAACGCAGCTGTAGTATTAATACACTTCCTTTGTAAACAAAAAACAGACAACAACTGATTTTTTCCAAATTAATTTAATCTTTAAAAAACTAACCAAGAAAGCAATTAACCAAAATTTGTAGAAGATAAATATATACAAACAACAATAGCACACAGGTCTACAAATTCAACAAATTTTCTTTGTATTTTTGGAATATTTTTCTTGAAAACTATGGTGACAAATCTTTTCTGTTTGGTGCTGAAGTGAATGATTGAAAAAAAAAAAGAAAAAAAAGAAAAACGTTTTTTTTTTTTTAAGAGTATCATTGAAATACTCTTTTAAAAGAAGGTTTTTGGATATTTTGTTTTTTTTACGGAAACCATTCGGTATTGTGCTATTAGTACCAAACGGCCATATCCAAGGAAACACGGTTGAAAATTTGTTCATGTTTTAATAAAATTAAATTTAATCAACATTTGCCCTATCAGTAAGAGGGAAGATTGAACAAAAATATAAAAACATTTAACGACTATTTTTGTTTAGAATTGCTAATAATAAATCTACAAAATCTATTTGTTTACATTTTAGCATAAAATATTTTTTAAATGAAAAAAAAACAAAAAACGGGAAAATACAAAATGGCATGCATGTCATATGAAATGCATTTGTTTCGTTCAGTTTGAGGGTCATCTAGGCAGCCGTGCAGATATATTTTCAAAGAAAAGAGGGAGATGAAAGGAGTTTCAACAATGTTACAACAACCTTGCATCATTTGCATCTACACACGCAATACTTCCATTAAATTCTAAACAGAGGCATTACGGCTTAAACCAGAGTGGAGTATGGTTGCAGGCCTTAAATGCATTTCAGAAAACATCAATTGCAAGGCAATGTTCAAGTAGCAGTTATTTATATCAGTTCCAAGAATTCAAACACAACAAATAATTGGCATACGATCGTTTCTAAGACGATTTGGAATATTTTATTTTGTATTATATTTTAGATGATTTCAAAAGATCTCTTCATTAGCGCCCCTCATAACATCACATATAGAAGTTGAGCAAGAAAAACATCAAATTAGATTATATAGATATATATATATATAGATATATATAGAGAGAGATATATAGAGAGAGATATTATACATATGTCCACTATTTATAGGTTGAGCTATCTAGTAGAAGAAAATAACGGTTTTCCATTATCATAAAGGAATAATCTTCTGGAAAGAATAGACTTCTCGGGTTTTCCGACGGCATAATAAATATATAAACAGAGAGACTACATATATAGCACTTGAATTTCTTCTACTGTCAGTGGCGATATCTGTTGGTACAGGTAGTTAGATACTTGGACTGTTTGGTCACATTCATATGTGACTGCCCGTTCAGGTTTCAAATCTTGGTGTGAATACACTCACTACGTCTAGTCACACTGACGAGTCGTAGATAACTAATATATATATATATATATATATATATATATAGTAACCTAATGCTTTTCTTCAGGAATGAAACAAACGTTTCTGTGCAGCTCACTTGCCATAAGTATATTTTTATACCATATATGAAAATCGAGTTCTCAAAATGGGAGCCAAATCAAAAGAACAGACATTGTACTTGATATTTTTCAGATAAAGCCCTATAAAAATAAGCATGGATTATTTTACAAGTTGCGCTCAAAAACCAAGTTCATGTCATCGCTGATCATCGATCCATACACCTGGCAGCCGCTCATGTTAGATCAGGTAAACCTGGAAGACATGCAGTCATTCGTTTAGCTTAGTTCAAAAATTCTACTATCTTAGACAAGGGGTAGGTGAGATCAAACGCCATATAGGAGCTGCAAAGTCATCCTCCTTCTGTCTTTCAACGGCTACCAAAGGGTGTATCTATCAGGCCATGGTGCAGACGATCCTTTTCTATGGTTGCAAAATGTGGTGGCAAATCAGAGCAGTTGATCTGCAGAGGCTCAAAGTCTTTGACAACAACTGACTTCATTGCATTCTATGTGGATCAAGTACAAACTCAAGATTCACGTCTGATCGGAGCTGATGTGTATTATAAAGTTTTGAGATACAACGTTTTTGCCCTGGCTGAAAACAACTTACGCAGAAAACAATTATGTGTGGCAGAAAAATGGAGCTTCCGCCCACACAGCCAATAAGGTCCAGAAGTTCTATCAAAACAACATGGTCCACTTCTGGTCAAAAGACTTTTAGTCCCCAAGCTCCACTGATATCAACCCCCTGGCCTTTTTCTCATGGGGTGCCATTGAAAACAAGACAAATGCCACCCCTCATGCCAATGTGGGTTTACCTAAGGCTGCCATCTCCAGAAAATGGGAGGCTTACCCAGAGGAGACCTGTACCTCTTTCCGGTCGGATTAAGGCCTGCATCAAGGCTGAGGGAGGACACATAGAGTAGGTTTGTTTTAAAAGGTTTGAATTCATGTATTCCAAAGTGCCATGTTAAAATTCCAAAGAATAAATAAACTATAGCAAATTAAAGTTTTATTTTCCTGATAGGACAAATTTGCTTCCCCACCCTGTATATATATATGATAATTTTTATTTACACAGACATGTACAAAATCTGTGACACTGGCATGTCGATGTTATCGATCAACAGTTACTATAAACTGAGATCTCATCAGGCAGAGTTAGAATCCGATCAACCTGATAAAAATTCGGTAAACTCAAATATATATAAAGACCAAAACACTCACTTGGGAAAAAGGTGACCACTTCAGAAAAAAGAAAAAAATTTCACCCACCTAATAAGATTTTTCTTTTTTCTTTTTTAGAAAAAACAAATCCTAGTATTTTTGTTCTTTTGAAAATTGCATAAACCACATAAAATTTTTAAAAATAATAAATAAATCAAAATATTAAACCGTCTAGACCTTATGATAAGGCCCTCCCTTCCCTTAAATAAAATCCTTCCCCTTTTTTCCTAGTATATGCCAACTTATGCACATCCCGTATGAACTGTCACATCGGGCTTCCCCTTCCCCCTTTTTAACATACAATCTGACGACCTGAAAAAATCTAGATCAGACAATGCTAAAAATGGATCAAAATAAGCTAAAAATAGATCTTTTTATATAAACGGTATTTTTTTTTAATATTATATTAAATTTGATCATGTGATCTTTCAGTTTTGAATCTAAAGTTTTTTTTTCCTTCTTTTTTTCAATAAGAACATCTAAAAGAAAGGACAGAATTTTCGTCTGAGAAGATCTTAGTTTTTAATAACTACAGATCGAAGCATCGTCATTGTGATTCAAGATACTGCAATAATTTGCATATGTGGTGGGTTAAACAATATAAAAATCGTACTTTTTTGACTGAAGAGTCGAGTTGAGTTTGGAAGAGAAGAGAGTGAAGATTGGAGAGAGAACTGTGAATATTGGAGATTGCAATTGTCGGTGAAGGTGAAGAAAATCCAATTTTATTTTTTATTTAAGTTTGGATTACAAGCTATTTCGGCGTGAAGAGGAGACTATGGAGTCCGGAAAAATAAGTTTGAGCAAGGATGTGATATCGCCTTTTAGTGGAGAAGGTGATGTAGTCGGGTGGATGAAAAAAGTAAAATTGGTGGCGAAACTACAGAGAGTACAAGACTTGGCTAGTTTCATTCCACTTTTTCTGCATGGGGATGCGTTTGCTCTCTACCTCGAGATGAGTGATACAAACCAATTAGATGCGGAAATGATAGAGATGAGATTGGTGACAGCATTCACTGAAGGTCCTTTCGAAGCCTATGAAAAACTGAAACGATTCAGGTGGACTGGAGAATCGGTGGATGTTTATGCCAACAATATCAAAAGATTGGCTGGATTAGCTGGATACCTAGGGATAGGTCTGGATCAGACAGCCAAACTCGCATTCATCACAGGATTTCCAGATGACGTATCTGTGTCACTGCAACAATTACATCACTTGGAGAGACTGGATGTTAGTCGACTGATACCGACTGCACGGCTATTGGTTAGCAAGTGAATGCGAGATACTGGGACGGTGGCAGCGAGTGCATAAAGCACTACACTGAAAAATGAGATTTAAAGAGAATCTTCAAGCATTCGGTGCTTTAGGTGTCGAGGACCACATCTTATTAAAGATTGCACGGAGCCAGCTAAAGTCAGAGTAAGGTGCTATGAGTGTGGAAGAATTGGGCACATTGCGAGATATTGTTCTCTGGCTCAGGGAAACGAGCAAAGGGGAGCTTCTGCGCCAGTAGCTACCCCAGAAACAGAATGAAGGCGCAGTACGGAACTCTACCCATGATAGAAGTGGCAGTAGATGATGCTGTAATGACGGCACTTGTTGACACTGGATGCACCACCGCTCTACTTAACTCCAAACTTGTGAGTGGGTGTGGTAGAAGTGGCACGATAAAAACAGTTGACGGTTGGGACGTAAAATGTAAGGGAAATGAAAGTATGTGGGGTACGAGTGAAGGTGGAAGTGATTCTGATGGATCACATGATTGACGGAATCGATGTCATAATTGGAATGGACGTGATCAATGAGATGGGAGGTGTGAGTATCAACAAAACTGAGGTCAAGTTTGGAGATGTACACTGTGCCGTAGCTGCCCATCAGCCGAACGTTTGCAAAATTGAGGATAAAGATTTCGAGGCGGATTTTGATCGAGAGAGATGGACAGTGAAATGGAAATGGATGGGAGAGCATCCAGTGTTGCAGAACAAAGTAAAATATTATAAGAATTCCCTGGACAGTGAGAAAAATTCAGAGTTCGAGAAGGAAGTGGAAAGATGGATAGCAGATGGTATTCTCTTAGCATGGAAGGGTGAAGAAAAAGGTGTGTTACCGTTGATGGCAGTGGTCCAGGCCACAAAAGGTAAAGTGAGGCCAATGTTAGATTTTCGGGAATTGAACCGTTTTGTAGCATGTCATACAGGGAGCGACCTAATAGATGTGTGTGATGAAAAGATGAGAAAATGGAGGCGGTTGGCAGGAGGAACTGCGATAGTTGACATTAAGTCTGCCTACTTGCAACTACACGTGGCAAAAGAGCTATGGCAGTACCAGCTAGTTTGCTATAAAGAAAGAACCTACTGTCTGACACGGTTAGAATTTGGGCTTAATGTTGCACCAAAAATTATGGCAGCCGTTCTAAAAACTGTGTTAATGAAAGGAAATAAGACAAAGGAGGCCACTGATTCGTACATTGATGACATAATCGTAGATGTGACAAAAGTATCGACAGAGGAAGTGGTGGAACATCTTAAGGGATTTGGGCTGACAACAAAGCCACCTGAATCCTTGGACGGCGGAGCGGCACTGGGACTTAAGTTGATGAAAGGAAAGACGGGTGAGCTGATGTTCAAAAGAGGCAACGAAGTCCCGGAGATGACGGAAGAAATGAATAGGCGGCAGTTATTCTCTATCTGCAGCAAATTGTTGGGGCACTATCCAGTTGCTGCATGGCTGCGACTGGCATGCAGTTATGTTAAAAGAAGAGCAAGTGGAGTAGACTGGGAGGAAAGAGTTGATGGCAAAACTGTCAAAGTAATACAGGAGATTCTAACTGATGTAGAGAAGGAGAACCCAGTTAGTGGAGCTTGGCACATACCTGAAACAAAAATAGGAGTAGTGTGGTGTGATGCAAGCAGTATTGCAACAGGCGTGGTTGTGGAGATTGGTGGTTTGGTGGCGGAAGATGCAGCATGGCTGAGAAAAAAAGATGACTAATCACATTAACGTGACCGAATTAGATGCTGTTTTGAAAGGCGTCAATTTAGCTATAAAATGGGGATTGAGAGAGATTGAAATAAGGACCGATTCAGCAACGGTACTAAGTTGGGTGAACTCTACAGTGGAGGAGAGTGGAAAAATAAGAACCAAGGGTGCTGGAGAAATGATCGTAAAGCGAAGATTGGGAATACTTGGAGAGTTAATATCCGAATTTGGACTGCGAATAAAGGCAGTGTTTGTGCCTTTACAGAGAAACAAAGCAGATGCGCTAACCCGAATAAAGAAACGGTGGTTAGTTGAGAAAGAAGAGGTCCCGGTATGCTGTTTAGGAACCGGAGAACTAGAAGAGTTGCATTGCATGCACCACAAGGGAGTGGATAGAACATTATATTTGGTGCGGAAAGTTGATCCACTTATAAGACGGGAGGAAGTTCAGAGAGTGGTCAGGAACTGTGTTCGATGTCAATCAATTGATCCTGCCCCGAATATACATGATCCTGGTGAAATTGGAACTTCAAATAATTGGACAAGATTAGCTATTGACATAACACACTATCGTGGGGGCGCATACTTGTCAATGATTGACTGTGGGCCTGAGAGACTAGCAATATGGAGGGAGTTACATGCGGAAACGGCAACTGCGGTTACAGAGGAATTGGAGAAGGTGATGTTTGAACGGGGTCTGGTAATGGAGGTGATAATGGACAATGGCACTGTTTTTCGCTCAGAACGTCTCCAGACAATGCTAGAAAAATGGAAAATAAAAAGATATTACAGGGCAGCCTATAGGCCCGGAGGAAATGGAATAGTAGAGCGACATCATCGGACAGTGAACCGATAACTGAGAGAGGAGGGATATCACCCGAAGAGGCCACATTCTGGTACAACATGGCACCCAAGGTAAGACAGAGGGACGATACAGTGCCACATAGATACATTTTTAAATATGAATGGCGACATTCAAGAGATATATCCTCAGAAGTCAAAGAGCGAGGACCAGCCAGAATCCAAATAGGAGAAGAGGTTTGGGTGAAGCCACCAAATGCTCGATGTACAACGCAATGGGGAAGAGGAGTGATTACTGGAGTGCAATCCCTTAACAACTTGAGCGTCGATGGGATGCCGCGGCATATTTTAGATTTGAGGCGTGTGGTCCAAGTAAACGAAGAAGATGTAAGCACCAAACATGAAGGTGAGGTGGTCGCGATGCAAAGACCGCGGAGAGAACGTAATGCACCAATTTGGGCACAAGATTACGTGATGGGAAATGATCTTTGATGATCATAGGAGCGTGTGATTCAAGATACTGCAATAATTTTCATATGTGGTGGGTTAAACAATATAAAAACCATACTTTTTTGACTGAAGAGTCGAGTTGAGTTTGGAAGAGAAGAGAGTGAAGATTGGAGAGAGAACTTTTAATATTGGAGATTGCAATTGTCGGTGAAGGTGAAGAAAATCCACAATATTTTTTTTATTTAAGTTTGGATTACAGTCATGTTAGTGTCTCTGCGTTTGTACATGTCTGTATATAATTTTTTTAAATATTAATATATTCATAAAACGATTTATATGCCTTAAAAAAGACAAACCAAACAAAATAACCCCCAGAAATAGTTAACATGCTGTAAAACGGATTAACCAAACAAAATATCCCCCTTCCCGCCCCCCCCCCCCCAAAAAAAAGAAACGGTGTTCCGGTAGGCTTATGTACTTCAGAGTTATTTGCCTGTTTGATGGGAGATCATAGCTTGTTTTCAGGATGGGCACGTGTGAAGAACGATTGATCATCCAGCAAGGATTTCCGAAGCAAATTGTGTGAAACCTTTTGTCAATTTGCCTTGAACGTTTAAATTCTAATTTTTATTACGAACTTGCAGAACTACCCAGTATCGTCCGGGGGGGGGGGGGGGTCTAACTTCCTTGAATTGCAGAACAAATGAAAGTAAAACGAAACAATCTGCTCAATATTGTAATTTAAAATGTGTAAGTTCATTTAGGGACAAAATCATAATAAATGTTATTAACTTCCGGGCGAGGTTCGAACTCACAAACTGTGAGTTAACTAATTGTGTCAATCAGTTAACTCACTTGATGCTAATAAACAAAACTGCCCTTCTTTTTTTTTTTTTTTTGTTCTTCTATACCCCCACTCTCTCTAGTTGAAAGCAGTAAAAGAAAGGAGAGAAAGAAACTGCCATCTTTTCACCGGTGAATATCCAAATATTTGTCTGTCATTAAATTAGTACTTGGTAATTTGGGCAACAGTATCAGGAATTACGATTGAAGGCAAAAGCTCCTCTGTCTTGCTTTATGTTTGAATAAAAAATTAAAAAATTGATCAGGACTAAATATTAAAATCACTGATATCGATTGAAAAATAAAAAATTTCTTTATAACAACACGAACCAATATTTGCCCTGATTAAGAAAACAGAATTTTTTTTTAAATCAACCTTTTGTTAATAAAGCTATTAACATCAATGTGATGGGAGGTAAAATCGTCTTTACTTCATATATATGGTATCATGGAAAATTCTAGAAGCATGAGTTTTGAAACAAAACGATGTGATTGGTTGATTTGAACATTGTTATTGTTTGAAAAACATTGTCATGGTAACTTCTAGATAATATGGAGGGATAACTCTTGCACACCAACAATTGTTTATATGCTGTAAAACAAACAAATCTACATGAAATCCTCCACTATTTATCATTGATATGTCATAAAACAAGCCATTCAAATCCTAGCTAGATATGGAGACATGAATTTACATTTTTTTCAAGGATATCGCTGTGAAATGGAATCGGAATAATTTGGTTAGCTATTTCAACAATGCCTGTCGATAACAATTAACACTCAAGCCCTATCAAATTGGATTCAGAGAGGGTCAGTGCACTCTGGCTTCGGTGTCTAGAGTATATGTGAGGGTGAAGAACAAAAAAGAATTGTAAAATCAATCAATAAAAAAAAAAAACAGTGATGTTTATTGATTCACTCACATTGTACAAACTCGATCGAATTAAGTTCATCGGAATGACCTTGGAATCATAACAGTTATGAAGTTGTCAGCTGGTTCATTGTCTGCATCAATCAACTAGGCCGACTACGCTGCGTCAAGATTGTCAAAAGTATTGACACTTCGATATTTTCCCAAAAGTCTTTTAAAGCGATAAAGTATTTGTGGTTAGCAAAGTTACCCCAGCCAGGAATGGATCTAGAAAGTGTGGTTTGAGTTGTCCCCCTTTGCAAATTGGCTGTTTGGAGAATTTGAAAGCTAGATGGCTCTGGTTGACAGTCAATTTGCATAGGTGGGGCAATAAGTAGTATAAAAACTGTACTTTTTTCATTGAGCTGTTGAAGAGCAGTAGGGAGAGCAGAGTGAGGCTGAAAGAAGAGACTGTGAAGTACAAAGAATTGTTCTTGAACGATTGTTCTTGAACGATTGGACGTTGAAAGAGATTAACCACTGTGGTTTGCCACCAGATTTTTTTTTTATTTGTCTTCACGGATTGACCACAGTATTTTGGGATTAATGGGAAGAATTATGCTTGCACATTCAATGGTTTTAGTAATGGAAACGCGTTCTTTTCGGATAAACATGTAAAAGATGAAACATTTTATAATATTTTTCTATAAATCCCGTGACCATTAGCTCGTTGTGCCGGTCCAAAGCCATTGTTCGATGCAGTGTCAACCGGGTGGTGTCAGCCAGAAGAATTCTCCTTCCAAATGCAACCACAACTCCAGTTTAAAACAAGTAACAGAGGTTTATTTCTTGGAGGTCACAATGGTACTCGTTTTCTTCTTTTGAATAACAGACTTGCAGATTAGAAATCTTAGCCCAACCAAATCAAAACACAAGTCCCATAGTTTAAAGCCCAAGGGCCCATCTTGCTTGACAAGGCACACATGGCCAATTCTGACCAATCTCCCCTGCCCATCTGCTGGAACATACATAGATATTCTGGGACCACTAGAAAAAACACTCGAGATAATGACCAGCCTTATCTATGAACACACAAAAATCTACTGTCCAGAGGTTCCATATTTGGACAGCCATTAAATTTGGAAGTCCCTGAATTAGTCATAACCACAGCAGGGAACCTCTTATCTGAAAACCCATTATTTTTTCATAAGCTTCATCTCTCAGCATGAATCCCTGTTTAAGGAGACATACCTTTTCAAAGAGAAATCAAATTCTGTGTGGCCAAATCCAAAATCAGAGATATTTTCAATTTCTTGTGTGGCCTCTTTTTCTCATAGCCAAATAGATTTTGAATATGTGAATGAAATTTCATTATATCGTTGTAAAAAAAAAAACGTCTAATATTCATTTAATATCACTTTTTCAAGTCAAATTAAATCCCTCATTGATTAAGATTTGAATTCTTTCAATAATTCTGTGTTAATAAAAATTAGGGGGGGGGGTCGCTTTTCTCTAATGTGTTAAGTCTCAGATAATATGACAATGGGGAAGTCAATTATAGATTGACTTAGCCACATGGTTACCGATATAAAAAAGCCTGACTCAGAGTCAACTTCCCTTTTCCCTCTTTTTGGGCTGACCACAGAAGGTCAACATGTTTACATGACAATACAAGTTGTTACTGCTGCTAACACATCAGTAGAATATTTGTCTTGAAGTGCTTCAAAATTCAGGTAATAATCTTATATTGATTTTTTTTTTTTAAATAATTCCTTAGGGAATTTATAATGGAACTTGCTCTTAGATTTTTTATTTGGACAAAATTACCGTCTCCCACAGAACTGTCGAACATGGCTGATAAAAGTATGGACCTTAAACATAAACAACCACTAAAGTTTATATAGTAAAGCTATTGAAACTACAGATGAGATAATTTTTCAATTGATCATTTCCTTGACATTGGTGGCTTTAAAAACTAAAATGGCAGGGGTTTATGTCACAAAAAGTGAACGGGCGCTTTTGAATGTGCACCAATCATTTTCAATTCTATGATTCTGCTAAAAGCCTGGAACAACAAAATCAGCGTAAAGTAGTACGTTGTTTGTTCAAAAACAGACTTGATTGGCTGGAATTTGTTGTGCTATGTTGATTTTCGATCAACATTACACGTGAAGGTCAACCAAATAAAATATGACTGGAAATTAATTCAAATCAATTCATTTGCATTTAGGAGGCTTCCATCGGCTGATGTCATTATTGGAACCTAATTGCAAACTCTTTGAAGGGGGTGACTCAAAGAAACTCTGCTGTAGAAAAGTGTATGGAAAAAAACTCATTCCCAAGAAAAGAATATACCAAGTGCTTGAGAACTTGCTTACTAATCAGGGTGTTAACTGAGAGTCGAGGCATATTCATTGCTTGCGGAGTCGGGGCATATTCATTGCTTGCGGAGTCGGGGCATATTCATTGCTTGCGGAGTCGGGGCATATTCATTGCTTGCAGAGTCGGGGCATATTCATTGCTTGCGGAGTCGGGGCATATTCATTGCTTGCGGAGTCGAGGCATATTCATTGCTTGCGGAGTCGGGGCATATTCATTGCTTGCGGAGTCGGGGCATATTCATTGCTTGCGGAGTCGGGGCATATTCATTGCTTGCGGAGTCGGGGCATATTCATTGCTTGCGGAGTCGGGGCATATTCATTGCTTGCGGAGTCGAGGCATATTCATTGCTTGCGGAGTCGGGGCATATTCATTGCTTGCGGAGTCGGGGCATATTCATTGCTTGCGGAGTCGGGGCATATTCATTGCTTGCGGAGTCGGGGCATATTCATTGCTTGCGGAGTCGGAGTCAGGACAAACTGATTGCTTGGGGAGTCGGAGTCAGGACAAACTGATTGCTTGGGGAGTCGGAGTCAGGACAAACTGATTGCTTGGGGAGTCGGAGTCAGGACAAACTGATTGCTTGGGGAGTCGGAGTCAGGACAAACTGATTGCTTGGGGAGTCGGAGTCAGGACAAACTGATTGCTTGGGGAGTCGGAGTCGGGACAAACTGATTGCTTGGGGAGTCGGAGTCGGGATAAACTGATTGCTTGGAGAGTCGGAGTCGGGACAAACTGATTGCTTGGAGAGTCGGAGTCAGGACAAACTGATTGCTTGGAGAGTCGGAGTCAGGACAAACTGATTGCTTGGAGAGTCGGAGTCAGGACAAATTGATTACTTGGAAATCAGGGTAAATTCATTACTTGTTGAGTCAGAGTCAGACTTTTTAAAATGTAGGTGTCTGAATCAATGTCAAGCGTTTCGACTCCACAAACGTTTCTCATCATACATCACTTTTTAAATAAATTGAATACTTTAGATCTGGTTCATTATCGAAAAAAAAATTTTTTATTTCAATAAAAAGCGTCAAATTAATAGTTTTGAAAACATGCCTGTCCTCTTTAATATCAAAACGTTATAAATAATATATTTAAAATATAAAGTAAAATCAGTCTATCTTTTCTTTGTCATTTGTAGCTTTCTTTCTACAAAAATCAATATTTGATTTTGGTCAGTCAGTTTTTTTGTTTTTTTTGTGTATCGTTACAGCATGTTAAGAATAAAAAAAAATATAATTACATTTAATTCCTTCCAGAAAATAATTTGTCTGAGTCAGAATTATTTTCAAATGGCCACTATCTTAAAAAAAAAAAAAGGAACATGTAACTCTGTATTACCATCCATACAGAGTCACTTTCCTTTGATTGGAACAAAGAAAATAATATTTGGGAGGTAAAAAAAAAACGGCATAGTTTTAAAAACAGAAAGAAGAGCTAAACAAATTGCAAGTAAATACACCAGCAGGCAACGTCGGGTAGGTACACTTAGTAGTATATATAAATTAGGAGTAAATAAGATTTATTAGGTCGGATTCGGGCCTGTTGGAATCAGAGTTGGAGTTGAGGATTTGGGCATCAACTCCACAGCTCTGTTGCTAACGGATTCAGCACATCATCTTATGTTACTGAAAAATGAAACTGAGATTTTTAGGGAAGCTGAGGAGGAGGATCCAATATCAATTGATGGGATCAATGATCAAATAGACATTGATGAAAATATATATTCCATCTTGGAACAGAGGTCTGATCAACCTGAAGGAATAAACCAGCTTGAAATCAATGAACCTGATGATGATGATGATGATGATGATGATGATGGTGGTGATGTTATTGTTAAGCGAGTCGGACAGATTCTGTATAGAACTCACGAAGATCATAAATCAGATGGTGATGGTGATGATGATGGTGGTGGTGATGATGGTGGTGTCAGAAAAATTGTATCATTGCCAAATTGGGGTGTTGAATAAGAGAAAGTTAACTGTGTGAAAGATGACTGCAAGATGATCAAGTCCTTCAAAATGCAATAAAAGATACTTAAAATAATTTAAGATTAAAATGGCAGGATTCAAAGAGTGCTAGATACTGGTTCATTCAATTTTGTTGCAGCAGAGTGCACTGAAAATTGGCAACCAAATCATTGCACCACATGAACATCCACACCTAAGTAAAACCATGGATTAGATTAGTTGAAATAAGGGGACGGAGCACTAATTCAGATCAAAGTGTAGCATTCCTGCACATATTTGGTCTTTTCTAGGTCCCCCTCCCTCGATGAATTTAGGGGTGAAAGATAGTGAACACACAAGATTTTTTTTTAAATCACCCTGACCACAGACAGGAGGTCGGTTTCCCACATAAAATAAACCTTGTGTCATATCCTATCCAAGTTTGTGGGGAAAATACCAACAACAACAAAAAAATAAAAATGTATTTTTTAGTTCCAATAAATTTCAGGAATGATAATGACAGAGCAGCATCAGAGATCCGTTCTTAGAATTTGAACACCTTATAACTAGAGACACCCGAGTAAATGGAATTAATCAGGTTTTAATAGAGAACAAGACTGGATATTCTTACAATGAATCCGTTCAACTTACGTGTTTAGCCATGAAACTGCTCTTTTAATTTGAAGTGTTTAGAGGCCAAAGAAATATTTTAAACTGGTTGTATTATGAGCTTGTTCAGAATGTAATATTCCAAACATACGAACACGTTTATTAGAGCTCTCAAATTTAGAAAGCTCTTTATTAATATGCCGCATCCATATGTATATGTACGTTAAACTCGACAGAAACAGACAATACAGCAAAACGTAAGTGAAGAGTTACATCCACGTAAGAATTCCATTCGATGAATTTTTTGTCGTTTTAACTTCCCTCATTGTTGGATCCTGCATTCATAATAAACATTGCATGTTAGCGATACCTGTTAAGGACTGATTTGGTTTTCACTTAAATCTATGTCAGAGTGTATGTAGAAGTATAGTTTCCATACCAATAACAGTGTGACGACAGCTAATAGAAGACATTCAGAAAGAGTGGAGGAGGTTCAAAAAAGACAGGGATGAAGTAATTCACACGTGTTGGTATATGGAAAGACATATCAGAACAGTGAGGCAAATGCATTGAGAGAGAAGGAGAGAGAGAGAAGTGAGAGATGGAAGTGAGAGATGGAAGTGAGAGATGGAAGTGAGAGAGAGAAGTGAAAGAGAGAGAAGTGAAAGAGAGAGAGAAGTGAAAGAGAGAGAGGGAAGCGAGAGAGAGGGAGGGAAGCGAGAGAGAGGGAGGGAAGCGAGAGAGAGGGAGGGAAGCGAGAGAGAGGGAGGGAAGCGAGAGAGAGGGAAGCGAGAGAGAGAGAGGGAAGCGAGAGAGAGAGAGGGTAGAGAGAGAGAGAGGGAAGCGAGAGAGGGAAGCGAGAGAGAGAGAGGGAAGCGAGAGAGAGAGAGGGAAGCGAGAGAGAGAGAGGGAAGCGAGAGAGAGAGGGAAGCGAGGGAGAGAGGGAAGCGAGGGAGAGAGGGAAGCGAGAGAGAGAGGGAAGCGAGAGAGAGAGGGAAGCGAGAGAGAGAGGGAAGCGAGAGAGAGAGGGAAGCGAGAGAGAGAGGGAAGCGAGAGAGAGAGGGAAGCGAGAGAGAGAGGAAAGCGAGAGAGAGAGGGAAGCGAGAGAGGGAGGGAAGCGAGAGAGGGAGGGAAGCGAGAGAGGGAGGAAGCGAGAGAGGGAGGGAAGCGAGAGAGAGAGGGAGGGAAGCGAGAGAGAGAGAGAGGGAAGCGAGAGAGAGAGGGAAGCGAGAGAGAGAGGGAAGCGAGAGAGAGAGGAAAGCGAGAGAGAGAGGGAAGCGAGAGAGGGAGGGAAGCGAGAGAGGGAGGAAGCGAGAGAGGGAGGGAAGCGAGAGAGAGAGGGAGGGAAGCGAGAGAGAGAGAGAGGGAAGCGAGAGAGAGAGAGAGGGAAGCGAGAGAGAGAGAGAGAGGGAAGCGAGAGAGAGAGAGAGAGGGAAGCGAGAGAGAGAGAGAGAGGGAAGCGAGAGAGAGGGAAGCGAGAGAGAGGGAAGCGAGAGAGAGAGAGGGAAGCGAGAGAGAGAGAGGGAAGCGAGAGAGAGAGAGGGAAGCGAGAGAGAGAGGGAAGCGAGGGAGAGAGGGAAGCAAGAGAGAGGGAAGCGAGAGAGAGAGGGAAGCGAGAGAGAGAGGGAAGCGAGAGAGAGAGGGAAGCGAGAGAGAGAGGGAAGCGAGAGAGAGAGGGAAGCGAGAGAGAGAGGGAAGCGAGAGAGAGAGGGAAGCGAGAGAGAGAGAGAGAGGGAAGCGAGAGAGAGAGAGAGAGAGGGAAGCGAGAGAGAGAGAGAGAGAGAGGGAAGCGAGAGAGAGAGAGAGAGAGAGAGGGAAGCGAGAGAGAGAGAGAGGGAAGCGAGAGAGGGAAGAGAGAGAGAGAGAGGGAAGCGAGAGAGGGAAGCGAGAGAGAGAGAGAGGGAAGCGAGAGAGGGAAGCGAGAGAGAGAGAGAGGGAAGCGAGAGAGAGAGAGGGAAGCGAGAGAGAGAGAGAGGGAAGCGAGAGAGAGAGAGAGGGAAGCGAGAGAGAGAGAGAGGGAAGCGAGAGAGAGAGAGAGGGAAGCGAGAGAGAGAGAGGGAAGCGAGAGAGAGAGAGGGAAGCGAGAGAGAGAGAGGGAAGCGAGAGAGAGAGAGAGGGAAGCGAGAGAGAGAGAGAGAGGGAAGCGAGAGAGAGAGAGGGAAGCGAGAGAGAGAGAGAGGGAAGCGAGAGAGAGAGAGAGGGAAGCGAAAGAGAGAGAGAGGGAAGCGAGAGAGAGAGAGAGGGAAGCGAGAGAGAGAGAGAGGGAAGCGAGAGAGAGAGAGAGGGAAGCGAGAGAGAGAGAGAGGGAAGCGAGAGAGAGAGAGAGGGAAGCGAGAGAGAGAGAGGGAAGCGAGAGAGAGAGAGAGAGAGGGAAGCGAGAGAGAGAGAGAGAGAGAGGGAAGCGAGAGAGAGAGAGGGAAGCGAGAGAGAGAGAGGGAAGCGAGAGAGAGAGAGAGGGAAGCGAGAGAGAGAGAGAGGGAAGCGAGAGAGAGAGAGAGAGGGAAGCGAGAGAGAGAGAGGGAAGCGAGAGAGAGAGAGAGGGAAGCGAGAGAGAGAGAGAGAGAGAGAGGGAAGCGAGAGAGAGAGAGAGGGAAGCGAGAGAGAGAGAGAGGGAAGCGAGAGAGAGAGAGAGAGGGAAGCGAGAGAGAGAGAGAGGGAAGCGAGAGAGAGAGAGAGGGAAGCGAGAGAGAGAGAGAGGGAAGCGAGAGAGAGAGAGAGGGAAGCGAGAGAGAGAGAGAGGGAAGCGAGAGAGAGAGAGGGAAGCGAGAGAGAGAGAGGGAAGCGAGAGAGAGAGGGAAGCGAGAGAGAGAGAGGGAAGCGAGAGAGAGAGGGAAGCGAGAGAGAGAGAGGGAAGCGAGAGAGAGAGAGGGAAGCGAGAGAGAAAGAGGGAAGCGAGAGAGAGAGGGAAGCGAGAGAGAGAGAGGGAAGCGAGAGAGAAAGAGAGAGGGAAGCGAGAGAGAAAGAGAGAGGGAAGCGAGAGAGAAAGAGAGAGGGAAGCGAGAGAGAAAGAGAGAGGGAAGTGAGAGAGAAAGAGAGAGAGAGGGAAGCGAGAGAGAAAGAGAGAGAGAGGGAAGCGAGAGAGAAAGAGAGAGAGAGGGAAGCGAGAGAGAGAGAGGGAAGCGAGAGAGAGAGAGGGAAGCGAGAGAGAGAGAGGGAAGCGAGAGAGAGAGAGAGAGAGGGAAGCGAGAGAGAGAGAGAGAGGGAGAGAGGGAAGCGAGAGAGAGAGAGAGAGGGAGAGAGGGAAGCGAGAGAGAGAGAGAGAGAGAGAGGGAGAGAGGGAAGCGAGAGAGAGAGGGAGGGAGAGAGGGAAGCGAGAGAGAGAGGGAGGGAGAGAGGGAAGCGAGAGAGAGAGGGAGAGAGGGGGAAGCGAGAGAGAGAGGGGAAGCGAGAGAGAGAGGGGAAGCAGGAGAGAGAGAGGGGGAAGCAGGAGAGAGAGAGGGGGAAGCGAGAGAGAGAGGGGGAAGCGAGAGAGAGAGGGGGAAGCGAGAGAGAGAGGGGGAAGCGAGAGAGAGAGGGGAAAGTGAGAGAGAGAGGGGAAAGCGAGAGAGAGAGGGGAAAGCGAGAGAGAGGGAGAGAGAGGGGGAAGGTATGTCATAAGGGGCTTCTCTTAAAAATTCACTCATATGGTATTACTGGATGAGTATTTAATATAATCAGATCCTTCTTAGCTAAAAGAAAGATCCAGATCATCCTAGATGGCTGGACATCGAAACATGACATTAATGCAAGTGTACCCAGGGGGCATTCCTTAGATCATTATTATTCCTGATTTTGATAAACAACCACCTTGGCGAAATCGCATCCGAGATAAATATATTTGCAGATGACACCATGCTCTACTCGACATGTGGGTAAATCGAACGCATACGTATCCAAGGTAATGGCTGAATCCTTAGAAAATGACCTCTAGTCTGTAAAGGCATAGAGCCAAAAATGAATTGTTACATTCAATGCTACCAAGACAAAGCTCCTTTCCTTTAACAATCATAAAAAACCTTACCAACCACCGATTGCCATAGCTGATAGCACCATTCCTCAGAATCCAACATTCAAACTCTTCAGCCTAAAATTCACAGGTAAACATGCATTGGAATACCTGGAAAATACTGCCAAGTCTGCTGCATAGAAGGTGGGCTCCCTCTACCAGGTTAGAAAACTTCTCACAACTGACAGTATCCTATATCTCTACAAAGCCACCATTCGCTCATGCATGGAGTATTATTGCCACCAACCACTAGTGTCTCCCTCTTGGACAGAGTCCAAAAAAGAGTCACTAACCTAATAGGTCCCACGCTGGCTACCAAGCTCCAGCCCCTGTCCCATCGCCGCAATATTGTTTTACAAGTACTTTAACAGAATATGCTTCAACAAATTTGCTGCACTTGTGCCCCCTTAACATAAATACCTCCGACAAAATCCAACCAGCAGCAAAATCATACCCCTTTACTATAGGGGTCCCCAGATGCCGGAAAACTTTCTAGTTTAATAGTTTCTTTCCTCGAATTGCTTGCCTTTGGAATTCCTTCCTTGCCCCCCCCCCCCAAACTCCCGTTTCCCTGATTGTACTAACATGCAGAAATTTAAATATAATTTGAACAATTATCTCTACACAACTTGCCTCTTAGCATGCCCCTATAAATCTGGTCTCTAATTCACAGTAGGTAGTGTGCTTTATTTAGGATGAATTGAAGTATAAAAAAAAAAAAAATTTTTAAATAAAAAATAAAAAAATTTTTTTGATAAATAAAAAATAAAACTTGAAAAATATTGAAATGGCTCTTTTTTTTTTCTTTTGAATATTGCGGAGGTGTATAATTTCTGCGCTTCTTTTTTTGATTGATGAAATAACATCAATTAAAAGAGAAGTGCACAAATTATACACCTCCGCGATATTTTTTTTTTTTAAAAGGAGCCATTTCAATATTCCACGCTTACCAAATGCATCAGCTTTCAAATCAGTCAGTTTCCTTCAAACCTGCCACAAGAGAGCATGTAACTAACTCTCTCCCAGACGACAACTGGCAGGACACGCAAGAAATTATCGCAAATTTGTCACACCGACTTCTACGGAACAAAACAACTTAACTAGTCAGTTTAACAAAAGAAAAAAACTTCCACGCAGAACACCAGCTTGTTGCCCATAGCAACCAGTTCGAGATTTTCACAATTACTACTAACCTTGACACACGAGGCCATCAGAGATAAAAGTCACCTCATCAATGAACTCTTTATTTTGGTTATTTTTCAAAGATGTTATCTGTTGTCAATGAAACTGGATATATTTTTGTAGGGATTGAATTTGTCATTCTTTTTTATATTTGCCAACCCAAAGAAATTCTAAGCAAAACGAAGTTTACAAATTTCAGTTTGCCAAGGATTACATTATCTGTATCGTCTGCCAGAAGATTATCTCAACAGAATCATAAGTACTCTTTTCGGTCAGAAAACCACTTTTTTTTCTCTGATAAAATTAAAACTTAAAAAGAACAGTCCATTTCTTGATATATAATGGAAAAGATTAAATATGAGATTGATTATCAGCAGAACAAAGAAAACAATAGAGAGAATGAGATCAATCGTTCAACCATTGGAATCAGGGGAAGATTTAGGAAGAGTGGGTTAGGGTAAGGGACAGATTAGGATTTTCTTTTCTGAAGTGATGGTCTGCATGAAGTTTTGTCTCTCCGCTTCCTGTAGAAAACTTATTTTACTATCAAAGACAAAAGATCAGCTATGATTGTGTAGACCTAACAGTTTAGGTTTGGTTTGGTTGTTTTGTTTTACGGCATATCAACCCTTTTCGGGTTATTTAATGCTGAATTTGGTCTTTTTGGTGAAAATCTTTATACTTTAAGTTCTTTAAATGTTTAAATATTTGTTCATTGTGTTTGGTTTAGTGAAAGAGTGGGAAGGGATAGGGAGGGTAGAAGGGAAAGGGAGGGAAATTGTTTTTTGTTTTGGATTTTGCAGAACAGGATTGAGTTTTGTAAAGAAAAATAAAAAACAATAAAACATCAATATTTGGTGCATTCTGAGTCAGGAAGTCAATAACTTCAGACAGCCTGATCTGGTAGCGCCAGTAGGTTCTATTTGACCCATAGATCGAACCCTTACAGGTACTACCACTCCGGGCCAGAGTGGACCTGGGAGCAATGGCAACTAAGGGGCAACTCCACATTCCCCACAGCCACCAAATCGAGGCCTCACCACTGGATGTCTTTTAAGGTCATACCCAGGACCCCTAACAGTTTAAGAAATAATATCAACCGTAAATAATTAACAGCATTCACCCGGGGTGGGTTGAGCCGGCTCCAAATGAGTTCATTGCATCTTGCGTCAAAGTAGTCCACCCTTGCTGATCGACAGCCGAGTCCTTGGCATACTTCAGTTATTCCCGGTTCCAGCAACCGTAAATCAGTCTTCATTATTATTTCTTACTCACACGAGTCATTACCAGTGATCGATCACTGTCAAAAACATGGTGTTCCTAGGAGTAGGAGTGACAAGAAGTCTCCAGATTTCAAGTACTCTCCCCCCCCCCTCGATCAACATTGCAATTCACTTTTTGTTATTGTAACAGCTGTGTATCAGATTTCTCACTAATAACAATCATTGGCTTTCTCTAAAATTTAAGTGACAATAAGCCTCCTCTAGTACTCTCGGTTCCCTTCCCGTGGTGCTCTGAATGGTACTTGCCCCCCCTCCTTCAGTCTTTCTATCCTCTAAAACCATTTTCTGTGATACCAACTGATATTGGTGCCATTGTCTCTTTATAAACAGTCTACATGCTATTATGTTTAGTTACAGAAATAGACTATAAATAAAGAAACCATTTTAATATAAAGTAATTTTTCTAAGTGTTCTTATTTGGAGTGAGGTGTACAAGTCCCACATATTGAAATATATTGTGTACGGATTACCGTTGCCGGTTTTTCTTTTATATTTTTAAGGGGAGTAGGACAGCAGAGTACCTTATTAGGTAATCCCCGATCCCATTAAAAAGTTTTTCTTTTATATTTTCATGGGGAGTTGGACAGCAGAGTACCTTATTAGGTAATCCCCGATCCCATTAAAAAGTTTTTCTTTTATATTTTTAAGGGGAGTTGGACAGCAGAGTACCTTATTAGGTAATCCCCGATCCCATTAAAAAGTTTTTCTTTTATATTTTTAAGGGGAGTAGGACAGCAGAGTACCTTATTAGGTAATCCCCGATCCCATTAAAAAGTTTTTCTTTTATATTTTTAAGGGGAGTTGGACAGCAGAGTACCTTATTAGGTAATCCCTGATCCCATTAAAAAGTTTTTCTTTTATATTTTCATGGGGAGTTGGACAGCAGAGTACCTTATTAGGTAATCCCCGATCCCATTAAAAAGTTTTTCTTTTTGTAAAATTATTGAAGAGTTGTTGTGGTCGGCGCCATGTCGGCTCACCAGAAAAGATTCACAATTCCTCCAATCGAACATTAGAAAACTCATGATTAATCAAAAGGTAAGTGTTGCAATTAACAAATATTCTTCAATTTACTTTTCACTTTTTACTTTAAAAAAAATTTGGAACATTAGCAGTGC
Source organism: Sepiola atlantica (assembly GCA_963556195.1). Taxonomy (NCBI): domain Eukaryota; kingdom Metazoa; phylum Mollusca; class Cephalopoda; order Sepiida; family Sepiolidae; genus Sepiola; species Sepiola atlantica. Next base: position 76,212,387 of record OY744532.1, on the reverse strand, counting down.
GGGACTGCAATTCTTTGGGCTTCCTCAGAATGATAATGATTCTTCTCAAAATTTGAACAGGTAGGAGTCGATTGTGGCTTAACAAGTTCAGTTAAGAAGTCTATCACAAATCCAAGCTTAGAAATCCGAAAAGAACAAAAGACAAAGTAAAGAAATATCCAAAATCTTCAACGTGAAAAGTCCAAAAGTAAAATCAATACCAAAAAAAAACAGGGGGGGGGGGGGGGGTAGAAACTCCAACTTTCTAATCATAACAGAGCAAATTGATTGTCGCTTACAAACTAAAAATCATGCTGACACTTGTTAAAAAAGAAACTGTTTTGATTTAGACAAATATTCCGATTAGTCGTGACAGTTGCAAAAGATAAGAAAAAAAAAAAAATCACAATTAGAGTTATATTTAAGCTCTAACTATCTTGGAGGATCTTCTCTTTCTTTCTCCTTTCGACAGATCATTCATAAAACACAAATTCTTTTCCGAAGTAGCTAATTCTTTCTTTCGCTACAAAATTACAGATAGTCTAAACCAGCGGTCGCCAAAATTACAGATAGTCTAAACCAGCGGTCGCCAAAATTACAGATAGTCTAAACCAGCGGTCGCCAAAATTACAGATAGTCTAAACCAGCGGTCGCCAAAATTACAGATAGTCTAAACCAGCGGTCGCCAAAATTACAGATAGTCTAAACCAGCGGTCGCCAAAATTACAGATAGTCTAAACCAGCGGTCGCCAAAATTACAGATAGTCTAAACCAGCGGTCGCCAAAATTACAGATAGTCTAAACCAGCGGTCGCCAAAATTACAGATAGTCTAAACCAGCGGTCGCCAAAATTACAGATAGTCTAAACCAGCGGTCGCCAAAATTACAGATAGTCTAAACCAGCGGTCGCCAAAATTACAGATAGTCTAAACCAGCGGTCGCCAAAATTACAGATAGTCTAAACCAGCGGTCGCCAAAATTACAGATAGTCTAAACCAGCGGTCGCCAAAATTACAGATAGTCTAAACCAGCGGTCGCCAAAATTACAGATAGTCTAAACCAGCGGTCGCCAAAATTACAGATAGTCTAAACCAGCGGTCGCCAACCTTTTAAACTTTATGGACCATTAAATGTATAATTTTCAATTTGGTGGACCACTAATATGAATTAAAAATAAAAGAAAAGGTAAATACAATAATAATCGGAAGACTTATTTTTTTAATATGAAATGCATCCATTAAAAAGATAACTAAGTTATAGTGTAATTATTTAAATAAAATTAATTGAAAAATATTACACATTTTTGGGGTGATATTTGGTTCTGTTGATTGAAATCATTTTGTGAATTTTTAGCGCCAATGACGTCACTGCAAGTTCTTGAACACATGTATATAATTTTATTTAGTGGAAATCGCTCCAGACAAGGCATAAAGCCACTTAATGTACAGAGCTAAAAAAAACAAAAAAACCTACTACTTTAAGGTCAAAAACTATTTAACGATCAGATTGATAGATTCTGATCCAGAAAACAGCAATTCCTCCCCCTTTGTCAGAAACATCGCTCATAGAATGTGAGGACTAAAGGACAAAATAATGGGAGCAAGAGTTACGAGGCTACCATCCATAGTTCTTTTTAACTAGTCAACTTTTTTAATCTGAAACATAAATATTGAAATAATGTCCCAATTTTTCTGCTGACCGCCAAAAGTTTTGCATGAACCATCAGTGGTCCACGGACCACTGGTCTAAACGACATCTGAAATTATGTACAACATTATAATAGAAAGAGACCAATTCTACAAATAACTATTCAAATGATGAGGGCTATTCTGAAACGAAATTACCCAACAACATACTTGAATAAGTATATTTCAATTTGATCAAAGACAGCACAATAATATCATAGAAGTTGCATTTGCGCTCAACATCCATAAAAAGGAAATATATTGTACTTTATTTACGACTAGTAAGTTTTAGAAATTCAAAAATTAGAATGGAGATGCTAATAATAAGGAATTCAATGCTTGGATCAGGAGTGTACAGTGGTTCTCATTGATTCTTACAAAGGTAACATGAATTGGAACAAATACATTGAAGACATTGCCAAGCTGCCTCAAAGAAGGTTGGCTCCCTCTACCGTGCTAGTAAACTCCTCACACCTGACATTATCCTGTATTTATACAAAGCCACCATCCGCCCATGCATGGAGTATTGTTGCCACATCTGGGCTGGTGCATCATCTACCAGTCTCTCCCTCCTTGACAAGGTCCAAAAAAGAGTCGCCAACCTAATAGGTTCCTCACTGTCAACCAAGCTCCAGTCCCTGTCCCATCGCCACAATGTTGCATCCTTGTGCTTGTTTTACAAATACTTTAATGGATTGTGCTCGGATGAATCGGCTACTCTGGTACCCCCTCGACGTAAATTCACAAGACTAACTCGACAATCAACTAAATCTCATTCATTCACTGTGGAGGTCCCCAGATGCCGGAGAGCCTTCTACTCAAATAGCTTCTTTCCTCGTGCTGCTGGCCTCTGGAACTCCCTCCCTGCCCCCCGTTTCCCCGACAGTACTGACATGCAGAAATTTAAAACTAATGTAAACAGACATCTCGCTGTGCAGATCCCAATTTAGGCTGACCCCCCTCCCCCCCCCCCAACCTTCTCCCCTTTTCTTTTTTCTCAGTAGCCCCTTACGTCTACAGTGGCGGCCTGCCTTGTTTGGGGTGAACCATGTTAAAAAAAAAAAATTTTTTTTTTAAAGCGACGGCTGTATCTAGAGGTTAGTATTAAGAACTATAAAGTTCCATAAATTTATTTCAATTAACGTCACTTTATTTTTACCTCCTCCCATCCAGTCAATGCTGAGTACATCCTTGAGTCCCACTTCAAAAATTAAATATTATAAAATGTAAAAAGTAAGAATAAAAAAGGTAATATTGTGCTATGGGTTAGGGGTGGGAGGACAGAGGATTTCCCATTCAATCCCGGGTAATGTCGGGTCATCCGGCTGGTATGTAATAATGTTGATAATAGCATTTACTGTCCTTTTTCTTATTTTGGTTTTAACTCGTGATCCAGATAAAAGCATCTATCAGACCAGAATTGATCCTCGGACCAGATTTTTGTGACCGCTGGTCTAAACAACTACTGCCATGATAATGATTTCTCAACATTATATATAAATAACTCTTACATGGACAATAACTTCTCAGAATTAAAGAAACTATCTTAAATAGAATGAACAAATCTAGTAGTTTAAACCAGGGGTCTCAAAAAAGAGGGTCATGATGAGGGAGATGTGCAGTGCACATCACCATCAATGGGGACGGTATTAACTCCAGAGTGTGTGTGTGTGCAAAGGGAGAGCATAAAGTCCAGGGGGCCCCGACTAGTAGAAGTATTGCCCCCCCCCCCTCCCAACATGAAAATTACTTTGCACTACACTCACAGATATATGGGAGGTGGGGGGAGGGGTCATGGCAAGGGGTACAGTTTGTTTTTTTTACCTTCCCTGCAAAGGAACTAGAAAAACCCTGCCAACTTAAAATTGGTGGACTGCATGCTTGTGGTCAAGTTCAATATTGCTAAAGTATGGAAGATGGCGAGGGACAAATTTAACTTGTTAAAATTTGAGAAAATACTGATGATTATAATAGTTTTTTTGTGACTATGCCACAGGTCTGTGTGATGTGTAAAGTGGTGTTGCTGTGTGTAGATATGGTTGCATATGCTTCCCACCTACCGCTTTCAGCCTCATCCGCCAGCTAAGGAAGCCGAGTGTGTAAGTCTTCCATACTGGTATATAACCTCTCCACCAATAAGACTCTGGACAAACCTCCCGAGGTACACCTTGCAGTCTCAGGCTAATTGGCTAGGGAATCTTGGAGTAGATTGGAACCCGAGAGGTGCAGTGGTATGTGGACATGTCTCGACACTCACCAATCCAATCCCCGGCCATGCTATCTTTGTATGGCCTGTCACAACCTGGGTGACAGTAGTGTATGTGGCAACTCACAGGTAATATGTGACATTAGTGCATGCTCAAGTGGAAACCATATCAGCCCTAGTTAGATGGGAATGGTGGAGGTCTTGGACTGATCAAAAGTGTTCAAGTTGGTGAAGGATAGGCATCCAGCCATAAAACTGCCTAAAATTATGTCTAGTTTCATTTTGACTAGACAATTAGGCCCCACCCTCATCAGAGGATTAATTGTGGCCCAATTCAACAAACAAACATCATTTTCAGGCCGCGTTTTTGAGACCTCTGTAAATAATGGTCACTTCTTAGTGTTTAACTCCAGTATCATAAATTTGGAATAGAGTCCACATGAGCCACTGTCTGTCTCCCCTTAAGGTGTTTTCTTTATCTTTTCTCTTTGAATATAAGGAAAGCTGATATTACAGAAAAGTGCTATACATTCCAAATGATTGACAATGTTGCTTTTATATCACAAGATTCTAATTTTGTCTGATAAAGAACTACGGACAAAGACATCTTTGGTTCAGTTCGTGGAGCCATGTAATTGGCATTTAGTGATTAGAACTTACCAAAATAAGATAAATTTAATATTTTGCGTGTGTGTACATTTTCTTTCCTTTGCTTAAAGTTGGAAGTAGATGTATCCAGACTTAACAATGCGAATAGGACGTCACACATACATGTGAAATATGGTTTTATTCAGTTTCACCATAGAAAAAATGGCTAAACTTTTTCTTCATACCTACCTGCTAGAGATTTTCAGCTTATATCCTGCATAGGTCAGTATTTCCTTTGACCCTAGTTACCAACTCCAAAATAATCAAAGACGAGAAAATCAGAATTCTTTTGCATTCATTATTCATTGAAAATTACTAATTGAAAAGAAGGTTCAAGAAAACAAAGCAGTCACGGTCAAATAGAAGCCACATGATCAGATGATCACAAACAACCAATGAGAAGTCTTTAAAATTAGTCTAGATTTTAGATGCCTAAGACAGGATGCTAAGAAAGTCAGTTCAGAGAAATCTAGCCTTGACTGAAGACATATGTAGTACCGCAGCATCTTTCATCTCAAGTCGAATGCCTCTTCGCCCAAAAGCCAACTTCCATTCAATATTATCTTCAAATCTTCATCGCAGATTCATCAAGAGATTTATTCACTGATTAGATAATCATATCTTCAACATTTCAACGCAATTTTCACTAAAAGATTTATTTTGTCATTCAAACAAGCATCGCAATTTCAACTCAGAACCAGAGTTATTCATCGTTTAATGGAACACACTTTATTCAGACTAGTGATGGGACGATTTCAAAATTTTTTCTCCCGATTCCGTTACGTTACACGAGTAGATCTTTCTACTTATTTTTTCTCAACTGTTTTCTTTGTAATTGATTGAAAATAGTGAGACAACTAAAGATTTATTTCTAATTTAAAATAAAGCTGATTTGCATTAGTGCGTCGTTAATTGACAAAATGCTATTTTAATTTTTTTATAAACTGAAAATAGTCGACGATTAGTATGCAAAATAAGAAAACTGTGTCGGAACAGAATAATTTACAAAGCCCCCTCCCCATGTTAAAAATAAGTTTCTAAATAATAATGTTACTATTTAGAAAAACATTCTTTACATGAAGAGGGGGGAGTGCTTTGTTAACTATTCTGTGCCTTCCCTCTATCAAAGAATGTTCGAATTTTTTATCCTAATTATAAAGATTTGGTCGGTTATTAGATTGATTTGTTTTACTGTAAAAAGAAAAACAAGATACATATAATAATAATAGTAATAATAATAATGGTAAATTTGTAGATTAACACTCTCAGTTAAATCACCCCCCCCCCCCCAAAAAAAATGAGATTCTACTTTTTTAGGTGATTACGTGTGGAGGGCCTGTGGACGAGTGGTTATAGCACTTTCTTTGGGCTGGACGACCCGGATTCGATCCCACTCACGGCATGCAAATTTTTGGGTCTGAAAACTCCCTCTGTCCACCCAGCAGTAAATGGGTATCTGACTAAAACTCAGGGAAGGTTCAAGGCAGCGGAAGGAGAGGGATGGGCTTCGCCTTCCATATGCTGTGCCCTAGACACGGTGATTCTTAACAAATCACCGCCGCTACGGCCATGGGCAATGTGCGATGTCGGCAACGACACTCGTGCGCGTCTAGGCTATGCGACCTTTACCTTTACCTTGAAAAACTTGGTGGAAACAAAAAAAAATTACTTTAGAATTTAGAGTGGAAGATCAGTTCTGTATATAAATTTAACGTAAATTGATCATCATTTCCAGGCCATTCTTACTTTTTAGGGATGTTCAGTACATTTTTTTTTACCGCTATCCCTAAGTCCGACTGGCAAGGTCGTAAAACCATGTGTAATCAGTTAAAAAAATTAGAGCCCACCCCACAAAATGAGCGCACAGAATTTATCTCCTAGAGAAAAATAAAATTTTTTGATTAACTGCTCTAAAACGCTAAAATGTCTCGGAAATAGCTCATTTTACGGTAAATTTGTGTGAAATTGATCTACCACTCTAAATTCTTAAATAATTGCTTTTTAGGGTTTTTTCAGGGTGTTCACGAAAACAAGTAGAATTTCATTTTTTTTAGGGAGGAGGTAGCGGTGACCGAACAGAAGCCCACCAAAATAATTCAAACACGGAAAAAATTCATTCATTTTTTTTTTAAATTTTTAAATCGTTTTATATTTAATTTTTTTAGAATTATCAATAAATGTTTATCAGTAATTTTTTTATTTCTTGTCAAAAAATGTTTTTATTTAATTTTTAAACTTTTTTCTGGTACTTTGTAAATACTGCATTCTTATGAAATTATCGGTGCTTGTTTTTTTTTTTTTCGCCAATTCGCAATTATACACTTTTTGTTGTGAAAGAAAATAAGGTATTATTATTGTTCAAAGATTGTTTTTCTATGTAATAAAATTTTAAAACATTAAAAATATGTTTGATCCAAGAAATAAATAATAAGAAAAAAAACATGGCGTTAACAAGAGAAAGACCGTTTACTTATGTTGGGGAAATGAGACTAGAAGTTTTGATGAAACAAAAATCTTCCACCACCACCCCCACCCCACCCCGTATTACGAATCGTTTGCTAGAGGCAAAGAGAGGAAGAAGAGAGAAAAAACAGTAAAAGAGGAAGAAAGATTGAGAGAGAGGGGAGAAAAGGAGAAATACAATCCAGACAAATAACAATGGGCATAAAGATTCGCAGTCTTATTAAGAAAAAAAAAATGCCAATTTCAGAGGAACCGCTTTTTCTGAATTACAAAAAAAAAAGCTGGATTCCGGAGAACTCATCCCCGTGTTTAAGAGAGATAGATATAAATTATAAGTTATTTGTGCCATCCTTTTCTCCCTTTCTTCTTCGTTTAATGTGCCTCTTCCACATCAGATGTAGGTTGTACAGTGTCTATGGCAGCACAAAGTGATTTTCTTCATGAAACTACCATTTACATTAGTTTCGATGTGCTTTTTCTTGAGGTCATTTTTGACCGAGTCATTCCAAAGTTTTTCTCGGACTGCCTTTTCCTCAATTATCCTTAATTGAGATGTGTGTACATCTGCCTATCCAAACAGAGCTTCATTCAACATGTTCATACCACCGTAGGCTGTTACAACGAAAAACTGATTCTAGTCTGGGCACCTTAGCCTCAATAGCAGCGAGTCAGAACTGTCATCAAGGTGCACACCACAAATCCACCAAACCATAGCCATGTCATCCCACTGCATCTTCAGAAAGACCAAGCTAGTGGGAGTCCAGCATCCACTCGCACGTAACATGACACTACTGACATTTACGCTGTTGTAAACTTGATCCCAAGTAACAAGTGAAACTGAACGACAGGTTAAGCTGGAAAGACGCTCACAAAACCCTTCCTTCATGCAGTCCATACATGCAAGATCAAAGTTAATTCATATCCCCCACCAGCGCAGATCATATCGCTAAGATAGCAAAATGAGTTCACAACTTTCACATTCTGCAGACCGTTCACAGAGAACTCAGTACAGGCCCTGTCTTTAATTGGATGAGCATAAATCAGCACATCTTCAACAGAGTTTACAAAACAAATTTGAATGTAATAATAAGCTTGCTTTCAAAGAATTGTCCTTATGGGCAAAATCAATTGAGAAAGTATCTTTCAAATGTGAAAACCATGAAGTAAAAGTAATTCCTCGAGGTTTTTTGGTTTTTTCGTCCGGTGAAAAAGTGGGTTGTTTTTCTTTGTTTATCTCATTTTTTTCGTCATCAAATGAGTCTACAACTTCCAATTTCTGCAGACCATCCACTGAGAACTCAGTGCAAGGCTTGCCTTTAATTGGACGAGCAGTGCAAGAACACCTTCCACAGAGATAGTTTTCAAGAGGGATTAATTTTCCTCGCAGTGCATTGCACCTCCTGTGAACCCAATGACAACAGCCTATGCTGCCAACACCATCCGTAGCTACAAATGTCTGATTCTCATAAATGAATGCTTGTAAAAGTCTGCTTTTTTGTTTCTTGCTTTCAATTGGAAGCAATTCATCATCATCATCATCTTTGGTTTAATGTCTATTTTACATGCTGGCATGTGTTGGACGGCTTTAAGAAATGTACTTTCAAGCTAACCTATCTCTAGCCAGGTCTTTATTTATCCTGCTTTCTCTCAAGTCCATTTTTATCACTTCCTCCCATGTATTCTTTTGTCTTCCCCTGTGAACTGAATCTGCTACCTCAACTGCTCTACATCTACCAACCCAAGAACTCTCATCCATTCTTTCAACACCATACCAAGTCTACTCTTCTGTACACATCTCCCTGATCTGTCCAAGTTTAATCTTCCTCTCAGGTCATCAGATCTAAGCCTGTGTTTAACACTCACATTACACATTCAGCATATTCTCATATCATTTCTCTTCATGCAATGCATGTCTGCAACCCTTACTGGCCAGGCTTAACTTCCATACATCATCACACTGCGTACACATGCCAGATAGACTCTTTCCTTGGTCAATAGTGGTAACGCTCTGCTGGTTAGTAATGGCAGAAGTTCCCTGAACTTACTCAACCCACTCCGGATTCTTGCAATCACACCTGCAATAAATGGATGTTTATTCATTTAATTGCTTTTGCATAAGCAATGGATTCAACAAATCTCCCATCCGTTAATTGACACTAATCTCTTAATAATTGCCTCCTAACATGCATTTATTTTCTCAAGTATTTTTTTCTTTTGAGCCCGTCAAGAAGTGGCCGCATATAAGGAAACATAATTGATAGGATTGCTATTGTTAGTGCTCTCTAATGTAACATCACAAGTCAATCGAATATCATAACTTTTCTGATCCCTTTCGATCCAAATGATGGAGCATAGGGCAGCAACGTTTGACATGCATACCAATCTTTGCATATAGCTAGAAGAATACACACCCTTGAACGTGCTCATACTATCAGTGTTTATTTGCTCGGCTTATCTGTGTGTACTTTGTCAAAAAGACGACAACCGAATAATCTTATTAACTAGTTGTATTACTTTCATTTTGGGTTCAGCTATCATTTCTGCTTCAATTTTCTTTTTCAAATTGCATAAATTGTTTGTTTTATTGGGTTTTTTTTTTTTAATTCATAAATATAAGATAAGAGCCAGAGTTGCCAAATAAGCAAGCATGCCAAATGAGAGGGATGGGGGCTGATTACATGACGAATACAGAGAGGGAGAAACCGGTTAGGTAGTATCGACCTTCTGTGTGAGCGAGAGGGGGGGGGGGAAGAAAATATTAATGCAGCTCGAAATTGGATTTTTTTTTCATATTTCGTTTCAGTTTACAATATTGCATATTTTAATTCAATAAATCTCTGAATAATTGTAAATAAAACTCTAATGTGTAATCAAAGATACGTTCATGCAAGACGAAGTAGTCTTATAATTTAATTAATAGAGATAAATTTTTGGAATTCATGAATATTAGGTACATTAGTGTAATTGCATAAAAAAAAAGTAGCCAGAACCTCGAGAACTTCAAAAGTTAAAGAGATCGATTACAAAAGAATTTCTTAAACGAACCAAGATATTTTATTCTAGCAATTTTGGTACACTTTATTTTAAAATATCAATTGTTAGCAAAACTTTACAAAATATATTAAAATCTCAAAATGTTAGCATTCAAAACTACTAATTTGTTTTTTCTCACTGTCCATTTGATAAATTTAATTCAAATTTTAAAATTTATTGATATTTTTTTTTAATAGAGTGACTTGATAAGTTTTTTAAATTTTAGATTAAAACTTTTGTTTTAATTTAATTAAATTTAAAATACATTTTTCAGTAATACAATAGATTTCATGTTTTCATACATTTTTCATATAACAAAATATATTATATAAGAGCAAACCGTATTAGATTAAAAAAAAAACGATATTATAATCACAATAGCACATTTAATTACAAAAAACATAGATAATTATCAAACCATTTTTTTGGAAACTTATGGGTAGCGGACGTCGCTGAATGGATAATCTTAAGATCGGTTAAGACATGCAGATATTTAGATGATCCATATAGTTTGTTTGAGTGAGAAACTAGAAATGTTAAACTTTAAAGATATAAAATATTATTTAATCGTAAAGTGAAATAACCACAAACCGTAGACATAACATATATATATAAGAGTTATAATATATATATATATATTAGCAAAAAGTACCCGCCCTCCAGGCGGCAATTACTGATGTTGTAATCTTCTTTACAGAAATCAAAGAAATTTTCATTTGAAAGTTTGGTAATTTAGAGGAAATTTCAAAAAATGATGGTTGTCGTAGTGTTATTTGATATATTCCAATATAGGGCAAATATACTGTGCATGAACATCGTTAAATTTTGCTTGTAAAATTTAATTATTACGGTATCATTGCCATTAAATTATTAATTAAATCAAATTGTCATAAAACTATAACTAATTGTTAAGGTAATATTTTTTAAAATAAAATTATTGGATGTAAGTAGCTTCCAAAACGATATTTTAATACATGAGAATTTGCTAAGAATTTTAAAGCCAATTTAAATGACTTTCTGACAGTTTTAAATGCTTCCAAATTCTTTTTAAATTCCCAAGGGTTAGAAAGTAATTCATTCTTATTTTGTTCAACTCTTAACAAAATATTAAAATGTCTGACTTCCGGTCAGTTTAATTTCATAATTGTTTTGTTTTTTAATTTCGTTTTATTTTAGGTAATTTTTATTTTAATAAATATTCGTAAATGAATGAAAACAATATCAATTCAATTCTCGTAGTCACAAGAATAACACTAAGACACACACAAAGTTGCCTTATAATTTTATTAATATATATATAACACAAATGGTACTTATATATTTCCAATGAGGAAATGTCTTTTTCAGGAAAAACTTAAATCACAATGTGAAGCAGATTGGAAGCAGCTTATGAAGGCAATGCGTATGTCATAATAATCCCCTTCCGTAACCATCATACCACTCATCTAAAAATTGATAATTCTTTGTAATTTGATAGAAACCAAATTCTCTCATGTAATACAAACAAGTGATTGTATCTGAAAAAAAATGAAATAATTTTCGTTGCCGTCATCATAGAGAGGATTATGATGAAGCGTTTGTGTGATATTGCAAGTTTTGATTCCTTTAAAATAAATTTATAAAATTTCCGGGGGGGGAGGTGCAAGTGATGTAACTATGGTGGAGTCCAAATCCCGTTGGATCTATTGCATTCACTACTGTTGTAGTAGTAGGATCGAGAAAGGTATGAATAACCCCCTTTTCCCAGTTTTGGGTAAAATAAGAACTTGTGTTAAATTAATCATTGTTTTAGAATTAAATAACTCAAAAATGGTTGATATGCCGTAAAAGAGACGAAACAAACAATGAATTCCAGAAGATAGAAATAGCTAAAACGGATAGTGGTGCCATTAAAGAGAGACACATCTGCCAGAGCTGGTGCATTGCAGGATTGTAAGTGCCACAGTGCAAGGCAAGTGATAATAATCTTTATTTTAAAAGCGTATGTTGTAATATCTGTTTTGTTTATTTTTTTGTCCTGGTTATTTCCCTTTGATTCAGTTCGTTTTTAAGGGATTTCAGTAATTTGTTCCAAATGAAAAGTGGAAAAGAAAGGACAACAATGAGAAGAGGAGAAAAAGGGCATAAGAAATAAGAGAAGGGAGGTAGGGGATAGGGGAAAAGAGGAGGCGAGGAAAAGAAAGAAGGTGGTACAGGAAAAGAAAGAGGGGGTACAGAAAAAGAAAGAGGGGGTATATTTTTGTTTATTTTCTTGTATTAGTTGTCTAAACAATAAGAGGAGAAAAAAGGTTAAGAAAAAAAGGAGAAGGAAGAGAGGGGAATAGGGTATACAGGAAAAGGAAGACGGGGTACCGGAAGAGGGGTGAGGGGTATAGGAAAAGCTAGATGAGAAGATAAGCAGAGAAAGAAGAAGAAAAAAAATAAAAAGTAAATAAAATAAGGACAAAGAATCTCCCATGAATCGCGGTCCATGTTGTTGATGTTTTCTTTCCCTTCTGTCTGTATTACACCCGTTAAGTAGGTTAATCATTATCTTGTAATAACATTATCTTGTAATCATTATCTTGTAATAACAACTCACTATCAATTACACATCGTTCATTGTTGTCTTTTAATTGAAACTATTAAATCTTCTCAAATAAGGCATTTCCTTTGAAACACAATTTGCACCTCGATTGCTTTTGTGATTCAATGAAGACTACAACGGATTCATACCATAATTGGCACTAACAATAAACAATAATTAAAACAAAAACAGTTTTTTTAGATTATGGCATCTTGAGCAGAAAGTCTTGGATTTCGCAAAATAATTACACATTCATCTCCATTTGACGTCAAACAACAAGAGAACATTAAACTTTAGGATTGTGCGGTGATGCAAGTGTTAATTACCATGTTAATGTTCATCTACCTATATGAATAAATTAGAAAGATTTTGTTTTGAGTTTACGACAAAGTTATGCTTTGGTTGTTTTTTTTTTAATGACATATCAACCCTTTTCGGGTTATTTAATGCCGAATCAAGTCATTTTGGTAAAGGTTCTTATGCTTTAAATTCTTTATATCTTCAGATATATATTCATGGTGTTGTGTTTGGTTTGGTTTGTAGAGGAAAAATATTGTTTTTGTTTTTAACTTTGCAGAACATGATTGAGTTGGGAAAGGAAAAAAAAACAATAACATCAATGTTTGGTGCATTTTAAGTAAGAAAGCCTTATCAGATAGCACCTGTACAACAAAATTATGAATGAAATGTTTATTATTTTTTTTTAATTTAATTTTATTTTTTTAAAAGATATTTCACCCCAAACAAGGCAGGAAGCCACTGTAGACCTAAGGGGCTACTGAGAATTAGGGAGTAGGTTTAGGGTGTCATCCGAAGTTGGGAGCTGTGCAGCGAGATGTCTGTTTACATTAGTTTTAAACCTCTGCATGTCGGGGAAAGAGGGAACAGGAAGGGAGTTCCAGAGGCTGGCAGCACGAGGAAAGAAGCTATTGGAGTAGAAAGATTTTCAGCATCTGGGAACCTCCACAGTGAATGGATGGGACCTAGCTGATTGTCAGGTTGTTCTAGAGTATTTGTGTTGAGGAGGGCACTAGAGCAGCTAGTTCATCGGAGCACAATCCATTTGAATATTTGTAAAACAAGCACAAGGATGCAACATTGCAGCAATGGGAAAGAGGCTGGAGCTTGGTGGATAGTGATGACCTGTTAAGTTGGCGACTCTTTTTTCGACCTTGTCTAAGAGGGAGAGACTAGTGGATGATGCACTAACCCAGATGTGGCCACAATACTCCATACATGGGCAGATGGTGGTTTTGTAGAGATACAGGATACTGTCAGGTGTGAGAAGTTTACTAGCACGGTAGAGGGAGCCCACCTTCTTTGCAGCAACCTTAGCAATGTCTTCAATGTATTTGTTCCAATTTATGTTACCTGTGAATGTTAGACTGAGTAGTTTGAACATTGGACTTTCAGGTAGGAGGTTATTTGCCATGGCAATCGGTGGTTGAAGGGGTTTCTTGTAGTTATTGAAGGAAAATAGCTTTGTCTTTGCGGCATTAAAAGTTACCAACCATTTCTGACTCCAATCCACTATAGACTGGAGGTCACTTTCTAAGGATTCAGACATTGCCTAGGCTGCATCAAAATTGTGAGTTCATACCTTAGTGTGTAATTAAACACTAGATATGATACAAGTTGAACTCCGCATAATCGATTCCATAGTTTGCAGTAGTATCCATTTGGCTAATCATGCAATACTAACGCCGCATACAGGGTGGTGGTCGTGTCTATATTGTGCACTAATAGAGATATGCACTCTACAGGTTGCAGAAAAATCCAACACTTGACAAAAAAAAAACGAAATAGACAATAAAAACAAAAGTTGTATATGCAGAGACCCAACAGTTTATTTAGCAACAGTCAGAGTTATATACTACATTATTTTTCAATGAAACCGCCACCGCCGATGGGGACAATCATCTCAAGGCAGGCACGAAACGAGTCACACGCTTTGGCGATCATATCCTTGTCTATAGCGGTGAATGCCTCCACGATGGCAGCCTCCAGAAAGTCAACCGTGTTGTGGGCGGGCTTGTTGCTCTTAGCCTCGATCATGCCCCAGAAGAAATAGGCAAGGGGGTTGCAGTTGCGTGAGGAGGGCGACAACAAGTCCGGCGACCAGTGGTGAAAAACATTGTTGAGCAGTCACGCTTACATCGCCTTAGCCTTGTGTGCAGGAGCAGACTCCTGCTGGAAGATGTAGGGGCGTCTGGTGGCGATCTCATCCATCCAGGGCTTCACCACACTCCTCAGCACCTCCTGGTATTTCGTTTTTGCCATATATCGGATTTTGCTGCACCACCCTGTATACTGGGTATCGTTCTCTTTTTTTGTAACTGGATATGACAGGCCTCGACAATAAAAGGTGATTACTTTTTTTTTTTTTTTAAAGATGGAAACAAAACAAAAAAAAATGATCTGTTATTCCGCCTGGATGGATCTCACTTTGAGAATCTGTTAAGAGCATGTGCGGCACTTTTCTACCAGATTAGAATGGTACCAATCCGATTTTGCATTTCCAGAACACAAAATTCAATAAGCAGAAAGCCGGCTGTAGAAATTGGCTTTCTTTGATTGCTATCAGAAACAAAAGAAAAACACATTCCCATTTGTTTACGAATTGCTGCAATGCACACAATAGAAAACCTCAAGAGCTTACAATGGAACTGCTTTTCATTCTATGAGAAGGATTCACATTTTGTTTTTGTAATAAATTAAATTTTAATGCTGTATTGTCTAAATTTACTTATATATTGCTGTAATAATAATATGCAGAAATATAAGCGTTAAACAATACATAGCTTACAATAAAATGTTTTTAATTTCTAATCATATATGCACTAATCTGTAATCAATCTGTCATCGCCAGTTAGTGTCTGGTCAGCACAGATCACAATGTTTACCATAGTTGGAGATTGGAAGCCAACCGTCGGCTTGTAAGGCCACTAGGACCGGATGTTTTACATACAGCATTTAGTGTTCCTAAACGGTTATGTATCATATACTGATCAGGCTCAACGTCGCTTAACTTTGATGATTTTAATGAGTTCTATATCAAATCATCCACTCACCCTTACTTCACGGATTTTTTCAAATTTTAATCAGTGATGGGTATCATTAAACAAGACAATACTGAAAACTTGAGCCTCTAAATCCAAGTGGTTCAGAAAATATACCACATTTAAGATTTTGCGTGAAACGTGATGTGCAAGAAAACCACGGCATTACAAAATCCCCTTTTCAATAAAATTTCATCCAAACATGCTAGAAAAGTTGCACAGGAACGTTTTTGAGGACGAGGAATCCGAAATTGACATCAAAAACACCTAGAAATCAATCATTTGTTTAGCTATACAGCAATTGGAGTAAATTTTTGGCACCTGGGAAATATCTATAAAAAAAAAACAAGTCCGAATAAAAAATGATGTGGTGTTATAGGTAAATGAAAATTCCTTTTTGAAACGTGTTTCCCATGCTACAATCATGAACGGAATCGATAAAGAAGTCTTGTTCTCTCATCGTTTGCCTGCAACAATCGAAAACGGTCATTTTTTCCGGCCTTATACTTAATCCCCAGAATACACTCTAAGAAGTCCAATAACAATGGATTTTTCAGTAAGAAAAGATGGATGAGTAACTAAAGTGGCTAAACTATTTTCATGCCTTGTTTTTTTTTTAAGGCTTTTATTAGGTCAGATGATCATAAAATAATAAACAGTACAAAATTAGAGAAATAAAAAAAAAACAAGAAATATTTACATCTAGAAAAAATAATCCACCAACTAAAACACTTGATCACATGATTTTTATCTGGGAATAGAAGAACTAATGACTGAATAACGATTAGGGATAAGTTATTGAATCGTAGAGAAAGCAAAGTTATTGTGTTTTTAAGAAGGAAAAAAAAAAAACACTCAATACTATCAGAATAAAGTATATGAAGTGATATGTATGCAGAAAGCAATTGTGTTCAGTGTTCGCATTTGGAGAGGATAGAATTGGTTTAGAATGACCGAAGGCAGAAAGTGTTCAATAAATGTAAATCTGTTAACCCGGTGAGAATTTAAAAGAAATTATTTTGGTCAGCCAATCAAAACATGTCTGAAAGAAGAAAAAAAGTACAGGTAAAGAGAGCATTCCTTGTTTTGATGGAAAATATAAAATATCTAACGTACAATAGGGATATTGAAATATGAAATAATAATGGAGCTACAAAAGTATGTCCTATAAAAAAAAGCCTTCCTGGTGTACATAGATGACAGTGGCAGTTAATATGAGTGTGAGAGTAAAAATTCCTCCAACTTCCTGTATGTATGACTATCTCCAAAAAAAATATCAAGCAGAACTAGATATTTTTTTTAAAATAAATAAATAAATAAATGAATCGATGAAAAATTTGATAATTATCTATATCTGTATTTTTTTTAATTAAATGTGCTATTGTGATATCTTTTTTTTAAATCTAATACGGTTTCTTCTATATTAATATATTGTTATATAAAAAATGTATTTTGAAAATATGTAATCTATTCTGAAAACACGTACCAATAATTGGCCTAAAGCAATGCCGAAGCAGATTTGTATATGCAGCTTTTGGTTAAAAAACTATACCCATCAACGATACAGGACAAAATATAACAACTTTATATATAAGATAACGTTTACTGCAATAAAGATACATTGTATTAACAGAATCAGTTTGTGATACATCATTACTATTTTTATATGATTAGTATATGTATATATACAAACATATTACTGCGTTACATACTTATATTATCACATAATATATAGATATCCAATAAGATGAAATCAAAAGAGATCAGAGTTATCTACCCATATTTATTTATTTATTTATTGATTGATTACTATTATTTACTGTTGCTTTTAATTATTCGATCACTAAATTGCAAGTCATTTTTTTTTAGATTGGTGCGGTTAAAGATCATGGAATTATCTTTGATTATAATCTGTTGTTGGTGTTTTCTTGCTTTTGTGCAAATCATGTTGTTTCTGGGTCTAATGAGGAAACAAAGATCCCCAGCTTAATGTCACGAGCGCTTTTAATCCCCATAGATAGCAGTCAGGAAAAAGTTTTGCTTTTTAATTTGGTTATGGTTTTTATTTCTATTTTAAAATTGGAGTTGGAAGGTATGTTATGGAAGGGGTTTGTTTTTATTATCATTATTATTATCTAAAGAATGGACCTTTTCTCTGCTCCTTGGGCTCAGAAACAAGATGACTTGCACAAAACAAGCAAAATTTTGTATTCTTTAACAACACCTATCTAATATAGCCAGCATTTTTATTCAAGAGGACATGAATGTGTTTTAACCATCTTGAGATGTCTTGTTTCCTCTCTCCCATATCCACATTTAGAAAAAAAGTTGTAGATCATCTGTATAAATTATAATAAATTGCTTGTATCTTTGGTTGTATCTACGTTATAAACTTCCACATCCATTTAAAAAGCAGCAGATCGTCTGATCAGCAAAAAGCGAAATGCAAAAAAAGGTAATTGCTAAAGCATAAAATATTAAGATTTTACCCATTTCAAAATAAATTGTTACAAAATCAAACAAGATGGCATAAATAGAATTCTGTTGTCCTCGTCGATTCAAAAGCGACATTCATTTTATTTATATAAATGATATTTAGTTTTTGACAGGGCAACTGTTCGGAATCAGCATTTAATTGCATGGTGAGATCAAATGCGTAATCAAGGTGAGCATAATGTGAAAATAGAGCCGATAAATAAGGATTTAAAAAAAGTATGCAATCAAACTCAAAAGTTAACCAGCGAGATTCTATTACAACTAAATAGGAATTTTAAAAAAAACTTAATTTCATTACCTCTCAGTACCCTGGTTTCCCAGCATAAGCCGCTGACAGCAATTGTGTTTCCCAAGATCCAACAAGTCGAAAAAAAATAGGGGGAGGGGTGAGGGGGGGGGGGAGATTTATTAGAGATGAGAAATCTGTCTAACCACAAGAAAGGCATTTTCACTGGTAAAGCAGAATTTGCTTACAATTAATCAAAAAGATGGTGAGAGAAGGCCCACTTTACTCACAAACTTAATTATCAACCCAGGATTGATATTTGGGCCAAAATAAGCGATGTGAGGGCCATCTGCTTTTTGGTAGAGAATCTCCCCACGGAAGACAGCAGGCGGAATTCCTTGAATTGGATAAAGATGATGATCAATCAAAAGTGAAGAGCGCTACTTTCTAAAAAAAAATTGAGATTTTAGCCTGGCTAAAAAAAGAAACGGTAACTACAGTCAAATCTCTACATACAGTTGCCTCTACATCTGTTCCGATGGATACTGCACCCCATAGACTGGTATTGTCTTGGCCTTCGGGGCTTGATTTACGCCGGTCTATGGGTCTGTCCTGTGCAGTTCTAGGAGGTCCACCCTCCCAGGCTTCGCCTCCCCTCTTTGAGGAGGAGTAAGTTTATTGCTTACTGCCTGAGGCGCCTCTACCGGGGAATGCCGACGGGGCTGCCCAGGCAATTTTTAATGGTCAGAGTGCTCACCTCTCGGGCGCTGGCTTTTCAAACACCACTTTCCCAACCCGACCATGGGTCACATCTTACTTGTGGGAGTAAGATAAAAACTGGCCTTGTGCCTAACTCCTGTAAGGAGTAAATCAATACATACAAATTTTTTCAATATACGATGTGAAATTCGATCAAATTATCAACTCTATACCCGATGGAAAATCCAACATACAACGTCGAAGTTTCGTGGTTAGCCCGCTCTGCGGCAGCACTCACAACGGGATAGAGAGTTCAGTTCAGTTCCGCTTCAGTCCCGGAACGAATTAAATTTGTATGTAGAGGTTTGACTGTATTTGATTTTTGATAGAAGATTCTGTTGCAGTTATCTCCCTTATCTCCCTTATCTAAACAGAACTTAAATTTTTGCTGAGGCAGGAAAAAAACAATTGGAACAATTAATCAGGAAGGGCGATGGAAGAGATTAATTAAGGATATCAAGTTCTTAGTAATGACCAGTTCGATCCAGGCTCGTTCACCGATCGCATATCACCGTTTCAAGCTGCTGATTATCAAATACTCCACTCAGCAGAATTCTGATTGCTTTTCGTAAAGTACCAACACATATGAACAACCAGCCAACAAAAGGAGATAGAGTCAGACGGATGTCTATTCTTAGCAGTCCCCAACATTACCTAAGCCAATATTGCCTAAACTGCCTACCTCGACTCACCATTCGACTACATAGACATTTTTTCACAACTTTTACTGCATTTATACTCCTACTCTTAACAAACCTGCTGTTTAATTTACGAACAGCGTTTGTCATTCTAGCACATGAGAAAGGGAGACAACACTTACCACAACTCTAAACAACTACACGTACTCACAGGGTACACAACAAACACCGGTCCTCTCATCAGATGATCGCCATCACCAAACCTCCACAATTGTATCCTGACGCTACCCCCATAAACCAAGGGTTGCCAGATCTATCCACTCACAGATAGGTTGAACGATACACACGTAGTTGGTGAATGATTACAAACTGACAATTATTTTTGTGGGAAGTATAGAATCAAACTAACACTTACCGGCATAAAGGCCTCAACTGGCATCCATCTCATAGAAGAATACTTATTCGAATGAATGAACATTTATACACTAGAATGGCCACTTATGAATCTCAGCCAATCAGAACACAGAGAATGGACTTGCCCTTCTGAGCATAATAGGAACATTCTAGACTTATTATAAACCGGCATTTTGATGTGCTGGATCAAGAGAACAATAGGGACCCCAGATCATTAACACAAGACGCGGGACATATTTTGGAATCACCGGTTGACCTCGCAATACAGGTGGTCTCTATTTACAAAACACTTGTAAATAAATCTTTTATTTATTTTACTAAATGCAGTATATTTCGGAATTTTTTTTTCTTTTAACATGTTAATATTTATTTTAAGGCAGAGAGTCCATAAATAAAACAAATAAAATATTAACATGTTTTCTTTTAAAACATGTTTTTGTGTCACTATTTACTTGCCTCCCCACGAGGGCAGAAATGGGGGGGGGGTATGAAATATTTATCACCGTACTTAAGTAATCTTTCGTTTTGTAGGGAAAAATCAAGCTTCCCAAAAAGGGGCACTCTGGATCTTACCTCAGTTTAGAAGGATTTTTCCATACTACACATTGCTCCTAGCCTGAGGAGGCAAAACGGATGATTACGCAAGTTATTTTAATAAATAAACGAAATATATACGCTTTTTAAAAAATCGGCTGACTTGTAATCTTTCGTTTTGCCTCCCCACGAGGGCGGAGTTATACTTCAAAAATCAGTTTCTAAACGGAAGCAATTTAAAGTTTATGAAGTTTCTGTCCTTTTTTTTCTGTAAGCAACAATTATAAACAAATAAATAAAACTTCGCTAGTTACTCGCCTCCCTACGAAAAGAAAAAAAAGTATCCACTTTTTCTTAAAATACACAACACGAAATATAGAATTGCGTTTAAAATTTGTTTTTTATTTAGTAAATAAAAGTAAAAAAAAAAAAATGATAAATTGTTTTGTTTATTGCAAAACGACAGATTACAAGTCAGCCGATTTTTAAAAAAGCGTATACATGTTAAAAGAAAAAAAACCCGAGTTGTTTTGTAAATAGTGACACAAAAACATGTTTTAAAAGAAAACATGTTAATATTTTATTTGTTTTATTTATGAACTCTCTGCCTTAAAATAAATATTAACATGTTAAAAGAAAAAAAAAATTCCGAAATATACTGCATTTATTAACATAAATAAAAGATCTATTTACAAGTGTTTTGTAAATAGAGACCACGTGTATTGCGAGGTCAACCGGTGATTCCAAAATATGTCCCGCGTCTTGTGTTAATGATCTGGGGTCCCTATTGTTGTCTTGGTCCGATGTGCTTGCCACTTTGACTTATCTTGCTGCTCAACTGGTCGTACAGTTGAGCCCTAAGCATCGATTCCTTAGGAAGAAAGAAGATAATTATTTTAAAAAGATTTAAATAGTTTGAAAAGAAAAAAGAAAAAAAACATTAGTTTTATTTAATAAAAAAAATATTTAGCTGACAAATATTTTTACAGCAAGAAGATGAAACAATGTGTAAACAACTGTGGAATTTCCACGGAGTCGTGCTAGTGCTAGTCTTTCTCTACTCTATCGTTATTTTCATGGCAGGTGCTCGACTGAGCTTCAATCTATGGTCCCCCCTATAAAACATTAACAAAAACTCATCTAGCTACAACCACTGTCAATAAATTCCCTTTCCTCCACTATGTGCTTAGAACTAAACGGAACTTTCATGAGCAAAGTTTTTTTTCTATAACTGTCCGTCTGTGGAACACGGTACCACGGGGCTGCTTCCCGGCTGACTATAACATTGCCATTTTTAAGTCGAATGTAAACAAATTCTTGTTGAGCCTTCCTCTTAAATAGTCACTTTACCCGTCAAACTCAATAACCCTTATCCTTGAGTGGCCTTTGTGCCATGATATGTAGTGACTCGTTTGTGGTGATCTGCTTGTAAAAAAATAAATAAATAATACAAGAAAATAATCAACAGAGATTACAAATTCTATTTGCCGACTTGAAAGGATCCACAGGAGATTGAGTTTGCACAAGAAAGTCTCTCGCATAAAATTTGTATGGTTGCATCCTATCGTCGCTTAAATAGATTTTCAAATATTGAAAACGTGACGTGAATACACATAAGTTTATCAAAAAAGGAATCTAAGAAAAGTAATCTGAACAATCAGTTATGGTGATAGATTTTATGGATTTTTTGCTGCAAATGTCGGCAACATGACTATTAGATTTTAAATTCAAATAAAATAGTTTCATATGGTTTAAAACTTTAGCCTTTTCACTTCACTGAATCTAGTCACCACTTGTATGTGTGTGTAAAATATATTAGTTTATTTATATATATATATTTAAGTCCACCCAAGGGATCCCTCCTTGGACCTTCATTGTTCCTGATTTTCATAAATGACCTCCCTGATGACATGGTGTCTGAGATTGGTATATTTGCTGACAACACCACGCTCTACTCTCGTCATGTGGGTAAAACAGACGCGCACATATCCGAGGCAATGGCTGAATCCTTAGAAAGTCACTTCCAGTCTGTAGTGGAATGAGGTTATAAATGGATGGTAACATTTAATGCTGCTAAAACAAAGCTCCTTTCCTTCAACAAGTACAAGAAACCTTGTCAGCCACCGATTGCCATGGCAAATAACACCCTACCTGAAAGTCCTATGTTCAAACTCCTCGACCTAACATTCACAGGTAACATGTATTGGAACAAATACATAGAAGACATTGCCAAGGCTGCTGCAAAGAAAGTGGGTTCCCTCTACCGTGTTAGAAAACTTCTCACACCTCACAGTATCCTATATCTCTACGAAGCCACCATTTGCCCATACATGGAGTATTGTGGTCACATCTGTGCTGGTGCACCATCCACCAGTCTCTCCCTCTTAGACAAGGTCCAAAAAAGAGTATCTAATCCAATAGGTTCCTCACTATCCACCAAGCTCCAGCCCCTGTCCCATCGCCGCAATGTTGTATCCTTGTGCTGCTCTGGTGCCCCCGCGACGTGAATACACCTGACCAACCAGGCAATCAGCTAAATCCCATTCATTCACTGTGGAGGTCCCCAGATGCTGGAGAGCCTTCTACTCCAATAGCTTCTGTTCTCGAGCTGCTGACCTTTGGAACTCCCTCCATGCTCCCTGTTTCCCTGACTGTACCGACATGCAGAAATTTAAAACTTATGTGAAAAAGCATCTTGCTGCACAGCTGCCAATTTAGGATGACCCCCCTAAACTTTCACTCTAATT
Source organism: Sepiola atlantica (assembly GCA_963556195.1). Taxonomy (NCBI): domain Eukaryota; kingdom Metazoa; phylum Mollusca; class Cephalopoda; order Sepiida; family Sepiolidae; genus Sepiola; species Sepiola atlantica. The sequence continues at coordinate 76,188,934 of OY744532.1, read as the reverse complement.
CTCAGTAGCCCCTTACGTCTACAATGTCAACTTGCCTTTTTGGGGGATGTGTACGTGTGTGTGTGTGTGTGTGTGTGTGTGTGTGTGTGTGTCCAGCTAAAAGTCAAAAACTACAAAATAAAAACCCACAAAGTTGGTATATTCTTGATCAGTATTGCCCCAGATGAATAATATTTAAAATTAAAAAAAAAATATTCATTCTTTGATGATTAATTGAGCCAGGTTTTGTCGGGGGGAGGGGGAGGGCAGGCATTTTCAATCTTATGTACTAATTTGGAAATAAAATGCTGACTCATTTCAAAATTATTAGACGCTAACTCCGAATTTTATTTATCATTTCTTAACGTTCTCTTCGGACTATTTCCTTTCAAAAAAAAATGGCGGGGGTGGCAAAAAACTTAGAAAGTGTGGTTTTAGCAGTACTCTGGAGGCCTCCTTAATTTTATTTGAGTGGTTTCAGTAGCTATAGAAAGGCCTCCTCAGTTTTATATTTCTTCACTCTATATGAGCGGAGGAGGAAAACGGAGAGAAAGATAAAAGAAAGATGAAAGAAAGAGAAATAGAGGGATAGAATGTTTAATAGAAATATGTTACACTTTTTAACTTCTATTTTGAGTGGCCCCGGGCAATGTCGGGTAACCCTGCTAGTTTATAATAAAAGTAATTTGGAAAATGTTAGCAGCTGTTGATGCTTGGTATGATGTCGTTTGGTGAACAGATGGATATATATATATATATATATATATATATATATATATTAGTTATTAAAAATAACAAGCAATTTGAACGCCATACAATGCATTTAAGTTTTATTAACTTTTTTTTTTCAATTGAATTTTCGAAGATATACTTCTTCATCAGAATTACTAAATTTCAAATAAAGATATATAAAAATACCTTTCATTTTTTTTTTTTTTTTTTTTTAGATCTACAAGATGAGATCTAAAAGAAAAAAAAAATGAAAGGTATTTTTATATATCTTTATTTGAAATTTAGTAATTCTGATGAAGAAGTATATCTTCGAAAATTCAATTGAAAAAAAAAAAGTTAATAAAACTTAAATGCATTGTATGGCGTTCAAATTGCTTGTTATTTTTAATAACTAATATTTCCATATAAACAATGCTTTCTAATTAAGGACAACAACCTACTATATATATATATATATATATATATATAAATAAACAAACATATTTTACCACTACAAATTACATATATCTAAATAGAGAATTTACTCTACTTAAATAATCTTTTGTTTTTTGTTTGTTTGTGAAGTTTCATTGAATTACTTACAGTTTTGTTTGATCATTACATTAACCGAATGAATTTGTTTAAAATTATAATATACTTTTAAAAAAAGTTGATTTAAAAAGTTACGTTTGAACGTGAATTGCCAGACAATATATTGTCTAACAATTTTATTATATATTAGCTGTACACACTCGGCGTTCGTCGGTAGTGTATTTACTTTGCAATTTGTTTTGTTTTGTTTTAATTTTTCAACTATACCGGTGTATTTTTTTTTTTCTAAAATATTTTTTTGTTCTAATAAAGAGAAGTAACTCTATATGGTCGAATGCAGAGTTATGTCCCCTTTTTAAGATGGCGGGCATTTGAAATTAATTCTGACCTGGACAAAATATTTTCTAGGAGGAATTAAATAATATTCCATTTTATTCTTCTCGACATGCTGCAACAATACACAAAAAAATAACTGACGAAACAGATTCAAATATTGATTTTATAGTGAGAAAGCTATCGATGACAATGGCAGACTGGGTCTAAAAAATTAGTTGCCAAGAGACAATAACTACCACGTTTTCTTTCGTTTTCATAATGAAATAATTCTTTCAAAAAGTAAATATGGAAAAAAAAATACATTTACATATTCACCATATTCACATCCCTCTACTACTTCCGCCATTTTGTTGTTTCATGTATTGCTTATTTGTGTCCAGTTCTCTTATACATTTTCATTATTGAACGAATTTTGTGCATTTGTTTCTTTATTGTATTTTTATTTGATATAGGTTTGGCGATGCCCAACGCCAACCTTGATTATATGCCGAAAACTCACGTATATGGTCTAAAATACTGAAAAATATCATTAAATATCAACAATAAAAAACTAACTGCAACCGTTCTATAGTTATTCACTGACCTAAGATGAATGATCCAATCTAGACGAACAAAAGCTGATAAGACGGGAATTGACTGAAAAAACAGCAACGTTCGTTTGTTGCTTTTTCTGATAGTTGTATCATGATTAAGGTACATCAAGTGCATTTGTGTGGGTAGGGTTGCCAGACAGAGATACCTCTGCTATAAGTGGTGACACCGGATCTCAAAATTAGCAGATTTCAACCATACCATGACCTCAAGTATCCGTAATAATAAAATTATATATATATGTGTATATATATATATATCGTTGAATATGACTGACAACTTATGTCTGGATATCTTTGTGAGGATCCTTTCCATTAACCCCCAATTTTGAAAACTCCACAATATTAGAACATACTACTAATAAATAAAAACTCTATATATTAGATGCTTTATACATCAAAACCAAAAAACTAGCCATTAACAGAATCAACTTTAATACCAGCAATGTCATTCTAAGATGTTTATAATGCTAATTTCAGTTCCGTATTAATAATATAATTCCCGCCAAAACTACTTATTAATATCAACACCATGGTCTTTACCCGCTTACCCTGAAGATGCACCCGAATAGGCTCGAAAGTACTTGGGGCACCAACGATTATGGCCCAAACAAAGACCCTGATTCGGCTAATGGAAAGGATCCTCACAAAGATATCCAGACATAAGTTGTCTGTCATATTCAACGATATTTGTTTTAAGAGAAAATGCTGCCTTAATATACATTATATATATATATATATATATATATATATATATATATATATATATATATATAATATAAACAATCGGTAGATCCAAGTGAGTTAGAGTTAGAATAATCCGCACAATCCTTTTAAGGATGAATCTAAATAGAGAAGTCAATGTAAAGTATAGAGCAATATAATAAAAGAAAAGTAGGAAAAAAACAATAATCCATATTCAAGACAAGGCCATTGTGTCAGTTGAAATAAATTTATTACTACCTTAAATATTATTGAATTTAGTAACCAGTGTTCAGCTGTCTGACCGGTTGAACTAGAACTAAATAGATAGAAATCAGAAGCCAGAGAGTTGGTACATAAGCAGGCTGGGATGTCGTATTGTGCTTAGATGAGCAAGTCCATTCTGTGTTCTGATTGGTTGCTAGTCCATGAGTGGATATTCTAGTATATAAATATTGCTTCATGCAAGCAAGTGTTTTTCTATCAACTGAACGCCAGTTAGACCTTATGCAGATAAGTGTCATTTTGATTCTACAAATATGGATTAAGGATTTCCTACCTTCCTATTATTATCTATTACAAATGAAGATTTGTGCATATATCTGTCCGAAGACGAAACTATACTATTACTTCAATTGAGCTTTCAATGTTAAATTCGAGGAGGAAGGTTATAGTATCTGTTCTGTTTTTCAGATATTACTTCCTTCTTTTTAGGGGGGGGGGGGAATAGTAGTGTATCTTTTCTGTGGTCATGATACTATCCTCCCAGGGATTACCATCTCCTTTTTTCTTGGGTTGGGTGGGGAGTGGGGGTAGCGATATACTAGAAAAAATATGCAAACTCTGGTTGCATATGTTTGCGAGTATATGTAAGGAATAAAGGACTAACAGCCGTTTCTGACAGTGCAGTTAGCCTCCGAAACTTGATTCGTCAATGATGGAATCTTATTTACTTCACTATTTAGATGTCTCCCTCCAATTAATTCCCGGGGTCACTGCCTCTCCATTGGCTGCTATCTGCACGACACTGGTCTTATTTGCAAGCGGCTAAGCTGATAGACTTGTTAGTCCGTCACCGTCTGGAATTAAGTCTCACGAATATGCATGAAAATATTTACAGCAATCTTATTGGTTTAACGCAACGTAAATTTTTGCTGGTTTATTTGTTTTACTTCATATTTCTTTTTCTGCCAGAGATGATTTCAGATCTACCTCATCTGGAAACCACTTCTCATCAACCGACAGAAAAGGTCAGTTTTAATAGTTACATACTGACCTTTCAATTCATCATGGACCACTTTCCCTTATGGCGTTATATTTACTTGGTGATCAGAGATGAGATAAAAATTACTGTTTCTATTATTCAGTTTAAACAAAACTATCTGATATAGATCTATTTCATATCTATCAGCAGTTTATTTAAGATACGAGAGGATTCATTTTGTCAGATGTTACATTTTTCAAAGAAATTCATCATGCATTGAGAAAAAAAAACAGGCATCATTTTTATATCACATTCACAATACCTTACGACATTCTTAGCATTTCTGTTTCATTAAAACTAGCAGAGACAATCGGTGTTGCCCGGGAATGAAAGTGCTCCTTATATATTAAACTAGCAAAATACTACCCGCCCTCCGGGCAGCAATTTTTATAGCTGTAGTCTTCTTTAGAGAAACAATTTGCATTTCACATTTTGGTAACTTGGAGAAGTACAACAAAAAGATGATTGCCATGGTGTTATTTGATATGTGTACATTGGCAAATGTAATGGTCACCACAAATCCATAAAACAAATATTACATAAAAATTTGGTTATAAAAAAATAATGGTATCTATTTAATTCAAAGCAGAGTTTATTTTTAAAAGAAACTATGCGAAAGTAATCTAATTTATCCGTACATAGGTATTCATGTGTAAACTTAAACGGAAGTTGTCATCTGGAAGTATTTTATCCTTTTTTTTCTCCATTAAATCGCTTTAATCAATATTGATACTATTAATGATAATATTTAATGGAAAAAAAACTTTCATTTATTCATTTAGAAGAAATGAAACAGTATAGAAATGTGTTATTCTAATATTTTTTTACGGGTTGCTCATTATTGTTTAAAATAAGAATGTTTGGCTTTTCCTGAAAAATAAAATGTACAGCTTGAAAGAGTAACCAAACGAAAGCAAAAGATGAAAAATGAAGTTGTTGACTTAAATCACAACAAAAGCGTTTCATTTTTGTGCTTGATCGTCAGACGACCGTTTTCCTTTTTGGTAAGTACGTGCAAAAATGGTTGTGACTTATACAGACTCTGGTTATTAAAACGGGCTTATCATAATTATTTTAATTAGTTTCTATTTTAATTTTAATTGTGTTTGAAAGATAAAAGCCTAACGTTAATCTCTAACGAAAAAAAAAAAATGTAATTTTACGCGTGAAAATAAATTTTAAAATGAAAATTGTTCTAACGTCAACTAAAAAACACAAAAAAGTCAGTGAAATTGAAACTTTAAGAAATTCATTAAAATAATCTCTTTGAAAGATAAATATCGATTTCCTGGAACTATTTCAAACATAATTAGTAAATTAAAGTCTTAAGACACTGAATTAAATAAAAAATGTACATACTTTTTACTAAAAAATTGCATAATTATCCAAAAAATGTCAGAGTAATGATAAAATCTGTAAACGACAGCAAGCGATGAAATGGAAACAAGATTGTTAGCGACATTCAGAGATTATATGGGAGCTCATAATCGCATTAATATATCATTTTATTATTTTTACTTTATAAAGATATGGTTTTGTAATAGTTTATAGAAATTATATAATTATTATACCATATTTTCTTTGCTTTTACTTATTAATGCCATTTAATATTTCATTGAGCTTAATGAGATTTTATTTCCCAATGTGATATTAAAATTCTTTAAATATTGACTAATATATTTTACTTTTAACCTTTTCATTTTGTTTTAAATAAGTTTTTTGTATAAAAAAATGTTCAAAGTTTATTTTGTATCAAAAACTTTGTATTTGTATGTAATAAAACTGTATGTCGTAAAAATATTTTTGGTGTATGGAAAAATATAAAACATTGAATTACGATTTGATTCTCAAAACTTTAAAAAGTAAATCATAATTTCATTTCAGGACAAGAAATACAATTAAGACCAACAATTAATTTTATCCAAAATTGAGCAAAATAGATTAAATGAAAACAAGGTTGTTTACATTTCTTTGTCATATAAACACAGTTTTTTTTTTTACTTTGATAACGGCGGGTGGCGGTGCAAATCTCGTCTGTTTATTGCAATACTGGACATCCATACATCTTCAAGTTAATCGTTAGTAAAAATTATCTTATTTTTCAAAATTATTCTTTTGTAACGGTTCAGTTTCTCAATATTTTCAATTTTTATTTTAAATATATAAGAAATAATAATAAAAAAATTTAACTTAACATCTACAGTGCTTTATTTTCATTAAAAAATAAAAATAAAATACATGCTTTTTTTATTAGAAATGTAATTTTAGTAAAAGTGTATTTTGTTTTCACAAAATAATACATTTTCACTAACATTTATAAAAATAACAATGATTTCATGATCGTTGATTAATAAATACTGAAAATTTCATTTAAATCGATTGATTTCCTGAATTTTGGTGAATCTTGAAGAGAAGGTAGGGGTCAAAATGTTTTCTACTATTTGGGGATCGGTCATTCATTTAACACATACCTTCTTTTTGGTATATTCAATTTGAAGAAACTACAACTATATATAGACATTAGGTACATTAGTTTTGGAATAATTGAGAGAAAGAGAGAGAGAACTGACATAAATATACAGACACATGCAAATACGAAAGTATATGCATTTGTGTGTGGATTCATTCCTTTCTTGATGGTATTTAGTGACAGTAACGCAATAATTCAATAGAAATTACATTTTTTGATGATGCAATATTTGTTTGTTTTGAAAATAAATGTATTTTCTTATTATCTTCACATGCAATAGATTACTTTAAAATAAGGTTTTATCTTTACAATAAAGTTTTATCTTTTTTAATTTCATACAAATGAATGCATATCTCGATTGAATGATGTGCTGCTTTGTCTGTTTTATGACACATTAAATCATTATCCCAAACCAAATTTTATTTCATTACAGCTAAAAACTGTTAATGTGCCCATACAGATCTTTGCAAAACATAAACAATGGACCAAATATATTTTGGTAGCTCAATTAGCCACCGAATTAGGACAGTCCAAAGTTTGTTGAAAATTAAAAAGTTTGTCTTGTGTGCTATTGGTCCAGAAGCCAATTTTTTAAGTGTATTATTAAAAATGCATGCTTTGAATAAATTAAAAATCCTTATAAATTGTTATGGTGTAAGTTGATCTACCTATTTCGAGAATAAATGGACTAACCCAGACACAATAAATACAGTTACAACTAAGCGTTGTGGCAGTTATGGCCACAGAATCAGACGCATACTTTCTGTAACATACTTTTCTTAAGTTTGCCTTGATTGTTACCGGCCCTTCAAGGGCACAACACAAATGTCATCTTGTGGTATGTGAAAATTAATCATGATGGAACTAACAATTATTAGATCAAACCAGCGTAAACATTGGACAAAATCCCATTAAAAAAATAAAACGTGCAAAAATAACACAGAAGCACAATTTTGACTGTTCATATAAGATTCATTTCAACAGCTAACTGCACAATGATTTGATTATTGATGTTGGCCTTTACTTCAAAACAACTTATTTTGTACTCATGATTTATGTCATTATCTTGCGTAGAATCAACATTTAATAAATATCGGTTGCTTACCGTAATATTACCGGTCCATTTGGCATAGTGGTGAGAGTGTTCACTAATGGGCCAGGAGACCAGGGTTCAATCCTTGGTAGAGTCATACCAAAGACTTTAAAATATGGTACTTGATCCCTCCTTGCTAAACATTCAGCGTTATTAGGTGAGGATCATGGGTAAGTGGAGTAATCTTGGGGAAAGGACTGGCGCCCTCCCCTACATCTCGGTGTAGTATCTAATGAAAAGGGAGCCTTTGGGTCGGCCTCAACTATGGTCGGCCACTTTACTTTTTGCTGTAATATTAACACAAAATTCAACATGGTTGTCCATTTTGTCAACAAAATTATGTAAAAGCAGTCACTTCCTGCTTGGAAAAATATCTAACTGGCGTAAATTTTGAATTTGTGATTGACGTTCAACCAAAGATATTTATTTTCAAGCCAATTACAACTATATTAAAAAAATGTTAGTTATTCAACTTAACACGTGATTACGTTTCAGAATTTTTGAGATAAGGATTGATAATTTGTATTAGTTGGATTATTCGGATGACTATTCTCACGTTTCAGCCGACGTAACCTCTGGTCTTCTTCAGGTTCATCTTTTCGAACACGGAAATCTTTATGTTGAACTCTGGAATCTATACAGAATTTCGAATTGAACTCTTCATTTCAACCACGAGGGGTAGATTGTTCTCATTCCATCACAACTGGATAAAAGTGTTAATTAAATTTTATCTTATTATGAGTATCGCCTGAAGTGAGGATTGAACTTTCAGCCTCCAGAAGATTGACGCTCAGAACTGATTGTTACTCAACGTCTTTATCCATTGTGCCAAGTGTCCAATTCTAGTTAATTCTATACCAGGTCTACTTAGGAGGACATTGTTGCCCAACGTATGTGCTGATTCTTTTAGACATCTTACTCTCTACTGTTCTTCTGTCTGCAATTTTTTACTTCATCCCACAAGAGTAGATCGTTTCCCATTTCCCTCCATACATGATCAGTCATACCTGACTTTTCAATATCTCCACGTATTACGGTGTTTCGGTGTTTTTCTAGCCTTACTTTTAGTGGGTTGCATGTCTCACCTTTGTATATTTTATACACACAGTTCTTGGTCATGAAGTTTTCTGTAGGACTCAGACAAGATGTTTTCAATGAAGTTGAGTCACTCCTGAATATTATTCTGGTGTCATATGGATTACATATCCTTTGAATTTTATCAGAAAAGCCCTTCATTTATATTGTAGACAGGCTGGTGAGTTTTCGGGTGGCGTCCTTTGATGTTTGATTCAGATTTCTCAGAGCTGATATCATTCTCTCTGGATAGTTGTTTCGGTAGAGGGCTTCTCTTAGGCTGTCCATCTCCTCTTGAAATGTATCAGTGTTCCCACATATTGTCTTTTCTCGATGTTGTAGGCAGAGAATGATTATGGACTTTTTATGGATGGTGGGAGTTGAAATTGAGGTATTGTCTAGTGAAGGTTAGTTTTCGATGTACAGATGACTTGAACCCCTGAACGAGAGTTATCAACACCCTTTTTCATGGTGAACTGTATAGATGGACAGATGGAGTTCAAATATTTGAGCATCCTCCTGATAAGGCCAGAGTAGGAACGTGTCATCCATATATCGAAGCGATATTGATGGTTTTAGTGATGATGATGCTAATGCCATTTCTTCTAACTATTCCATGTATACATTGGTCAATACAGGTGACAATCGCGATCCCATAGCCAGACTTTCTTCCTGTCAGTATATCAGATCTTATACCGCAGTAGGTTGTTTCTACACAAAATGTCAACATCTCCATCAGATTATCTATTGACATACACGTGTACCCCCAGTGAGGGATCTGAAGCTAAACACGTACCAAAGTCAGAGTCGTTAGTAGGTACCTTTGTGAACAGACTTATGTTTAGACTCACCATCTGGTTGCAATGAATGGGAGCATTATTGATTTTTTTTTCCCACAAAGTGAGCAGAATCTCTGACATACGATGAGGACCAACCTGTGAGTAAGGTGATTATATCCACCAGGGAGCGGCACAATGGATAGCATGCGGTACTTAGGCTGCTCACAATGGGTTTAATGCAATACCAACTTTATGAATCTTAGGAAAGACATATAGGTGTTGTACTGAACTACCTGTCTATAATTTGCAGGCGGTATGAGACCCTTGTTCTTACTGAGGACCTGTCAGTTTTCTGTCTTCAGGATCAAATTTTTCTTTACAGTAAAAGATCGGAGGTTACATTGGCCGAAACGTTGTGAGAATAGCATCGAAGATAAGAATAGTAATCTGAATGACCCAAATACAAACTAACATGTGATTGGTTTTATCTTTATTCGATTGCGCTCAAATAATCAAAATTATCTTCTTTTAAAAGCAATATTTTAATATGAACAGTCCACTGTATTAATGTAGAACTTGTAGTGTAAGTGAGGTGATCATTATATATATATATATATATAGATGAGAGAGAGAGAGAAAGAGAGTTGAAAGCGTTGATAAGATAAAGGACATCAATTAATTATTATTTTAATGTTTTAAGTCATCTTTTTATGGGGATGGGCGACGTAATGGGATTTATTTTTAACCAATTACCTACACCGCGTTGCGCAGGAGTATTTTTTTTTTTTTCGTTTTTCATTTTTTTTTTTAAATAAAATTTTGAAACTAAAATCTAATTATCACATTATCGCTTGGTCATTAAATTATCAATTGAATAAACTAGTTATAAAACTATAATTTTGTTACGATGATGTTTTAATCTTTATTTAAAAAATTATTCATGTAAATAGATTCCAAAACTTGGATATTAGAATGGGATACCAATAAAAGAGGAATGAAACAACTTGAATTGAGATTAACATGTTTTTCATTTTTATTATTGTGTGGTTAAATACTATGCCACTCGCTAAACATGCGTTTTTTGTTTTCAATCAAGCTCCAAATTTTCCGATAATTTTTTTCTGGTAATTAATCTACTTAATGTAATTTTAATAAGATTTCAGTGGAGGTTTGGAATAGAGGTCGCATCGGTTATCTGCTGCTAAACTAGGAAATTACCAACAACAGATTATAAAGAATCGTTTCTACAAGTTCTTAATAATGGTAATAAATTTACCAATAGTTCAGAAATACATCTGTCTATGTCCAAAGTGATAAGTTCAAGTTGTGTGGAGTGGTTAGCCCAAAGGCTCATCGGGAACTATTTTAAAACATCCGACACCTCGAATTTTGAACAGGTACGACTCCAACACAGGACCCAAATCTTTTATATATATTTTATAAATTTATATATACTATACATTATTCAAACATAGATGGGCAGGTCACCTTTCGAGATCTACAGACAATGGGTGGACATCTAGGAGGAAGAGAATGGACTCTGAGGCAATGGAAAAGACCAAGAGGAAGGTCAAAAACCCGGTGGAGAGATGGCCTTGACAGCCAACTGGGTCCTATGTGGGCCACCTCTAGCCAGGGACAAAACAAAGTGGAAGGAAACCAGGGTGGGGTTCCTCCTCCAGGAGTGATCAAAAACCATGACGATGATACATTATTCATTATGTTTTAATTTGGAAGAGGACAGATGTGATTTTCAACATTCTGTGGATTCAACTTAAAAAAAAAAATTAATGAAATTTCAAGAATCCAATTAAAAACAGTGATGTGCTACTGTGAACCTGTATGAGTGCGTTCACTGCACTGGCCGCGATCGTCTCACACGTTGTGTCGGTCCAAAGTTGTTGTTCGACTCAGTGCTGCAACAAAGAATTCTCCTCCCAAATAAGGCCACAAGTCCAGTTTATAAACAAGTAACAAGTTTATTTGTTGGAGGTTACAAATGAAACTCGTGTTCCCCAGGTTGAACAGCAGACTTTCAGAATGAGATTTTTTGCCCGACCAAAAAAGATAAGTTCAATCAGCACAATCCTTTAGCTAAGAGTCTCAATCGGCCCATCTTGACTGGAGAGGTACACACAGCTACAACTGATCGCCAGCCCCCAGAGAACCAGGTCTCACCTCCCCCTTCTCATCTCCTGGAATCTTTTCCTTCTGAACAGAAATCTTAAATTCTAGTCTTTCTCACTGGTCACCATTCGACCATCCAGAAGCTGACCGCTGGAGATATCCACTAGATAACTGCCAGACAGTCTATTCAAGGGAGCTTATCATGGAGACAATCTACGAACATTACTTTTTGGTCTCAGCATGATTCCCTGTTTTTATGAGGCACTTATTTCATTTCAAAGAGAAATAAGATTCTGTGTGACCCAAAATACAAAATTAGAGACATTCTCAAATTTCTTTGTGCTCTCCCCCTTTTCCTTTGGCCGAGCATCCATCGCTTGCAACGTCTGCCATTCGCATGCACCACTAAAACATGCAACCTAGTGTATATTTACACTGCCGTCACAAAATAAAAACTTTTTTTGTGGCAGTGTTATTAAAAAAAATTATTTTAAAATTTTAATTCATTTATTTGTATACATTTAGTGATTACTCGGCTGAACATTAATTCTGCGAAACAAATATGAACAGAATGTTTTCAATGGTTTACAGAATGTTGAAGGAGAATTGAGTAAAAGAGGAACGAAACCACTTGAATTGAAAATATGCACACTTTTTATTTTTATTATGTGCCAAAATTTCATGTCATTAACTTGTTTATACATGTCTATTCGCTGGTTATTATTTCCTTAACCAATGCCGACCTAAAACCCATATCAACAAGTCTTTCCCAACTGAGGAATTATACCACACACACATATACACACTCAATACTTTCTCCTTTATACATATATATGAATAACGATAGGGATATAATGATCCGACGTAATGGAAAATGAAAAAGGAAAGCCACAAAATATATTATTTATGTATTGGGGATAGAGAAATTAAAGCGATTATTCTCCATCTGGAAAGAAACAGGTGAGTTGGGTTTTACATTTTACACACCCTCTAATAAAAGGGGGAAAAAATTACCTTTATTCTACGTTAAAAAGTTTGGAAACTAAAAACTTTCGTAATGTCGATTTGAGGGGAAAAATGGATACTTTATTATTTGTAAACACAATCTTTAAAGAATTGTCTTTCTTTTTTAATCTATAAACTTTAAAAACATAAGTATGCATTGTTGGGAAAACAATATTTAAATGATAATCTCTATATTTGTAGTGATAAGAAGAACGCTTCAATCTCTCCCCCCTGCGTTCCGGAAGTAGATAGCTTCCCCTTTTATCTATTCATTCATTTATGGCGCTCTTTTAGCCAACATTACTTCTGTTCAGTTCTTAGTTGAATAAAGCTTCAACAAGCATTCTCGACTCAGTCTTCTCTCACTCAACTCACAACAATTTATTCAACTAAGAACTTGCTAATATCCTAACGTAACGATGGAGAAATACCTCAGACCAGAACGACTAAAAACTTTCGTAATGTCGATTTGAGGGGAAAAATGGATACTTTATTTATTATTTGTAAACACAATCTTTAAAGAATTGTCTTTCTTTTTTAATCTATAAACTTTAAAAACATAAGTATGCATTGTTGGGAAAACAATATTTAAACGATAATCTCTATATTAATAGAACTAGCAAATATATGCTCCCTTAGGTCGCATATTTTTGCTAGTTGTTTTATTTAATTGCTTTCTTTCTTTCTTTCTTTCTTGAAATAGAACTTACTGTGCGTTCGAATAATCAGAGGGCGGGTAACCAAATGTTGGAATGCCCGCCGGCTGTTCCATCATATTCCATTACAATCTAATTTAATTGCGTAACTCAATTATATAGATTTAAAAAAAACAAAAAAACAATGTCTTAAATTAATTCTTTTTATAATTTTTATTGAGATTATCATCGAGGAAAATATTTTAAATACATCTGTAAATCTACAAAAAAACAATCATGAGTGTATATTTGTGAAAATTAATTTATTAGAAGCTTTAAAACAAATTATGTAAATTTGAAAGACGCGTGATGTTTGGGAAAGTTTTGGAGCTGATAAGTAGATATAAAAAGAGAGCGATCAAAACTAATACAATAGTTTCGGCTTCAGACAGACAGATACATAATCTCCATTATTAGAGGGATATGGATTGTGTGACCATTTCTCGTCTGCCTATGTGTGTGCATGAGAAAGTCTTTCTGTTGTATGTACTATTAATCGATTATTTATTGAAAATTAAGAATTATTTTTTATTATTACTAAATTAAATCCACCACAATGCATTTTCGTTTCTACGTAAACAAGTCAGCCATTTTCATCTTTAGTTAATAGTAGAAAAAAGGAATGGATTACTTCGTGGCCCTTCAAAATTCGAAAGGCAGTTGGAAGCATTTAAACTGGCAAATTTGAAAGTCATTTCCGGCTTTAAAAATTCTTAGCAAATCTTCATTAAAAGATTGAAAGTTTTGAAATCTATTTACATCCAATAATTTTGTAAATAGATTAAGAAAAAAAACATCATATCAAAAAACTCACTATAGTTTTATAACAACTTAATTTATTAAAATAAAAACGGCAGTTACAAATAAGAAGAAACAAAGGCGTTTCGCCCCGACATGAAAATATTTAATGAAATATATAAACTTTATATACTTACATGTTAGCTGAAAATAAGATTGTACAGAAAAAAATTACGCAAATTCATCCAGTATTTATTAAATTATAAGAAAAAGAAGAAGAAAAAACCTAGCTTAAGTATCGTTAGACATTTTCACTTATGAAATAGACAAGGGAGATAACTCAGATTTTGTTTACTGGTTTAGCAAAAATGGCTACCGAAAGATAAAATCGTTTTTGCTTTTTTTTTCATTTTTAATTTAATAAATACTGGATAAATTTACGTCAATTTTGGTGTACAGTCTTCTCTTAAGCTACCACGTACGTACATAACAAAGTTTATACATATATTTTTTTTTTTTGAAGAGAGGCCTAACGTGTGTGTGTGTGTGGGTGGGGGGGGGGACAGCAGAAGCACCGGAACAAAAGTAAAAAGACTGGTGGGCAACGCACGTGCGCCCTCTCTCTCTCTCTCTCTCTCTCCCTCTCTCCCTCTCTCGCTGGCACGTGATTTGAACATGTGCCCTACGCTGCCGTCGTCACAACCAACAAGAATTTATCAAACCTATTTTTGTCAAAGTCATTCGACGACAACAAACCAAAAAATGAGCTTTTTTATATACTGTAATAAATCGACGCAAGTCGGTGTCGATGTATTCCTGTAACACTCGCTGTAACCTTGTCGCAAGAGTCACGCACATTGGAAAGGAAATCATGGAGAAAGAAAAAAGGGCATTTATAACGACTGCTAACAGAATGAAAAAAAGGGTTTAAAAAAACAAATAGACAACAAATAAATGTTAAGAACGGCAAGATGTTACTCTTCGGCACTTCTGTAGTATTTATGAAGCAGCAGATTTTCTGTCCTTCTACTGAAAATAAAGGGAAGTAATTCAACCGGAAGTGACTTATTTACAATTTAAAAAAAAAATGCAAGACTGGTTTGTTTTTGGGTAACAATTAACAATTTTTTTTTTTTATTATATGAAGTAAAAAAAATTTTAAATAAAAAACCCTAACCCTAAACTCTAACCCCTAACCCTAACATTAAGAAATCTATTGTTTTTTGCGGCTGGTTCCTCCGTGAGCATTTCCAAATAAATCCATCACTTCCATTGTGGCTTGCCATCTGCATCTGTCTTTGACATGACGGGCATGTCCGACTGCAAGAAATCAGGCGATGTGCCTGTAAAAAATCGATTGTTTTTTGCGTCTGGTTCATTAAATTACTAATGTCGCGAAGATTCATCTCATTTAACTCCATTTTCTAAAAACTAAATTCTACTTCAACTCCCGGTAAATTCAACTTCCGGTGAATTCTGAATGAATGGTACTTGGAGAAAAAAAACCGGAACTCTTCAATTTCGATATCTTAATCGGCAGCTGCTTCATAAATACTACAGAAGTGCCTACTCTTCTACTAACCTGGATAAGTTTATTTGTGTTTTAAGTTAAAACTTTTAACTTATCTAAAAGCGTTTTTTGTTAAAAGAAACCCGGTGTCCACCTGTTCAGTTAGAACAGGAAAAAATGGCTTAAAGTAGTTTAGATAATCGCTCAATAAACGAAAATTAAACAAAATAATGGTAGAACATTACATTTTCCAAAGATTGCTTACATTTATTGGATGTGTTTCTAACACTATTTTGTTTATTTTTCGATTTTCACCGATTATCAAGAATCCCCGTGCAGGGCTCATCATGGACAGACATTTTGTTTTGCGTTCTAATTGAACAGATGGACACCAGGTTTGTTTTGAACACACAAAAAAAAACGCTTTAAAATAAGTTAAAACACAAATAAACTTATCCAGGTTAGTAGAAGAGTAACTTATCTTGCCTTTCGTAACATTTTTTTGTTGCCTATTTGTTTTTTGTACTCCAGTTTTTGTACTGTTAGCCGTCTTTCAAATTGCCCGAAAAAAAAAGTAGTAGAATTCCCAACAATGATTAATTTGATGTGTTCCCAACATAAAATTATGGCACTTCTGCAGTCTTTATGAAGCAGCTGCCGATTAAGAAATCGAAATTGAAGAGTTCCGTTTTTTTTTCTCCAAGTACCATTCATTCAGAATTCACCGGAAGTTGAATTTACCGGAAGTTGAAGTAGAATTTAGTTTTTAGAAAATGGAGTTAAATGAGTTGAATCTTCGCGACATTGGTAATTTAATGAACCAGACGCAAAAAACAATAGATTTTTTACAGGCACATCGCCTGATTTCTTGCAGTCGGACATGTCCGTCATGTCAAAGACAGGTTTAGGGTTAGGGTTTTTTATTTAAAATCTTTTTACTTCATATAATAAAAAAAAAGAAATTGTTAATTGTTACCCAAAAACAAACCAGTCTTGCATTTTTTTTTTAGGTTGTAAATAAGTCACTTCCGGTTGAATTACTTCCCTTTATTTTCAGAAGGACAGAAAATCTGCTGCTTCATAAAGACTGCAGAAGTGCCAAAATTATTGTTATTCAATCTTTTGATGATTATCGACGATTACCTAAGATATATATATATATATATATATATATATATATATATATATATGCAAAATAAAAATGGAATTGAGGATAAGCGAATCAACAAACTAACAAAAATATAAACTCAAACACCGGCAGCACTTTTCCTGGTCGCAGCGGCCGCCAGCGCCAAATGGCTCAAGTGACTCAATCGTAGAAAAGTAGAAAAATAAAAATAAACCGAAAAAAGATGTATTCGAAGGGGAGGGGGGGGAGACAATTATATGCTTATCTTTAATATTGAAGACTATTCTTTATTTTTAAATGAGTGCGATTGAGCCATTTGGCGCTGGCGGCCGCTGCGGGCCAGGAAAAGTGCCACCCCTCAAACACATAAAAGCTCTACCAAGATATTTGATTCATTCAAGACTTTAATTCATTAAAGTTCTGATTTCCGACCGATGATGGTTGCTTTCTAGCAAGTAACATATCTTGGTAGAGCTTTTATATGTGTTTGAGTTTATATTTTTGTTAGTTTGTTGATTCGCTTATCCTCAATTCCATTTTTATTTTGCATTTTGTCTGAAACCGACTGCTTAATTTTTAGGTGGAAGCGTTAACCAGTTACTTATTCCCCATCTTCTAAAAATGCTATTAAATGTTTGTTTTTGTTTTTTTGTTTAGGGGGGGGGGGGAGAAAATCAGCCGGTTGCTAAGAAACAGATTTATTTATATAGACAAAATCAATTGAATACAAACTTTTCCTAAAAAATATGTTTTAAAACTTTATTTAAATGATTATTCTTAATCATAATCTAATTTGGGCGATTTTGTCGTTTCGTAGCCAAAATGGCGGACAATGAACCGTCTGCTAATTTCCGAATTCACAAGTGAGTAAGTAAACCCAATTAGGTACTTGTACACTTACCTACCCCCCCCCCCCCCGAAATGGTTAATCTAAAATATTTAAAGACCCCCCCCCCCCAAACAAAAAAAACGGAATTCTCTAGCGACCTGGTAATTGTACACCGAAAAAAAAGTTGGTCCATAAGAACAACACATGCAACATGGTCAAAACTGATCCCCCTCCAATATTCGGGGGGGGGGGGGGAGGTTGTAGGTAAGTGTATGTACACCGAAAAAAGAACAAAAAAATGGTCAGTAAAAAGTTGTGAAAAACGGACTATGGTAAAAGACGAACAAGACTGATCTCCCGTCTTAAAATCTACATTTTAATTTTTTTTTTTTTCCAAAAACCCTGGAATTCTCTCGCGACATGATAGGTAAGCAGAAGAAAAAAATTTTTAATTTGAGATGGTCAAAAAGAGGGGGATCAGTCTACGTTGAATTTACATTGAAAACTGATCCCCCGACTTAAAATCTAATTTTTTGAATTTTTTTCCCCAAAAACCCCGGAGGGTATCTTTTACGACGCTCAGCAGAGTTGCGAACGGGGTCCAAAAAAAGAACGAGAAAGGGTTTAAAAACATAAATTTGCAACAAGTGAAGTTGACGTGCAACGAGAATAGATATTTTTCTACTTACCTATGTAATTTGTTTTTATTTTTACGTATTATAAATGGATTTTTATTAGATGTAAAAAAAAAAAATTATTGTTTTTTTTTCCCAAAGGTTTGCACAAAATTCAAGATGGCCGATTCACGTGCTTTCTTACGAAAAAAAAACCCAAAATCGGCCATTTTTTTTTCATGTTCCTGTGACAAAACTATTAATTTCTAATAAATAGCGGTTGTAACGGTCTAAAAATACAAACAAATGCCACAGGCAAGTTTGAAAATAACTTTTACAGCCTACAGTTACTTTTATTTGTTGTATATTTGTTTTTTTAGCGTTTTTACTCTGCTGAGCGTCGTAAAAGATTCCCACCCCGAAATTCTCTATCGACATAATAGGTTATTGTACACCGAAAAATATTTTTTTTTAATTGAGATGGTCAAAAAGAGAGGGATCAGTCTACGTTGAATTTATATTGGAAACTGATCCCCCTCCTAAAATGTAAAATATTTGTAAAATATTTCCAAAACCCCCGGAATTCTCTAGCAGCCTGATGGGTAAGTGTACACTGAAAAAAAGAACAAAAAAATGGCCAGTAAAAAGTTGTGAAAAACGGACTGTGGTAAAGGACGAACAAGTACCCCCAATTAAATTGTTTTGGACTAAATTCAAATTTACCTGAAATTATTTTAAAAGAAATACAGTTGGGAAATTAGTCCAAAACAATTTATTTGGGTTTACTTAGACATTTGTGAGGTCGGAGAAAAATCAGAAATTAGCAGACAGTTCATTGTTCGCCATTTTGGCTGCGAAACGACAAAGTCGTCATAATTCGAAAAAAAAAATAATAAATAAAAACAGATTTAAAAAATCACATAAAATTCTTTTAAAATATCATCATCAAAAGCTAACTATGAGAGAAAATATGATTTGAAGCGTGAACATCGTGAGAAGGACAAGATATGCAACAACAACAAACCAGAGATTTATTGACACACCCGACCCCCGGGGGTCTAGACGTTCGTCCAGTAGAGGACCCGTGATCCTTCGCGTCACAGGTTATCTAGTCAAGGAAAGATCGATCTCGATCTCTCCGATTTAATGGATAACGTCATAATTTTATGATGGTGTTCATATTCTACGTCATCCATTGTGCACGGTTATTCCCATCTGTTATACTGGGTGATGTCACCCAGTGTGCATGAGGGTAGAGGCTGTGTTGACCTCTTTTTTTTACAGTAGTGGTTTTATGGCGTTGCTACTCGAACTTAGGGTTAGTGGTAAAAAAATTGGTTAACTACCCTAAAACGCTAGAATGGACCGGACATCGATGTATGTTAAATTTATATACGAAACTGATTCCTCATTCTATAATAATTGTTTTTCTGACAAGTTTTGCAGAGTGTTCATACGTAATCGCATAAAAAGTAGAATCTTTTCTTTTTTATGATCGGGGGAATTAACGGAAAGTGTTAATCTACAAATTTATCCAATATTTAACAAAACAATACATTAACATATTGTAATGGCTATTCTTCTTCAGGTTATTTTGTTGTTGTTTTTTACATTAAAAAAAGTATCTGTTTGCAATTTTTCATTTGGAAAATGTATGGGTTAATTCCTATTTTAGTCACGTATATTTCGCATGAAATGGGTTTCGGTATTCTAAAATAAGTTGATAAGATGTCTGCCTTGATATGACAATTTGCCACCCTAAAGTAAAAAAAAAAGAGCCACTGAGTTTTACGTTGTAACCTTTGACATTAAAAAATGATTGATGTCTTTTAAGCTTGTCAAATTACAAACGAAAGTCATTTCTGACGACGAGAGAATTTAGGTCAAAGTCAAGTATTACGGCACGTGTGTGCTCCTAAAAGACGCACTCTGTCGCGTGACTATTCTATCATGAAACACAAAATTTAGTTCAAAATATACACGAAATATGAGGGGGGGGGGGATATATTTTAGCAATAAAAAGAGAGAAAAAAAAACTATCATAGTTGGTATTATTCGAACTACATCGTGGTTGCTATATTAACAACGTGTCGGTCAATGTAACCTCCGACCTTCTTCGTTGTACAATGTAAATCCTTTTGAATTTGAGAACCAGAATTCGACAAAGATTCTTCACAAATTCGTCTAGAAGGTTTCAATTTCGAAAAGACACACCCGAAGAATGTCGGTGGTTACATCGGACGAAACGTTGTGAATATAATAACCAAGTCAGAATAATTAGTCCGAATGATCCAAATAATACAAAGTATCGATCCTCATTTTAAAAGAATTCAGAAACATTATCGTAAAAAAAGACACGACATGCTTAGAATAAAGTAAAAAAAAAAAAAGAAGGGATATGATATATATATATCACTCGATATCAGCCCCGCCTTTAAAAATAATGACATCACAACCGCCAAAGCAATATTAAACACTAACTTTTGTTATGATTTTTAGGTCTCGTTTTGATTTGACGACGCTCGTCATGCCAGCTGGAGTGTTGTTGTCATGGCGACCGCCACCTCGATGTGTCTTGTTTGGGCGATTCCCGACTGCTCAAAAGTGGAATCCCAGACACTGGGAGGCGTTCTGTGATCGCCACAGTGGCACAAAAGTCGGTAAACATAATCATGTTTACTACCACGAAATTACGGGCTGACTGATCATGTATCGGGATTATTGTGGCGAAAATAGAAATTCAAACAAACACAGTTTGTTGACGCCGGCCGTCAGATTTCATTTCCGTGTTATCGGTCGTATGTCTACACCTACGTCCGCAGGTTTTTCCATAAAACCAGCTGGCCCAAGCAGACGACAGGAAAAGAAATCTGGAATCAGCCAAGAACACAAGAATAGCGACGTTCGGTCCTCCTCAAACAACGACGAGAAAAAACCCAGCAACTCCAAGTACCAAATAACAATCGTCGACTATCACAACAATTTCGTCTGCTAAACGCCATTGAATCAGCGACGCTGAACACAACTATTCGCACTACTGCTACACCGCGTCCTCCAGCGCAGACGACTTCTCTACACCGCAACTATTACTGCTTCTACCACTGCTCGCTCGGCTCACAAATTACTACTGCCCACCAAGACTTCTCGACGACTACTGACATTCACTCCAATTCCAAAATAACTTATCGGAAAATAAACCATAGTATTTTTCCAATTTTAATCCCGTGTTGTTCGTTCATTTCTGCTTGTCACCATACGCTTACAGTATTATAACAACTGGTGTCAGAAGCGTGCGGCAAGTAGAATGGACTACTCAGGATTCACCCGTAACGAGCTTCTCGGCTTCATCAGAGATCAAAAATCGGCGCTACTGAACGTAAAATCTGGTACATTACGTCCAGACGAGGCACTACTTGAGGAAATGCAGACAGACCTAGAGACTATGCTGTCCACCTTAAAATCGACCAGCTTAACCGACACACACGAAGCCGGCAGTACAAATTACGACCTGATGATCAGGCTACAGGCCATACGCGATTCTGTGAAGGACATCAAAACGTTCAACCCCGGAAACGATGTTAACCGTTTTATCACAGATATAAATAAAACTTATGAGATACATGTCAAGCCGGAACTCGCTGCCCACCCTAGGATCGAAGGGGAGTTCGTCAGAATATGTAAACAGCTTCTGAATGAAGGTGTATTTCAACAAATGACGGACTCCCAACACGACACTTCCACCTTTGAACAACTGAAGACATACCTCGTAGCGACCCACGGCAGCCAAATGACGAACTTCCAACATCTCAGCCGGGCTTGGGACCTACAACGACGAGATGGCGAGAAGTTGACAGATTTTGCCGGCCGATTGGAGAACACGATCAGAGAGGCCGCGGTCCACATAAAAGCAAAATTTAAGTCGGACAACTCACGAGAAATACCGGCGGACACTGTATTTTCTCTCATGGGCGCAATGCTAATGAGCGAAAAGGTGAAAGCCTGGACACCGAGCCTATACCCGCACATTGTCAAGACAATGGACAAACATTACACAGCGGGCGGGATAGCAAGTGATGCGCAACGATTTATCGACTGTGGTGTCAAAACTGACGACACAACTGACCACAACACCATCGCCTATTACACGAACAGGCCACAACGACCGAGCCAAACAGCCGGGCGAAACGAACCGAACAATACAGACAGACGAAGATACCGTCCACAGGAGAGGACAAATCCCACAACACCACACAACACCAGGTCCACTATCACTCGCGGCCACTATCAAACACGCAGGGATGGTGAACACTATCAGGATACCGCTATCTGCCGGAACTATAGGAGGGGCCACCCATGCTACCGTGGACGCGACTGTCGGTTCCGCCACCCACCTCGTGCCCAGGCATACATCGCAGCAATGGATGAAAATATACCTCCTGCAAACACTCATCCCGCTGCCGAGGAGGAGGATTTTCAGCACGGACCAAGCGAGATGTGATGGCTCATCCCTTGGTCCACCAAATTCGCCATCACGTATTTAACTTCCAGCAACAATATACACAGCAATCACCCTTCGTCAACGCACACTTCATAATCAAGGGAACCACATTTTCAAACATATCCATGTTAGACTCTGGCTGCTCCACTTGTATCATGCCAGTCTCTCGATTACCCGAGGAAGTCAGACATCACATAACGCCCTCAAATATACACGTCAAAGGCATAAATGGCAGCATAGATATCCTGGGTGAACTCAGTTGCAACATCACCATCGGCGACCATGATTCGCCCGTTTTTAACGAGATCAACATGCTCATAACATCCTCTATAGCCCCAATCTTAATCGGCCAAAGCATCCTCGGTCACAACACGTTGGACTCATACACAATCGACAACCAGAAGTCGACAATCAAATTTAGACGGACACTTGCATCCGGTCAGACAACACACACAGCAGCAACGCTGTCAGCTTCTACACACAAGATACCAACTGATAATAACACAATTGGAGCCCACATCACCGAGCAACCCATTAGGACCAAACAGCCCAGCATTCAAACATTAAAAAAAAAACTACAATGGCTACAGGATACTGTGGGTTTGTCACTACCCAACCATCCGAACCGCGACGAGTTAGAAGCTACAGCAGACCTACTCATCCGCTTCGCCGACATCCTCGGTACCGAAAATGGGGAAAAGGGTACTTTCATCAGACCAGTGCGGATACCAACAAATGGCCAGTCCCGCTGCCAGAAGCAACACCCGATCGCCCAGGCTCTTGAGGCCGATATTGATGCTGAAATCTCACACATGGCCACCAGAGAGATCATCGAGCCATGCAGCGACCCCAAGGGCTTTAATAGCCCTGTATTTGCGGTCCGCAAGAAGAATGGAACTATCCGGGTAGTTGCCAACTTCAAGGGAACCCTCAACAAGGTTCTAGTCGACCTCGACCCCTACCCCATGCCAACGATCGACCACTTGTTCCACAGAATCGGCGAAGGAAACAAATATTTTGCATCCCTCGATCTCCGCAGCGGCTATTGGCAAATCGTCATCGACGAACGGGATCGGCACAAAACTGCATTTACATGGAAGGGCAAATGCTATCAATATACGCGACTGGCCTTCGGTCTTACATCTGCTGGACAGATCTTCTCCCGTTGCATAGCCGAAGCCTTGGCCACCGTTACATCTCGTGCCAACATATCCTCGTACATTGACGACAACCTAGTCCACGCCAAAACATTTGAAGGATATATACTAGCACTGGAACAACTATTTACTGCCCTTCGTAAATTTGGGCTAAAGTTGAATCCAGATAAATGTACCTTCCTCGGAGACAATGCAAAATTCCTCGGTCGCATTGTGAATAACAAGGGATTTGAAGCTGACCCTGAATACGTCCGCGCCATCATAGAAATGAGACCTCCAACAACAAAAAAAGAACTACAAGGCCTCATAGGTCGTCTAGTATGGATACGTCAATTCCTTGAGACACGTCTACAGGAGCGGATCAGGTCGGACACATTTTCCAACATCATGGCACCCATCCACGAACTAAACAGGATCGATAAACCATTTGTATGGACTGAGCAGGCCGACAAGGCGTTTGAAAAGATCAAGAAAAGACTATCGTCACCTCCAGTCATTTCATTCCCTGACTTCAATCAACTCTTTACACTCACCACTGATGCGAGCGACATTGCATGCGGGGCCATCCTGATGCAAGAAGATGATAACGGAAAGAAGAAAATTATAGCAGTTGCATCGCACATATTTAGCCCAACAGAACAAAACTGGTCCACAACCGAACGTGAGGCATATGCGATAAAATGGGCCATATCCAAATTCGACTATTTCCTGCGCGGCCGCCCCTTCGTCATCTTCACCGATCACAGATCACTGACTTACCTAGATCAGCGGGTGTTCAACAATGCCAAAATTCGCCGATGGCAAGAAGAGATCGCATGCTATAAATTTGTCTTAGAGTTTATTGAAGGAGAATCCAATGTCTGGGCTGACATGCTCAGCAGGAGTCACGGACAAAGAAAAAATAACACGCCGGCCGACACCACCCCTGCAGGCAAAACATTCAGAATCAAGGGCTCTAACCTTCACATTTATATCCCATCATGGTGTACTGAAGAAATAAAGGGATCAATGCTCATTCCCGAAACACATACACCTCAGAACATCCGCCACCACAAGAATATCACAGATGCATTCTTCGCATATCATTTTACATCAACTATACCCACTAAGAATAACTGCGACCAGGTCAATATCGCTGCTGAACAGTGCACAGACGACACACTATCGAAAATCATCAGGAACCTCCGGACGAATGACTCAAACAAAAACTTCGAGATCGATCCAGATGACCACCGGACCCCCCTTCTCAACAAATACATCCACCAGTTCTACCTAGAGCCGGGCACCTCCGTTTTAATGATTAGAGACGACAGCCACCCCCCAAAACTAGTCGTACCATACAAGCTCCGCCCCAAGTACCTACACCAGGCACATGATTGCGTTAATCATTCAGGTATCACTCGCATGCGTGAGCATCTATCTGGCTACTGGTGGGAACTCAAGGACCGTGACATCAAAACATATGTCGACTCCTGCGAAATATGTGCCAAGCGGAAGGGCAACTATGGCAAACAAAGAAACTGGCCCTCCGGACACTGTAAGCGTGGGAAAAGGCCATTCGAGATCATTTATGTCGATTTCGTCACAATGCCAGTTTCAAAGGGAAAACGCTACATCTTAACCATGCTAGATAGTTTCAGTAGACATCTTACTGTCGTACCGTGCGCCAGGGATCGTGCTATCGACGCCGCCCGTGGACTCTACAGTTTCTTTCTTCGCCACCGGGAAATACCACGCATTGTATCATCCGATCGCGGAACCCATTTCACGGGGGAGGTATACAAAAACTTCTGCCAACTCACATCAATCACGCAGGAATTGCACTGCGCATGGCGACCACAAAGCTCAGGCAACATCGAGCGGCAGCACCGCACAATGAAAAACGCCATCTACATGCTATGTGAGGATAGAAACTGCGAATGGACTGACGTCCTCGAATCCGTTGTCTCTTCAATGAATGCTACCATAAACAGTGCCACTGGTGCATCACCCCACTATATAATCACTGGTCGACATCCCAACATTGGTTTACCCAAACTACCCGACAACAGACTTACAGGCCATAGCCCCACGGCCTATGGCATGCAGGTTAACGCTCTACTGAGGCAAGTCCATCAACGCGTCGCGTTGGCCAACAATGAAGCCGACCACATCCACAATTCAAAAGTAGACAAAAACATGAACAAGGCACCGATACAAATCGGTGATAAGGTGCTAATACACCGTCCTCAATCGGCTATTGCTCACGCGTCTCACCTACCCTGGATCGGTACTTTCGAAGTCACCAAAACCAATGACATGGTGATCCAGATAAAAAACGAAGACGGCGAGAGTGAATGGGTGCACCGGGCACATATTCGCCGACTACTATCGCGACCAAGACATCTGTCTCCCAACCTACCTCCTATACCTTACACAACCGTGGTAACAACGCCTTCATCCACGGCTGGGACACATGGGACACTACAAGACTCCAGACACATAGAAGTTCCTCAAACACCATCCAGATACAGACCAAACCTGATCCCTAGACGATCGACACGAGGCCAGCTACCTGCACGTTTTAAGGACTTCATCATGAAGTGATTCCACTTACGCGTGCGACTTTACACATGCCACACAGGTCAAATCAAAGCGAGATCTGGGGGAGCTGTTATGATTTTTAGGTCTCGTTTTGATTTGACGACGCTCGTCATGCCAGCTGGAGTGTTGTTGTCATGGCGACCGCCACCTCGATGTGTCTTGTTTGGGCGATTCCCGACTGCTCAAAAGTGGAATCCCAGACACTGGGAGGCGTTCTGTGATCGCCACAGTGGCACAAAAGTCGGTAAACATAATCATGTTTACTACCACGAAATTACGGGCTGACTGATCATGTATCGGGATTATTGTGGCGAAAATAGAAATTCAAACAAACACAGTTTGTTGACGCCGGCCGTCAGATTTCATTTCCGTGTTATCGGTCGTATGTCTACACCTACGTCCGCAGGTTTTTCCATAAAACCAGCTGGCCCAAGCAGACGACAGGAAAAGAAATCTGGAATCAGCCAAGAACACAAGAATAGCGACGTTCGGTCCTCCTCAAACAACGACGAGAAAAAAC
Organism: Sepiola atlantica; assembly: GCA_963556195.1. Classification (NCBI taxonomy): domain Eukaryota; kingdom Metazoa; phylum Mollusca; class Cephalopoda; order Sepiida; family Sepiolidae; genus Sepiola; species Sepiola atlantica. Next base: position 76,161,979 of record OY744532.1, on the reverse strand, counting down.
CCAGCAACTCCAAGTACCAAATAACAATCGTCGACTATCACAACAATTTCGTCTGCTAAACGCCATTGAATCAGCGACGCTGAACACAACTATTCGCACTACTGCTACACCGCGTCCTCCAGCGCAGACGACTTCTCTACACCGCAACTATTACTGCTTCTACCACTGCTCGCTCGGCTCACAAATTACTACTGCCCACCAAGACTTCTCGACGACTACTGACATTCACTCCAATTCCAAAATAACTTATCGGAAAATAAACCATAGTATTTTTCCAATTTTAATCCCGTGTTGTTCGTTCATTTCTGCTTGTCACCATACGCTTACAGTATTATAACACTTTCTAAAAAGAGGACAAACTAAATCTACGAAAGAAATCTTCGATGTACATTTCTTCTTTCTTTAACCTCATTATCTCCTCACAGACACGTGGGGAAACATATTCCGATGACATCATATGAAAACGGTTCCAGAAAGCTATTGAGGACAATATTGTTTTAAAATGTCAATAAACAATAAAATAAGTAAAAACGTGTTTGTTGTTTGGGGGGGGGGGGGCATGACATTGAGCACCAGCACATTCGGTTCTTTGATGATGACACAGAGGCGCGGAGAAAAATAATTAATCTTTTCCTTTGGTTTGTCTTTTTACGCTTATCTTTATACGACGTTAATTAAAGCCAAAAACCCATTTCTATCCGTCGTCTGGTTTCATAATTACTTACACATTTCGAAGTGTAATGATAAGTAAATACAAGTTAGCCATTCATATATGTATATGAGTTTATTCAATTAATGCCAGGCTGAGGCACTTCTGGTGGTCGGTGATACATTGAAAATGTTCAAGCTAAAATATACTTTGATATATATATATATATATATATATATATATATATATATATATATATATATATACACACACACATATATAATGTATTTTTATGTAATTGTGTTTCTTTTTGGCTCACTGTTACATCGATTGTCTCACTTTCCTTAGTGATTAAGATGCAGAAAATTGCATTATTAGTCGCCCTTAACTTTATAGGACGTATTTTTCGTTAATATATATATTCTTATACGTACATAAAAGTAATCCATGGACAAGTGTTTCTGGTTCAATATTGATGTCTATAGTTCGGTGTTTTACCACCGGACCGACCAAGACGCCCTGTCTAGAAATATGTACGATTTTTATCACCTAAATATTTTATATATATATATATATATATATATATATATATAATTGGCTGAGGCGTTTACAATTATAACTGTTCGAAATTAGAAAGTCATTTTGAAGGCTGGCGGACACTACAAAGTTGTTTTTTTTTGTTTTTTTTCTGAATTTAATTAATTTTTTTGGCACTTGTGCAGTTTATTAAACAGCAGCAGATAATCCACAGGAAGTAACAACCAATAGATTAAAACATTTTAGTAAATTTATTTATTTAATTAAATATAGTTTCTGAAAGAAATAAAGTTTATTTTCAATAAAGTAACATTTTGGCCAAAACATTGTAACAAAATATAGTTTCTGAAATTAACAGTGATTTGTTTTTATAATTTAAAATGTTATAAAACGAACATAATAATAAAACTATATTTTATTACAGTTTTGGCCGAAATGTTACTTTATTGAAAATAAACTTTATTTTATTAGAATGTTTTTCTTTCAGAAACTATACTTTATTAAATAAATATACTTATTAAAATGTGTTAATCTATTGGTCGTTACTTCTTGTGGGTTATCTGCCGATGTTTACTAAACTGCACAAGTGCCAATTTGTATTTCTAAGATTAAAAATCAAGCATTATGTTTCATTTGTGCTCTTAAGAATACTTGCCTCTGTCATATTAAAGAGTCCCCACTTTTTTTGCGAAAAGATAAAATGGCAGTAAATCAAAATTTAAAAGACTAGAAACTGAATAATGAATAAGTCATAAAGAAAAACAGATATCCAGTTCCTATTGACTTGTCCCTCCCTTTTCTACAAAGACAAAGTTAGACACAAGGTCAGATTTTAATATACGAAAAATCCAGCTCCTCCAAAAAGGGGCACTCTGGATTAATCAGAAGTCTTACTTAATTCAAATAAATGTACTCTTGTAAGATATTACTGGTAACTTTGTAGATTAACACTCTCTCCTAAAAAAAAATAGTTTCTACATTTTTTAGGCGATTACGTGTGAACACTCTGAAGAATTTGGCGGAAAGAAACAAAAAAAAACACTTTAGAATTTAGAGTCAGGCACAATTTTAGTATATAAACATAACGTAAACTGATCCCCTATTTCCGGATCATTATATTTTTTATTAGGGAAGTTAACCAAATTTTTACGACTAACCCAAAGTACGAGTGGCAATGTCGTAAAACCACACGCAATCGCCTGAAAAAGAACTACAACCACATGCCCCCCCCCCAAAAAAAAAATGCACAGGACTTATCTCCCAGCAAAAAAAAAAAAAAAAAAATGGTTAATGCCCTAAAATGCTAGAACTATCCGGAAATAAGGAATCATTTTACGTTAAATTTATATGCGAAACTGATCACCCTCCACACAATCACTTTAAAATAATTGTTTTTTGGCTTGTTTTTTTGTTTTCTTCTTTCCGTCAAGTTTTTTCAGGGTATTCACACGTAATCACCTAAAAAAGTAGAATCTCATTTTTAAGGGGTATTAATCTACAATAATACCACATTTCGAATCTAGAGAGCTTTCTTTTGGGGGAGCCGGATTCTCCCACCCCCACATTAAAAAACCGACCTTGAGTCTAACTTTGCCCTCGCGATAAGACAAGTACTGATATGCTGACATGAAAATGAAATTAAAATAAAATCTGCAATCCCAGACTAGTTAGTAATACTTGATTAGTAATTAAAAAAAAAAAATTAATTAATGTTAATGAAATAAAAACGACGAGAGGAAGCATGGAAATGTATTACCATTCGATTCTATAGGGTATCATCATTTTGCACAGTTCATTGATACACTAGCGGCGCGATCCAAAAATAATGTTTTTCTTGACTTTAGGAGAACCGAAAAAGAACCATTTACATTCGACTTCAGCCTATAAACTGTAATGCTAACCAGAAACTACTTTCGAAATGACAGTTTGAAGTCTTAAAAATCACCTTCGAATGTCGAAGTCTGACGTAAGCAGTTTCCGGCATTTTAATCCTCGCTATTATATACAGAAAAAAATGGTCGTCACGATAATTTCTACGTGGTCCCTATTTACTTGACTCCCGACGAAGGCAGAGTTCAACACACGGTCGGGTTTTTTTTTTTTTGTGTGTATGTGGAGACAATCAGGCTCCCCCAAAAAGGGGCACTCTGGATTGAGACAAAATTTAAATTACCTCAGTCTAGAAAGAGTTCTCCTTCACTGAAGGAGGAGAGAAAAGATGAAATGCAGCATCAGAATACGAACAGATACTACACTAGCCGAAAGACAATGATTTTGAAGTCTTTAAAATTGTCCTTTATAAGCTAAAGTCAATTATTGCGGTTGATGTGTGCTCTTAAAAACAATTTTTCGACCGCACCACTATCGAACCAAAAGGCAGCATGAAATCGACAATCACCCGATTCTTGGGGTATCACCAAATCAATTATGAAACACGAGACAAAAACTACAAGAAATGATTTTGAAATTTGGTAGCAATCCAAGAAGAAGGCCAATACAATTGGAATCCATTAAAGTCTTATGTTTGGGATTTTTTTTAGAGGCGGGTTGATAAAATGTATTACTTGAGTGTTTCCAACTAAACTCCAGGCGGGGAGATTGTTCTCGTTCCGTCAGCAATTATCGGGTAGAAATGTTAATTTGACGTTATTCTTAGTTAAGTTAGTATTGTCTCTAGTCAGGATTGAACCTTCAACCTCCAGAAGACTGTCACTTCGAACTGGTTGTTAATCAACGCATTACCTGTTACGCCACATGTCCTCAATTCCGAAACATAATATCGTCTGTGGATGTTATTTGTTTTTTCTGATTGTTAACAAACGCTCTTAACTGTTACGCCATGGGTACACGTGGGCAGTTTCCCCGAGTACGACATTAAGATGCCCATGTTTGAAAAGATGCACTTGAAGAAGGCTGGACGTTACATCGGTCGAAACGTTGTGAAAATAACAACCACGTAGTAGGAACAATGAAATTAAATCTTAAAAAGTTTAAATCTTCCTTTTTCTTTTTTAAACATTCCTTCCTTTCCAGTTATTTTTATGTCAAGAAAATTTTTTTTTTTTTAGATAGACAGTTGATAAATTTCAACTAAACAAACAATTTCTACATCGACAACTTGGTGTGTGTGTGTGTGTGTGTGTGTGTGTGTGTGTGTGTTTCTCGCGACTACGAGAATTTTTTTCATTTTTATTTATTTACTATTAGTCGAATACTTTTTGAAATCAGAAATGTAATAGCGTAAAGTAGTAAAACGATTTCTATTTTTAAAAATACATTACGAAATTAAATCCACCACAATGCATTTCCGTTTCTTCGTAAACAAATCAACCATCTTTTGTTAACAGTTGAAAAAAAAAAAGAAATTACTTCGTGACCCTTCGAAATTTGAAAGGATTTTAGAAGCATTTAAACTATCGAATAAAAAGTAATTTAAATCGGGTTTTTTTTTTCTTAGCAAATCTTCATGTGTTAAAAGAAGTTTTTGGAAGCTTTTTACAGCCAATCATTTCAAAAAAAAAAAAAAAAAAAAAAAAACAGCTTTAACAACAGTGGTGGTTATACTTTTATAACAATTTTGTTGAACTAATAATTTAATAACCAAACAATACCGTTAAAATTAAATTTAACTTTCAAAATCCTTGTTTTTAAATAAGAATTTTAAAATATAATTTGGTAAAAAAATAAAAACGAAACAAAAAGTGAAAGTAAAAGTATGCCCGGGCAACGCCAGGCAGATACTGCTGGTAAATAGTCGTTTGCGTGCCAATATGCACTAAACTACTCGAGGAGGTATGAACCCACAATATCCCCTCGAAGTTATGGGTAAAATAGCAGTTTGTGTTTTATGTATTACACTCTTAAGTAAAAGACAAAAATAGACTTTTTAAATACATTTTTGAAAAGAAAAGAAAAATGCGGGGGGAGGGGGTAATAAAGTGTTAACGAATCGAATAAAAGTATTGACATTCGACGCATAAGTCATTCATTAACCTTAATTATTCACAGGTGGATTTTTTTGTTGTTGTGACAGTTTCGTTTCAGATTGGCTAGGTAACTACTATATTAACAGAGTTGATGGATCGCCCCCCCCCCTTCTTTAAGGTTTATATTTGCGGATTTGTCAATTACATCAGCAACCAATTTTGCAATTAAAATCTAACCATATCTACACAGACGTCTATATGGTTTTAAAGAGAAGGGGGGAGGGGCACGTAAACTCAGTGCCTCTTGCCCGGAGGCCCTGGAAGAGTTTGACGCCATAACAAGGAAACCATTTTATCAAAACCATTCCCTCCACATAAAATAACAAACATAATCAAAGTAAGATATATCTTACTTTGATATGTGTAAAGTTTATATTATATATATATATATATATATATATATATATATATATATATATATATATATATAACTTAAAGAAAAACAAAATGCCTTCAAAAAAACATGTGTTAGACGCAGATATTTTTATTAAAATCAAAATACTATTATTTTTTTTCATCTTGACTTTTCTTTACTTTTTTTACTTATATATATATATATATATATATATATATATTTTAATTTATTTTATACGTACATAAAAGTAATCCATGGACACGTGTTTCTGGCTCACAGCCGTCATCAGCATGGCTAACTTAGACAGAGATCGAACCTTCGATATTGATGTCTATAGTTCAGCGTTCTACCACTGGACCAAGACGCTCCGTCCAGAAATATGTACGATTTTTATCACCTAAATATTTAATGTATTTTTATGTAATTATTTTTATTGGTGATTGTAGCGTTCGTTGTTATTTTGCTTACTATTATTGTCCATGGATTATTAGTGTCCGTGGATTACTTTTATGTACGTATAAAATAAATAAAAATATATATTAACGAAAAATACGTCCTATGAAGTTAAGGGCGACTAATAATGCAATTTTCTGCATCTTAATCACTTAGGAAAGTGAGACAATCGAAATAATAGTAAGCAAAATAACAATGAACGCTACAATCACCAATAAAAATAATTACATAAAAATAATTACATAAAAATACATACATATATACATATATATATATATATATATATATATATATATATATATATATATATATAGCACTAGATAGAGCAAAAGAATAAAATAAGGTGCGAATCAAATGTTATTACAATTCAAAGTTCAAGCAAAGTACTTTAAAGTTATATTTTTATATACTTTTATGTATTTTATATATTTTCAAAGTTTAATTTTATTACCTGCAGTAATGTCATTGCGGTAATGGTCCTCTGAGGATAAGATTTTCTTTGAAAACTCATGAGTTAAGGACTTTAAAGTACTTTGCTTGAACATTGAATGCTGATAAAATTTGATTCGCACCTTATTTTATTCTTTCATTTTATCTAATGCTATTAATGCTCTATCCAGTATATTGAGCTTCATTTTTATCCGGATGTTCACTAATTAAAGATATTAGTTGCCTCTTATATATTTTGTTGTATTAACCTTATATATACATATATATATATATATATATATATATATATATATAAAAATATTTTTACATTGTAAACACATTGTTGCTGACAACATAAAGAATCTAGCTTTAATTTAAATTTAAATTCCAATTATTTGTTTACAGTTGAATTGTACATTTTTAAAAGAAAAAGGGGGAGGGCTGTACTCCCTGGACTTTATTCTAACCATGTTTAGTTTTCTCTATTTATTATAAAGCTCCATTACTACTATTGAGCACTCTCATTGCAAACTAAACCTCATATCTAATGTCATTCTTTTTTTTTTTAATCATTTAAATTGTCTTGATTAGTTGAAAATCGTTGTGGAAACTGCATTTCTGATATATTGAGTTTTTAGAGACAATGGATAACACCTGCACGCGGGAGTCTATAGTGAAGCCAGGATCATGCAGGACAACTAGAGAAAATGTCAAGATAAGCAGAGAAAGACTGGTGCTATTTCAGGGTTTTGCTTCTCTTAGACTAGTTGCCCTACCAGGGATTGAGAGTCTAGTCTGCCCTACTATTTAATCCAGAACTAAAAGGAAGGATATATGGATTCATACATTTCCTAAAAGTGTTACTGAAAGTGATGCAGTAGTCACGACAATCCTGATACATTACTTTATATTAAAACATAAAACTGCAACAAAAAAAAAAACAAGGGTGTTCAAATCTTAGGGAACTTTGTGGACAGCCCTCTCTATTTTTTTCTGACTGAAAATTTACCTGGAACTGCTTGAGTAGGTCAGGTGTATTCTCATCAGTCGGAGATAAGTCCTCAACAATCAGTCCAACAGTCGCTTGGACTGAGGTATTGTTCTGTTCAGTCTCCCAGGCTTTATCTTCTCTTTGAGAAGATGTCAGTTTATTGCGAATCGCCTGAGGCGCCCCTATCGGAGAATGCCAATGGGCCTGCTGAGGCATTTTTTTTGTAGGCCAGAGTGCGTTAATCCTAGTGCGCTGGCTTTTCAAAACAACACTTGACCTTGTGTCTAACCTCCTGGAGAAGCGGTAAATAAAATACTATCGATTAAGCAACAAATTTACATATTTTTTTAGATTTTTTTTTATACAAATATATAAAAGATTCCGGACAAAGTTCATGTTCCTTGGTCTAAGAAAAGTAGACTTTGACTTGTGACAGCATTCACCATGAGTCGGTTGAGCCAGCGTGTTCAAATGAATTCACCGGGTCATGAATGAGGGCCTACAAAGCACAGCAGTCCATTGCCTATATAGAGAGAAGTGACAGCCAGTCTTGATCCCACCAACAAATAGTGCATTGCCTATATAGAGAGAAGTGACAGCCAGTCTTGATCCCACCAACAAATAGTGCATTGCCTATATAGAGAGAAGTGACAGCCAGTCTTGATCCCACCAACAAATACCGTAGATACGCGGACTGATAACGAGTTCTGCATCTTGTTTCACCTTTCCGAGCCACATTTTGAGTTGTCCACCATCCAGCGCCAAAGTAGAACCAGATTGATGACGTCTCTGATGAATTTGCCATGTTGATGCCAAAGAGCATGAACAAAGCAGCGAAGACATGTTTGCAAGAAGAGCTTGCTGAACGGAGGATATTCAGCACCGTTCACAGACCATCGCATTTGAGATGAAATGCTGCCAGTGAACTCGGAGGATGCGACGCAGACAGTAATGATCAAAAACTTCCAGTCTGTGAAGATCGGCAGCTCGCATCGACCAGGACGCCCCCCCCCCTCCTCCATAGAGGAGGATGTATGAGCTTGAGAACTCGGATTTTCATAGCTAGCTTAATTTCTCATCCGAACCACAATCGAGATTATAGGTGACAAAATGCAGGGCAGGCATTTCTGATGCTGCCATTCATACCCCCCCCCCTCCTCCTGGCCTTCTGCAGTGATGATAGATAAATAAAATTAGTAGTTTGCAGACACTCAAACTGAAGAATACACACACATCTTGTTCGAGGATCAAAGTGTAGTACCTGCTCTGTCCTTGGAGGGGAAATATCCTTCTAGACTGACACAATTTTTATTTTTGTTTCCAATCCAGAGTTTCCCTTTTTTGAGGAGCTGGATTTTCCCCACATTAAAAACCGATCGTGTGTTTAACTTTGCTCCTGCTGAGAGGCAAGTTAATAGGGATACGCGTCTCTTGTAAATGTAATCCCGCCGAAAAATACACACACAAAAATATAAACATAACTGCGTAATATAATGCTCGCTCTTACAAACACACATGATGGTGTTTTGTTTTTTTATAGAAATCGCTCCAGACAAGGCATGAAGCCACTTGATGTAAGAAGCTAACAAGAACGAAATATGATTGTCACAAAGACAGGAGATGCCTATTGGCCTTAGTCTTGAAAACACCAAGGCTATAGGTAGGAGGAAAACAGTTAGTAGTAAGAGTTCCACAAGCCTGCAGTTCTTGGAAAGAAGCTACTGGAATAGGAAGCTGTATTACAATTGTGCTATATATATATATATATATATATATATATATATATATAGCTAAAGTGATTACAGGTCATCTTGCCTTGGCAACTCACTAAGCTATCATCATGGAGGTTCAAGGAATGATACTCGTGTTGGACAAACATTTGTCATTATAATCGAATGCTGTACAGATGTGCCTCTGCGATCTCATCTGTCACTCAAATATACTAAAAGTCCGATGACGATGGAGGAGAGGCAAAGTGTGTGCAGACATAACCTGTTGGAGACACACCACAATTTTGTCCAGAGGAGACCGGAATCTTATCGGACATTGCTGTTGCATCTTCATTCTGACAGAGACCATCTTCTATTCAAGAGAGCACAGCTCACCCAGTTATATTGTAGGGTGCTAGAAAAGTTTCAGCAAAAATTCTGTCACAACAATACTCGTTCACCTCCTGCGGCTAACGGTAAGTCACTAAAGCAGCGAGAATAAAACTAATCTGAACAATAATGAAGTAAACCATGAACTGTATGGAAGGGAACGAGTCAAACGCAACATTTGCCGTTGAAACGTAAAAACTCTCTTGAACAGAAACTTGTCCGAACGTCGTCCATAGTGTAACACAGCAATCATGACAAAACATTGACATAGCAGCTCTGTCAGAAAGACATCTAGCAGGAGAGGATCAGATACTCTAAGAGTCATCTTTTTTCACCCTTTTCACCAAATCTCGATCGCATAGAGCGTTCTTTTGGCATGATTGATCGCATTATGGAATTACAAGTTTCTCTGAAACATGACAATCTTTTTGATCTATGCACTCACGTTGCAGACGAAGGAGGAGGTTCCTGATTTCTTCTATGAGTCTGTTCGAATGGCCATGGCGTCGATGCCTGTTGATGACAAGTTGGTGACTTTTAATGCTTGTGTAGATAAAGATTGCGAGATGTGGAGGTGCGATCGGTCCCTTTAGCATTGGCGGAATGAATGTCAAAGAATCAACAAAAGTCCGCGAATGATGGACGTAGCACTTCGCTGACTTGTTTGACAATCCTTCAGTAGTCGACTGTAGTCTTGTAGAGAACCTCCCACAATGTGACATAGTTCACTGAATGGATCGACTGCCTTCTCCTGGCAAGGTAAGACTGTCAATTAATCAGATTAACTCTGGCAAAGCACCTGATCAAGACGGTGTCCCTGTCAAAATGTTGATGATCGGAAACAAGATTGTAATCTAAACAATAACAACCTTCATCATCAATAATTGGAAAGGGAACCGGATTCCACAAGAATGGATCGATGGTATCCTGTTACCCTTACACAATGGAAAGGTGATAAAGCGATATGGGGTAACTACCATGGTATCACCTTATCGGAGGCTGTTGGCAAGGTACTCGCAAAACTCTTGCTTAACAGACTGATGATGAAAGATATTTGTCCTGTGGTGATCTCAGAGACCCAGAGCAGTTTTAGAGGTGGAAGTTGATGATATTTGCTGCAAAACAGATACAAGAGATGTGCAGTTGGTAATGTGTGTCTTTCTATCTGGTTTTCGTCTACTTGACTTAAACATTTGACAGTCAACAGAAATGCACTTTGGATAATTCTTGGAAAAATAGAGTATCCGCCTAAATTTGTGAGTGTGGTCAAGCAGCTGTATAGAGATACGAAGGCCTCGGATTTTCTTCAGTGGCCAGCTGTCTGATGAAATCTCTATTGAAAGCAAGATGAAATTTCCGCTTGCACGCTTTTCTCTATCTGCTTTGCTTGCACATATTTTCAGTACTGCGACCGTGGTATCTATCTGCAATTTGAAACTGCGGGAGGGGTTTTCTAACTTTAGATAGAGGTTATGTTGACATCTTGCCATTTACATGCGGCACATCATGAACTGCTTCTCAGCTTTGTGTACCACATTTGGTCTGACATGGCACCACAAAGTCTACAGCAATGTTTACACCTGCACTTGGGGAATCGTACACAAATTCTAATATCTTGGTTCATTTTATAACATTGGGAGTGGTTGACAAGTTTGTTTACTTGGCCAACACACTGTCGAAAAGAGAGTATGGCATCTTGTGACATTACCAATGAGACTATAACCCTAACGAGTCCAAGGTTTGTGTGTATAGAGTTACATGTGTTAGGGTTGCATGTGTTCTGACTACTCTTCTATACTCCTCTAAAATCTCAATGCTTTTCCACAAACATATAAAACGAGTTAAGCGTTGTCTTTTGTCGAAAGACGCTGGCTCTGCAATCGTAAATTGGCCTAGCTCAGGAGAGAGTAAATATCAACAATCATTCGTTCCAGAACATTGTATGACTAAAACCACGAAAAATGAAATAATACACATACATATGCATATCAAATTATTCCATTTATATTATTTTAGTTGTGGCAAAAAGAAGACTTGATGTTTACTTTTTATGTCGTTAACGTACACAGTGAGACGTTCATAAAAATGAATGCAAAACGTGGATACTTTTTAGTATCCACATTTTGTTTGTTTTTAATACGCTTAAAAAAGGTCATAGTTAACATATCTCTAATAATGTTCCTAATGATGAAATTGTGCACCAGACTTTTACTACAAGCCCAATCATTGCTATGTTTTGTACCCGTTCAGGATGCTCCCTTTTTGGGGGAGTTGGATATCCACAATAAACTGAACTTGTGTCTAACTTTGTCCTCCAAACTACTTGGCCATCAGGTAAGAATCGAAGTGTATGTGTTCTGTCCGGGGGTGGGGGGGTCCTTTCGAGAATTACCTGTTGCCCAAGGTGTCTTCATTCATAATGGAGTGCTGATAGGACTTCCTCAATACATTTACAGACACTCACTAGAGGGCATCAGACCTGAATTATCTCCCATTTTCGTGGCTGCAAGTAGTGCTACAATCTGCATTATATAAAGGGATGCAGGGACTGTCTACTCTTTTTCATCTAGGACTTGTTGCAGACAGCATCATTAGATCCTTCCTATCCAAAAGAAAGATCCAGGTTGTCCTCGATGGCCGTTTATCCAAAACGTACAACATAAATGCAAGTGTACCCCAGGCATCGATCCTTAAACCTTTATTGCTCCCAATTTTTATAAACGACCTCCCTGCTGATATATTGTCCGAGATGGGTATATTTGCTAACGACACCACGCTCTACTCTCGTCATGTGGGTAAAACAGACGCGCACATATCCAAGGCAATGGCTGAATCCTTAGAAAGTCCCCTCCAGTCTGTAGTGGAATGGGATCATAAATAGATGGTAACATTTAATGCTGCTAAGACAAAGCTTCTTTCCTACAACAAGTACAAGAAACCTCTTCGACCACCGATTGCCATGGCAAATAACACCCTACCTGAGAGTCCAACGTTCAAACTCCTCGGCCTAACATTCACAGGTAACATGAATCGGAACAAATACATAGAAGACATTGCCAAGGCTGCTGCAAAGAAAGTGGGTTCCCTCTACCGTGTTAGAAAACTTCTCACACCTCACAGTATCCTATATCTCTACAAAGCCACCATCCGCCCATGCATGGAGTATTGTTGTCACATCTGTTCTGGTGCACCATCCACCAGTCTCTCCCTCTTAGACAAGGCCCAAAAAAGAGTAGATAATCTAATAGCTCCCTCGCTATCTACCAAGTTCCAGCCCCTGTCCCATCGCCGCAATGTTGCATCCTTGTGCTTGTTTTACAAATTCAATGGAATGTGTTCTATTTAACCTGCCGCTATGGTGCCTCCTCGACGTAAATATACTCGACCAATCCGACAATCAGCTAAATCCCGTCCATTCACTGCGAAGGTCCCTAGATGCTCGAGAGCCTTCTACTCCAATAACTTCTTTAGAACCCCCTCCCTGTTTCCCCAACTGTACCGACATGCAGAAATTTAAAACTAATGTGAACAAGCATCTCGCTTTTAGAATCCCCCCCCTAAACTTTCACCCTAATTCTTATGTCTACTGTTGCAACTTGCCTTGTTTGGGGTGAAGTTAAAAAAAAAACCCATCAAACTGTCTCTCTCTCTTCGGTCTGGCTGCTTTGATAAACACTTCCACCATGTGTGTGCTCCACACAAAGCACACAATACGGTATGTAAGATTTCTCTTCTCTGCTTACACAGACACACATCAAACTAAGACTTTGTTGAACACATTCTCAACACCACATAAGAACTACAGAACCTCCAGTTTATTCAAATAACTGGAAGTCTATTGTCTTAAAAATATAAGTATGCCAAGCGGGAATTTTAACAAATGATCGAGAATGGAATAATTGAACCTTCCAAAAGTCCATACGCGTCACCTCGCCACCTAGTTCCTAAACAAGATTTCCCAGCATGTATGTGTTGATTATTGGTGACTCCATGCGCTAACGATACCATATTGCTATCCTGTACCGCACATACACACGTTCACCTTAGTATTTACCAAACTGGATCTGACTAAAGATTTCTACATGATCCCAGTAGCAGAAGAGGACATTCCAAAAACCTTTCGAACTCTTCCAGTTCAAACAGATGCGTTTCAGGTTGAGAAACATTTCCTCAACCTTTCAACGCCTCATTGACAATGTACTAAAAAGGACTACCTTATGCATACGTGTACATAGACAACGTCCTCATAGCAAGTTCGAATGAAGCGACACACAAGCAACATCTAGCACAACATGGTTTAAAATTAAATGTAAACACGTGTATATTCGGTACCAAGCAACTTCAGTTTTTGGGACACAAAAATCGATGACGGCGGAATCACACCCGTGCCTGAAGAGGTAGAAGCAACCACCAATCGCACTTTGTTAGTTGCAACGATTCATAGGACTCGTCAATTATTATAGTCGTTTTATTCCAGACTGTTCAGAAATCTTATCTCCTGACGAATATCCTACAGAACAAAGACAAACACTTTACAGAAAAGCACTTCACGCATTCCACACAGCCAAATCTGCATTGGCAAATTACACCAAAATCACATACTTCACTGACGACATTTAGACTAAATTAAACCTCACCACTGATGCAAGCACGGTACTACATCGGGAGATTGATAAAACCAAGTTACCCATCTCTTTCTTCTCTTCCAAGCTCAGCCAAACAATCAAAGTGCAGTACATTTTCTAGAGAACTTTTAGCAATCTTCCTTGCGGTCAAACATTTCAAGCACATGCTCGAAGGCAGAAAATTCACCATCTACACGAACCATAAAACCACTAATATATGCATTATCTTCACATCCGGACAAATACACGCCCAGAGAATCTCGTTACCTGGACTATATATCACAGTTCTCAACTGAAGTACAATATATAAAAGGTGACAAAAAAAAGAGTAGCTGATGCACTTTCTCGACCAGACACAAACTATCACTCAAAACTTTTTTTTAGTCACGATTTGCTCGCACAGGAGCAAGCATCCAACACAACTTTGCAACAGACTCTCCAAAGCACTTTTTCTGAAACTCACACTTGTACCAACCCCAGCTGGTAACAAAAATGTCTATTGCGATACTACAACACCCATACATCCCACCTTCAGTGCGACAACGCATATTTGATCATTTTCATCCACTCTCCCATCCCAGCAAAAGAAACTGATCAGCGAAAGATTTGTATGGCCTCGGATGAAGAAAGATATCAGACTTTGGGCTGACAACTGAATTAACTGCCAGCTTTGCAAAGTTCACCGACACATCAAGTCCCCCCATTGAGACATTCAGCAACCCCGACGCCAGGTTCATCCGCACATAGACATCATTGAACCGTTCCAGTCAAAGCTATTCACCGAATCCAACTTTCTTCTAGGTACCAAGTATATACGAACAACTGCGTACCATCCCTGCTCCAACTTCCTGGTAGAGCAATTTCACAGATATTTAAAAGCATCTCTCACAATGAGACCCAACACAACCAATTGAGTTGACAATTTGCCCTTGGTCCTATTCTCAATCAGAAACGTCATCAAACAAGACTTCGATTGCACACCAGCTAAAATAGTTTTTAAAACAACATTATCTTTGCCTGGACAATATTTTGACACCAAAAATGATGCACACCCTACGACTATATTTGTACAGGACTTAATAGAAAGAATGTCAAAACTACGTTTCTTTAGTACACGACAAACATCAAGACAAGTCCAAATCCCCAAAACACTTTTTGATACTAGATACGTATTTGTTCATGACGATGCTTTCAAAAAAGACATTACAAGTAGTCAAAAGGGTAAACAAATTTTTTGCTATCACAAAAAAATGATAAAAATGACACTGTTTCCACTGACACACTAAAACCTGCGTCAGTGGAAAAATAACAGCTGTTAACAGACATACGACACCTACACTGATTACGACACCATGGAGGAATCCAATACTCCAAATGCATATATCCCACTAGAACAAAATACAAGAATACAGACAAGACCTGGTAGGAAAGTCAATTTGCACACAACTTTAAAACTTACATTTATTATTAAATACATGAAAATAGATTTCAAAAATACTTTTTCTTAATCATGAATTACCTCCCTATCTCAATACATTAACAGACACTCACTAGGGGGTGTGAGACCCGAATTATCTCCCCTTTTCTTGACGGCAGTTGGAGCTATGATCTGTGTTATAAAAAGGGATGCACGGACTGTCTCCTCTTTTTCACCAAGGACTGGCTGCAGACAGCATCAATCAGACTGTCTCTCTCTTCCTTCGGTCTGGCTGCAGTCGGGTTCGTGAACAATAAATAGTTTTTATATTCTTCTTGTTACTTTGTTTCCATTGGCATTCTGAACACACACACAGAAAAGTTTGAATTACCTATGAGACACCATCCTCGAGTGTCTTCAGTCTCTCTGTACAAGGGTTTGTCAGGACAACCTTACATGAGGATACTTCACCCTACAAGTAAACCCTGACCAAATATTCAAAATAACATGGTATTCGAAGCCCAAATAAGATTCCCTCGACACGGCTATACACAGGCTCATACGATAAATGGTGCACCTTCTCCAAATAATGCTACCTCAAGTAACAGCACTTAGCTGGATACTCCACCAGACTAGATGAATTCTTGTTCTGAAATCCGGTAAGACCAAAAGACCATGGGAAAGATATACTATAAGATAGTTTACTGGTTAATTGGGGAGAGGAAAATTTATATTTTTAACTTTTTTACTTACTCAGTATTTGACAGGTAAAGGTGAACTTTAATGGAATATTCGAATATCTATGTATCTCATATAGAGATCAAGTGTTAGCCCCAGGATGGGGCCCTTGATTTCTGAGAACTTACTTCGATTGAAGTAAAATTAAACTATATATATATATATATATATATATATATATATATATATATATATATATATATATAGGATAACCAGCGTGGCCAAAGCGTTGACCAAAATATCCAATGACTATAAAGAGCGTCCCTTTTTGGGGAGCTAGATTTCCCCACATAAAAAAAACGACCTTATGTCTAACCTTGATCTCGTGGGAAGGCAAGTAAATAGGGGCAATCATTTTAAACCCAACGCTTTACGTCATCATAACAATAAACATTATCAGGAAGTGCTATGACTCTTTAAAGGATGTTACCCTAAAACTAAGGATTTGGGGCCCCTTATTGGGCTGCAAATATTGGCGTGGTAAAATCTAGTAGGAAATTACAAAATGAAACCACGGTTCTAGAAACAGAAAACGAAAAAAAAAAAAAAAAAAGAGCACCAATTTATTTAGATTGCATTTTATTTATTTGTTGCACTGTATTTCTTTGTTGTTGTGAATTGTCCCATTTCAATTTTTACAATTTACAAAAACAAATAAACTGTCCGTGTGCTAAGAAAAACATTTTAAAAATAACAATAGAAAACAACTACAAAGAAACAAAAATAAATAAAACAGCAACAATTTACAAAAAACACAATGAAATAATGGAACTGTATTAGTAAAAAATATTTTTTTGTTTGCTTTTCGTTTCAGATACCCGGGTTTGTATGATCGCCTTTCGCGGCTGTTGTAACTCGTTACCGGATGTTATCTCCCCAATATGGGCAGCCATGGGGGTTGATCTGTATAAGCAACTACTTTTGAATTGAAGAAAAAAATAGCCAAGCGGTTCTTTTAATCTCTCCGCATGAAAGGACAAAATAATAACTCATAAATTACGAAGCAAGTGTGCATTCAATCACCGAATTTTTCAGTTTTCTTTCACTTTTGATATAAATAGATATTCTGTCTGTCAGTTCTAATTTTTTTATACATTGCGGAATTTGTCTCATTTCGAAATATCAGATATTTTAACTACTTTTTAGAAATGGAGAACATCGCATTAATAGTAAGTAATAAATTCACAACAACAAAAAAGTGGGGGCCATGGCTGGAAATCGAAACCGAAACCTTGAGATCTTCAGTATGAGGTTCTATTAACTGACTTACTGGTGCTTGTACAGTAAAGCGTGCAGATTAAATTAAGTATCGTCACCAAAAAGTAGGAAAAATTATCGACTAGAACTTTAATTACAAGTATTTTTTCATTCTGCGTATCATAACAACGACTCGTTCAGTAAGCCTCCATCTTGGTTTTTAAGAAGATTTCAAGGGCAGATAACTGAAATCTTAAAAACAAGATGGAGGCTTACTGAACGAGTCGCTGTTATGATACGCAGAATAGAAAAATACTTGTAATTAAAGTTCTAGTGGATAATTTTTTCTACTTTTTCGTACAGTGAGTAAGAATATAATGCTTAATAAGTATATATTATTGTTTTTATATAAAAATAATTTTTTCATATGGCCGTTAATCAGCATAAGCACCAACGGATTTTTATTTTTTTATTACAATTCTACTCGATAGTTTTTGCTAATTGTTGGTGTACAACCCTATTT
Organism: Sepiola atlantica; assembly: GCA_963556195.1. NCBI lineage: Eukaryota > Metazoa > Mollusca > Cephalopoda > Sepiida > Sepiolidae > Sepiola > Sepiola atlantica. The sequence goes on along the minus strand of OY744532.1, from coordinate 76,143,980 downwards.
TTGCTTGATACATAAGTATATCAAAGAGTTTTCCGGTTAATTTAATTGGAACTGCGATTTTCATATGCACGCTTCTCTGTACATTACAAGCACCGACTTATAAATGGAGCTTTAAAACATTACCTGAACAAAATAATTATCTCTTTGGCGTGACGTCATAGATTTGTGTTTCAAAACATGAATTCAAACTTAAGCGATAATCAAAATAAATTAATGGGTAAACAAAACATTATAAACAGTGTTGGGAATTATTTTAAATAGTCCAGAACAATTTATTTTGCTTTAACTACGTATTGTATTTAGTTCTTTCACAAGTCTAAAGAATAATATGTGACTGAAGGGAGCATATTTTTGCTCGTTTATCAAATTTTAATTAGTGAGAAACTTGAAAACAATTGAATCCAATTGTAATATTTATGACAGAAAATGCGATCGATTGTTGGAATCAAACAAAATTCAGAAACACTTGCCATTTTATCGAATGACTTGTTGAACTGGTAATTTTTAAGAACACTACAAATTAGTTGGGTGCTATTTTACTTATAGGCCGATCAAGTTAATTGTGTTCATGTAAAAGCATTATTTTGTACTTACTCAGTCACATTTTATCTCTCACGCCCCGAAAAAGAATTTTAAAATATCAAGCAGAACTTTAATTAGAACGATTTTTCCATTTCGATGTTCAACCTGTATTTGTGCCCGAGCCGACATTTTGGGCTGTGAGCGGTCGGTAGAATAGACAAGGGCATTAACTCCGTTTTTATTGTTAGGGTTATAAAAAGAAAGAAACACATAAGCAATAATAATAAAATATATATTTATTAAATTAAAAAATAGAAAATTAAATAATTATTTTTACTTTGTTCACCGGGATACTTTCCACGATATAATTTCCTTGGGTTTTTTTCTTTTTTCATATTTACATGGCAACTTTTCGCGACACTTATCTGCCCTTAGTTAGCTAACCGGCCACTCCGAAAATCGCAGACTCGGCATTTCATATAACCCTTATGGAAATGGCAAAATCGTTCTAATTAAAGTTCTGCTTGATATTTTAAAATTCTTTTTCGGGGCGTGAGAGATAAAATATGACTGAGTAAGTACAAAATAATGCTTTTACATGAACACAATTAACTTGATCGGCCTATAAGTAAAATAGCACCATTAGTTGCAATCGATCACGATTGGAAAATCAATAGAATAAAAAATTAAAAAAAGAAAACTTGGTTCTTTGATGTGACAGGGACGCGTGCGAAAATTCATGTTTTCGTTCGGTTTAAGAGTGCAAGTTGCACAATGATACTGGACTTTGGTTTTTCAACTTTAAAAATACAAAAACAATTATTTTCGAATTCCGACGAGTCACGATACAAACAGAACAGATGTACAACTGCCATTTTTTTTATATCTATAAAATTGTGTGACCACTTCTTGTGTGTGCGTGTGTATTTCTCAAATAGTTTTTTTTTTTTAAAGACAAAAAAGAGAAACAAAAATGAAAGTAAAAAGAATCCCATGCAAGGCTGGGTATGTAAAATTAATCGGGTAGCACTTTTCCCGGTCGCCCGCGCCAAATGGCTCAAGTGACTCAATCGCAGTCATTTAAAAATAAAGAATAGTCTTCATTATTAAAAATAAGCATATAATTGTCATTTTATTGCTCCCCACCCCCTCGAATACAATTTTTTTTAGTATCTTTTGCCCTTTAAGGACCGTGCTGAAATAATAACGTTATTATTTAGAAACCCATTATAAATTTAAAAAAAACACCCATTATAAATAATAAAAAAAACAATATTTATCATATATATATATGTGTGAAATATTGTTATTGTTTTTTAAATTTATAAAGGGTGTTTTTTTTTTGTTGTTTTTTTTTATTATTTATAATGGGTTTCTAAATAATAACGTTATTTCATCGCTGTCCTTAAAGTGCAAAAGATTAAGTATAAAATAAAAGATACTAAAAAAAATTGTATTCGGGGGGGGGGGGGAGCAATAAAATGACAATTATATGCTTATTTTTAAATGACTACGATTGAGCCATTTGGCGGTGGCGGTGGCGGCGGGTGGAAAAGTAGAAAAATAAAAATAAACTGAAAAAAATGTATTCATGGAGGGGGGGGCAATTATATGCTTATATTTAATATTGAAGACTATTCTTTATTTTTAGATGACTGCGATTGAGTCACTTGAACCATTTGACGCCCGGGAAAAGTGCTGCCGAAACTAATCTATATCATAATTAATAAAAATTGCTGCCGTGGTTCTTCGAAATTGGAAAGTGATTTTGAAGTCTTTAAATCGGTGAATACAAAGTAATTTCTGGCTCGAACTGAGTTAAAGTTGTAAGACAAAATGTCAAGTATTGTGGTTCCAGGGTTCAGTCACATTTCTGCTGTTCTCATGCAAAAAAGGTAAACAGTTTTTCATGCGCCTCTGTCGTATCAAAGAACCCGACCACCGTTTAGCATATACATTTAACGTAAAATGATCACCCACAGGTAGCGTTTTAAAGACATGTAATCAATTTTTCTTTTGAATATTTTTTTTCTTCTTGGAAATCAATTGTGTGTGTATTAAGGGGGTCTATTGCCATCCAGACTTAGGGTTAGTGGTCTTTTTTTTACCGCTTCCTACTTAGGGTTATGATTAAGGGTGGGCATGTCCATTTTTTTTTGTTTTAACGACATATTTTTCAGGCTGTTTCATGAAATAATCAACTTTTTTTCAATCAGACATCGTGCCATTTCTTAGGAATGGCTTTTGGACATTTCTTACAAAGTTATATCCTTAAGTTAAAACACTATCTAGTGAGAAACTACCGACCCGGAAATCGGTGATCATTTTACGTTAAATTTATATGCGAAACTGGTCCCCCGCTTTAATTTCTAAATATTTTTTTTATTGTTTCTTATTTTTACCGTCAAGTTTTCCATAGTGTTTACATGTAATCGCCTAAAAAAGTAGAATCTCATTTTAATTTTGGCTGAATTGTACAAATTTACCGAAATCATTGTCATCATTATTTACTGCTTAATGGGCTTAATATCTAGTAATCAAAATAATATTTTTTAAGAAATCTAAATTTTATAAGGAGGGAGGGGCTTCGTATACCTTAGCTGAAATTTTTAAATTAAAAGTTTCAATAAACGTTAAACATTTATCCAACTTCACTTAAGTTTTGTTTTTTTTTGCACGAGCGAACTATTATTTACTCCTCTCCAGGAGTTAGGCACAAGGCCAGTTTTATCCTACTCCCACAAGTAAGATGTGACCCAAGGTCGGGTCGGAAAGTGGGGGTTGAAAAGCCAGCGCCCGAGAGGTGAGCACTCTGACCATCAAAAATTGCCTGGGCAGCCCCGTCGGCATTCCCCGGTAGGGGCGCCTCAGGCAGTGAGCGAACTTACAAGATCTGCTTTTGTTGTTTTTATGTTGTTTTTTTTTTCCACACATACCGGTGTTGGACCAAATTCGATTATATTGAAGATTTAAGCTGGCTGCCATTGAAACAACATCTTAAGCAAATTAGTTCTGGTTTTATAATAATTTGGTTCCAGGTTCAATAAATAAGTTAATGATTGATCAAACGATATTCTATTAATATAACCTAATTATTACGGTATTGTTTGGTCATTAAATTAATTGAACCAAATTGTGACGATTTTCAAGAATAGTTACCAGAAAAAAAGTGTGAAAGACGAAAACAAATAGTCAACAAATAACCGTTACCAAAGGCAATAAAAGTTATATTTCTAGTTTAACACGCTTTTATTTATATTTTATTGGTACCCGACGAATTCAACATGGCGCCGGATTTTACTCAATGTGAAGCCTCGGTGTCGTATGATTGCCAACTTAAAAATCGAAAATTAAACAAAAATACAGCTAATAACTGTCACCAAGCGGTCGAAAATTAAATTTTCAACCGAACTGTATATTTTTATTAGATGTATTTTTGTTTAATTTTCGATTTTTGGTCGATTATCGAGGCTTTACATCGAGTAAAATCGGGCGCCATGTTGAAGGCGTCGAGGGCAACGATAAAAATGTAAATGCGCTTTAAAATACTTTAAAATAAAATAAAAACTTATTCAGGTAGGTAGAAAAGTAACTTTTATTGCCTTTGGTAACATTTATTGCCTATTCGTTTGTTTTATTTTTTTTTCTCTCAACTATTCTTGAAAATCGCCCAAATTGTTATAAAACTGGAACTAATTTAGTTAAGATGATGTTGCTTCAGTGGCGGTCATCTTAAAGCTGAAAAGTTCAAGATAACCAAATATCCAGTTTTTACTACTTCGGCATAAAAACAAACCCAACATCAAATCGATTGTTGCTAAAAATCAAAATGGTAATAACGGATTTTTTTTCTTATTAATATCAGGAAAAAATTCATTGATTTGTAAACAGTGACAAATGATTCAAAGTTTCATTTAGGCGAAAAACACAAGCACACGAGATCTTGTCTGATAGTTTCATTAATACAGAGATTGTGAAAGTCGCGTTCAACAATGCACTCGAAACGAATATTGAGCGCGCATTCGATTTTACGTAATAAGAATTTAGTCATGTTTACATTTGTTGAAATTAAAAACTAGACATAATCAAAAAAATAATTCAATACGTATTTATCGAAGTCTCGCAGACACACGAAATGAACAATTTCTTGAAAGTCGCGTGCAACAATGCAGCCGAAACAAATAAAAAGCGCGCGTTCAATTTCACCCGATAAGAACCGTGTCACGTTTTCGATTTCTTTTTTTTTAATTCGTTTTAGTTTTCACTTATTCTACTTTTTATTTCAATAAATATTCGATTAATAATGTATAAAGAAAAAAATAATAATTCAACGCGTATTTATCAAAGTTACGTATAGGCGAGAAACGCGCACGAGCGGAGACCTTGGCTGATAGTTTTATTAATACAGAGAGTGTTGAAACGTTTCTTGAAAGTCGCATTCAGCAGTACAGTCAGAACGAATAAAAGGCGTGCGTTTAATTATTCAAAAAAAAAAAATAATAATATTTAATTTTTTTTTTCTTTCTTCTTTTTAGTGATAAAGAAAAGAAACTTACTTATGGGAGTCGAATAGTTCCTTGGCCTCTCTAAATCCATTATTCAACAACATGTGTATCCCCATTTGTGCCACTTCGACCTCATCATGGGTGGAAGGGTAAGAAGTGGACGTCGTCTCTGTGCTTCCACCATCCATCGTATTTCGACGACCACTGGCGGCAACAACGGCGACTGCAGGAACGACGGAAGAATTCGTCGCCGCCGTCACTGTCGCCCTACGCTGAAGGAGACACTGGCCGCCGCCGCCACCACTACTACTACTACCAGTAGCAGTAATTAGATTCGAAGAATTAATACTGTTGTTTATTGTTGTCGTTTGACCAGAAGAAACTGGCTCAGTTGTCGAGAGCGTCGTTGTCGTCGACGCTTCCTGTTGTTGGTTTTGATTGTGATGGTTTTGTTGCTGTTGCTCCACTGAGTCACTCCGACCCTCCGCCATGACTGCTTCTTGCCGTCTGCTCTGAATGCTTGTTTTTTGTTTTGTTGTTGTTGTTTTTCTTTCTTTTTTACCACTTTTTGTGGAACCGGAAGTTGACACAACTGCGCATGCGCCCTCCCCCAATACATTTTCTACTTCCGTTCTGTTCTTAACTCTAGTTTTTTATTCGTCCGTTAAGAAATTTTCTTTCATCTTTCATTTCTTACTAGAACTTCGAATTTTGTTTTATTTATTTACTTACTTTACTTACGAGCTGTATTTACCCGGCGTACTCCCTTCCCAGGTGAACACATATTATTGAGTAAATGTTACAAGGCAAATCAAAAATATAGTGATGTTTACATTTTTTTGTTTTAGTTTTCTCTCATTTTATTTTTGATTTCAATAAATATTCGATTAATACTAAATAAATTAAAAAAAAAAAAAACAAGAATTCAACGTGTATTTATCAAAGTTATGTATAAGCGTTGGGTGATTGTGTGTGAAAACCCGTGTGTTAAAACTTTCTGAAATACTTACTTGTTATTGAAAAATATTAGCGTACACCGAAAATTACGAAAAACGAGCGACTAGGATTTTTATAAAAAGTAAAATTAATTTATCGATTTTACGCTGTTATTACGCCAAGGAGAGACAATCAGTAAGCCTTGCGTCATTAACCTAGACGAAAATCTCTGATAACGGCTAAAAAGATTGCGGCGGCTTGGACTACGATTCATAGTTGAATTTCATAAATAAAAATATTCGATTATTTTCCGTAAATTTAAGTGTACGCTAATATTTTTCAATAACAAGTAAGTACTTCATAAAGTTTCCTGTCATTTTATTTTCAACTGCCATATTTCACAACCGGGTTTACAAGCACCAAGCGTTGTCCTGGCACCCGTGAGCAAGGTGTTCGCCTTGACCCCCCACCCAATACCCCGAAAAAAGTCTGTAACCATGAAGTTTAGGCGACAGATAAGTTTTTCGGAAAGGCGATATAGAGTAGCGCAAAAATTGTATTTTTCTTTCTAAGATTATGACCTGCTTAATGCATTGGTGCTTAAATCAATTTAGTATTACGTCAAAATAGAAGAAAAAAAACTTTTTAAATTAGTAAATAGGCTAGTATTAGCGGCTTTTTTCCAAAATGTCGACCTGTTTCATTGGGTATACGGTAGTCACTAAAAACAGGAATCGGAACTATGATAAGAAGTAAAGTCTTTTGATGACTTATATAAAAATAATTGGTGCTTCTGCATTATGACAACAAAATGGCGACAAACCAATTTTCCTTCCTTATTTCTAGAGGAGTGAATCAAAAGGGGAGATAATTCGAATTATTTTAAGTGTCTTAATTCTTTTCTTAATTTTCCGAAAATGGACGTCGATGCCTTAAATCTTGAAGACATTTTATATCTAACTAGAGATAAGACGAAGTTAGTCGATTTTTTTGCAAGCGCACAGACCAATTTCTGGTGCGGAGATATGCTGCAGCAAAAAAGGAGCGCGTTCCTTTCTATAAAGAAGAATACCCGTCCCAAGGCAGGTAAAATGAATTCCTCAAACAGAACACTTTTATAATTAAAATTAAAAAAATAATGCCACTAAACCTAGAATCCTTAAAGTCCATTACATTATTTTGATTTTGGGGAATGTCTAAAATTTAAGGCTTAAGCTTATAGGGTCTTAAGAAAAAATTGCAATTAAGGGAATCTTGCTTCATTGGTGTCTAAAGGCTATGGATCAAATTCCATGCAAATTTGAAAGATTTTAATTTTCAAATAGAGGGGGCGGCATATTATGCCCGTAAAACCCTTTAAAATACTCCAAAGAAAATGAAATTTCACAAAAATCTGAGATATCTGAATTTTCATGAAGGGCTTCCACCCTCTTTTTATCCCCTTTGCATAAAACTAAATATAGCCCATGTTTGGGCCTCATACGCCTAGCGCATGTGTTCTAAAATTCATAATGATCGGTTAATTAGTTTAGGAGTTAATCCTGTACCTACAAATATATAAACATAAAACCGCAATAAAGAAACACGCAGACAATTGTTTTAGTCATAATAGTAATGAAAAAAGAGAACAGGAGAAAATAACCAGTGCATAAAACAATAAAACAAATAAAACGAGGGAAGTTCTGTAGTTGTGAATGGACTCCCTTTGTTTCTCTGGCAACCAATATTTTTAGACCCAATTACTTGGGATTCCGGTTGCAATAAAATTAAGAATACAAATTAGAGTGATTAAATAAAGCTCCAACAACCTTCTGTATGAGTTAGACTAAAAGTTGTGTGATTACAAAGAAGCCAACCCAAACAAGTAGTCAGTGCCGATGCTAGGGGTTCATTGCTCCCATCCCCAACTAGTAGGATTTCACATAAATGTGCAAACTCAACATTTTTGACCGATGGGAATGATTCCTCGTCATTTGAAACAACTCTTTTAGCGAGCCAGTGTGAAATGTCAAACCCTCATAAAAAGACAACCGAAAACCGAAAAGATCAGATCGCGTCTAGCGGAGGCAAAATGAATACTCAACTCTTGCATACAAAAGCAAACGACTACTCCACTTACGCATATTCACGTACTAACAAATGGCAACATATTCACACACTGACAAAGGCCGCATAAGCAAATGGCTATTCAACTCACACACACAAGTTCTCACATATTCACTCACAAAACAAAGGCAAACTAATACACACACAATGGCACACTGCCTATTACTAACACATGCATATTCACACTGACAAACATATAGGCATGCACACTTCTAACACGTGTGTCTTACGCATTCACTGGAACATTCTCTACCAACATGAGAACATTAACTTTTCTGGTACTGCTATTTTTGACATGTTTTTCTTTTTGCCAACAGCTTTCTTTCCTGGCAGAAAGAAATGACGCCTCGGGAGATTCGACACTATTACACAGCTCTTAGTAATTCATTTTTTTTTTTTTTTTTTTGAGGGAGGGAGATTTAACAGAAAATAAACATGCACTGGCTTTGATCAATTTCTTATGGCTTTAATCAATTTCAATACTGTTGAGAAAATTGTCGTCTGGTAGCTAACAGCTGATTGGCTAATCGCTCGGCATCTCTCGGGTGTTTACGTAACATGCCCGAACGCTGCCGATCCAAACTGGTTCATATTTGCAATAAGTACCACTTTTCTAAACGACAATCACTTAAAATATCTTTCACATTACTGTAAATTTATAAATATGTTTTGTTCTTTAATTATGTGTTTCTCTCTTTAATTCATAAAACCCTATTGTTAAAGTTAGCACTTGCTAAATAGTGACCCTTTTTATTCTTTCATTTGTTCGAAGTAGCAGTGAATGTTGTGTTTTACGTATCGACACTCCATTGGACAAAAGCTCAAATCAGCAGTATTTTTTAACTAATCAAAATGCAAGAAATATTCACTCCGAATATTGGCACGTAGTATAAAAACCCAAATACAGATGTGTGCAGACATAATCCTGCATAGCTCCTCTGGGGTGAAGGGCCACTCCCTCAGCGAGTATCACACACATAATGAGAGACATGAACTACTAAACATAGCGACTGCATACACACACACACACACACTGTTCAGCAAATGGATGTATACAATTCATAATACACTCCTCCACTAACACACACTAATACACGCACATATCTTCATGCCTATCTCATTTACACACGTAGTGCCAACCAAAACAAACTCAATTTTTTCTCACACGAAAACATCTCTTTCACCAGAACGTTCCTTGGACTTTTGAACTCTCAATCTTTACCAATCGTTCATTTTTTTTAAAAGTTGTAGAATAATATTAATTAATTTTGTATGGATAGACTTTATCATTCTTTCTTTTAATAATGTCCTATCCTCAACACATTCCCGATAGCACCCTTTCCGAGGGTCTAATGTTTGCTTGACATTCTCAGGTAACATGAAGTGGAATAAGTACATGGAAGATATAGTAAAGTATGGCGCAAATAAGGTAGTCTCCCTCTACCAGACTAGAAAACTTTTCACACTAACCAGTATCATACATCTCTATAAAGCCACCATTCGCCCGTATATGGAGTATTGCTGCCACATCTGGCCTGATGCACCAACTACTCACCTCTCCCTCATAGATAGGGTACAAAAAAGAATTTCTAACCTAATATGTCCTGCACTGTTTGCCAAGCCCCAACCTCTGTTGCAATGCCACAATGTTGCATCCCTGTGCTTATTTTACAAGTACTGCCATGGAATGTGCTCCGATGAACCTGCTGCACATATTTTTTTTATGGAAATTGCTCCAGACAAGGCATGAAGCAACTTGATGTAAAGAGCTGAAAAAAAAAAATACTTTAAGGTTAAAAACTAGCCAACAATAAGTGCTAGATTCCAACCCAGAAAACAGCGATTATTTCCCCTTTGTCAGAAACATCGCACATGGAAAGAACAAAATAAAGGAAGCGAGAGTTACGAGGCTGCTGAAAGTAAATGAAAGTCCACTTTCTACACTTCCCTTTACCCCATCAACAAAATATCTGAAACCCACCTGACTAGCAACAAAATCACACTCCTTCACTGTTGAGGTGTTTAGTTGCCGAAAGATTGTCTACTCTCATAGCTTCTTTCCTCGGACCGCTTGCCTGTTTCAACGACCATACCGCCGTGTAGAACTGTAAATGTGAACAAATATCTTTCAGCCTAACTTCTCACCCAGGCTGCTCTTATAAATCTGACCCCTCTCAGAGTAGCCCCTTACGCTTCAGTGGTTGCTTAATTAGTTAGGCCCGGGATTTATTGAGTGATGTGTTGTCAGTGTGGGGTTTGGTACTTTCCAAAGACGGCTGTCGTCAGAAACTCTATCCAAGCCAGAAGCCACGCTAGAAATGTTTTCAAATGGTTCCCGCTTCTCTTAGCATAAACCTAAATATAGTCCACATAATCCACCCTTACGCTGTGTTGTAAAATTCATAATGATAGGTTAATTAGTTTAAGGGTGAATCCTATACATAGAAATATATAAACATATACCTAACTTTAAAATTAAATAGTTTGTATCCTTGTGAGTTTAAATTACTGTAAAATATACCGTCTGGCATAGAATTATATTTAACTAATGTATGTAATTATATTTAACTGATGTATGTAATTATGTTTAATTGGTGTATGTAATTATATTTAATTGATGTATGTAATTATGTTTAATTGGTGTATGTAATTATATTTAATTGATGTATGTAATTATGTTTAACTGGTGTATGTAATTATATTTAATTGATGTATGTAATTATATTTAACTGGTGTATGTAATTATATTTAACTGATGTATGTAATTATGTTTAATTGGTGTATGTAATTATATTTAATTGATGTATGTAATTATGTTTAATTGGTGTATGTAATTATATTTAATTGATGTATGTAATTATATTTAACTAATGTATGTAATTATATTTAATTGATGTATGTAATTATATTTAACTAATGTATGTAATTATATTTAACTGATGTATGTAATTATGTTTAATTGGTGTATGTAATTATATTTAATTGATGTATGTAATTATATTTAACTAATGTATGTAATTATATTTAATTGATGTATGTAATTATATTTAATTGATGTATGTAATTATATTTAACTAATGTATGTAATTATATTTAATTGATGTATGTAATTATGTTTAACTGGTGTATGTAATTATATTTAATTGATGTATGTAATTATATTTAACTGGTGTATGTAATTATATTTAATTGATGTATGTAATTATATTTAACTAATGTATGTAATTATATTTAATTGATGTATGTAATTATGTTTAACTGGTGTATGTAATTATATTTAATTGATGTATGTAATTATATTTAACTGGTGTATGTAATTATATTTAATTGATGTATGTAATTATATTTAACTGGTGTATGTAATTATATTTAATTGATGTATGTAATTATATTTAACTAATGTATGTAATTATATTTAATTGATGTATGTAATTATGTTTAACTTATGTATGTAATTATATTTAATTGATGTATGTAATTATGTTTAACTGTTGTATGTAATTATATTTAATTGATGTATGTAATTATATTTAACTGGTGTATGTAATTATATTTAATTGATGTATGTAATTATATTTAACTAATGTATGTAATTATATTTAACTGATGTATGTAATTATGTTTAATTGGTGTATGTAATTATATTTAATTGATGTATGTAATTATGTTTAACTAATGTATGTAATTATATTTAATTGATGTATGTAATTATGTTTAACTTATGTATGTAATTATATTTAATTGATGTATGTAATTATATTTAACTGGTGTATGTAATTATATTTAATTGATGTATGTAATTATATTTAACTGGTGTATGTAATTATATTTAATTGATGTATGTAATTATATTTAACTAATGTATGTAATTATATTTAATTGATGTATGTAATTATGTTTAACTGGTGTATGTAATTATATTTAATTGATGTATGTAATTATGTTTAACTGGTGTATGTAATTATATTTGATTGATGTATGTAATTATATTTAACTAATGTATGTAATTATATTTAACTAATGTATGTAATTATATTTAATTGATGTATATAATTATGTTTAATTGGTGCATGTAATTATATTTAATTGATGTATGTAATTATATTTAACTGGTGTATGTAATTATGTTTAATTGGTGCATGTAATTATATTTAACTCATGTATGTAATTATATTTAATTGATGTATGTAATTATATTTAACTAATGTATGTAATTATATTTAATTGATGTATGTAATTATGTTTAACTGGTGTATGTAATTATATTTAATTGATGTATGTAATTATATTTAACTGGTGTATGTAATTATGTTAAATTGGTGTATGTAATTTCTACTAATGATGAAGACTCCATCAATAAAATTAGAAGCAAATCTTTGTTTATTTTCAAAATATAGCTGATAAGCATGAATGAAGTTATATACTTAATGTAGCTAGTAGGTAGATATAAAAAAAATGCTGTGCCCCCGGGTGAGGGTCGAACTCACAACCTCTGCATTCCTCAGTTATAAAACTATGGTACGTTAACCGATTTCACCACAGAGGGTGAATAGAAAAAAAAACGTGTTTTCAGGAAGTAAGCTTATCATTTTACTCACAACCAATATTTACGGTAACTTTGCAAGCTTATATCTTCTATTAAATTTTTAAACCAAAATAACTAAGTACACGAAAATAAATTGCTTTTGACTAATTTACCAATACTATTGCTTTTTAAAAAAATCATTATCCAAACTATATTTTTAAAAATCATTTATCAACTCTATTTTTTTTTAAAATAAATTGTTACCAAAAGTAATGTTTACCTATTATCTTTAAAATTACATCCCTCGCATTTGTTTATTAAACATTACTAAATCAAATGCTAACATGGCATTATTAACTAACTTGGAGTGCTCACACTTGCAGTTACCAGTGGATTCTCGTTGATAACGACCGTTGATTTCTATAGAATCTAACTGACAGTAAGTCTCCTCAATACTCTTCGTTTCATTCCATTATTATTGTAACTTACTTGGAGTTCTTACACCCATTATTACCAGTGATTGCTAGTTAATAACAATCGGTGGAATTTGCTGGAATCCGAATGACAGTACATCTACTCAATATTCCAGAACTTTCCATTCCATTCGTAATCTGGATGCTGTTACACCTCTTAGTTCTTTCCATCTTTTCTCAAGTTGTTTTAAGGAGTGGTGGTGGAAGTAGTGGCATTATTATCATTATTTCTTCTTACTCACTAGAAGTTCACACACGTTATTTCCAGTGGTCGCTCATTGGCTAAACAAATGGTGTTCCCTGTGATATGAGTGACAACAAGTTTCCTCCGATCTCTGGTACTCACAGCTTCTTTTGATCATTGTTGCAAATCACTTAATGTTCTCGCAACGGCTGTTTACAATAGAATTCTCGCTCTTAACAGCCGTTTACTTTCTTTGGAATTTGATAGACTAGAAGCCGCCTAAGTATTATAATATTCTTCATGTCCTTCCAGTGGAGATCTCGATGATGCTCCTCCCCTTAGTTTTTCCATCCTCACAAACCCTTCACGTCTTTCAGGTGTAGTGTATTGTGCATGCTCATTAGTTTCCTAGTCTTCTGATCCAGATGCCTAGGTTATTATTTTGTCTACTCTACGAAGGGTCCAGAGTATCTTATTAGTGATACTGTTCAAGTATTTATTCCTTTCATCAGGTTTTTACCATATAATTTGGTTTCTAAGAGTTTTATTATTATCTATATAAAAATTAACAAATATATATTTATTCAGACAAAAGATTATATAACATTGGTTAGGACTATAATAGGGCCTATGATGTTGGCGATCATCAGTATGTTGGCAACATCTATATCACAAATTTGATTTGATTGATATTTGTTCTGAAATTTGCAAAACACACAGAAATGACGAAGGTTGGTATGACACCGTGATTGGTGTCAAAGGTCATTCGTGATATTAATTTGATTAATTAAAATTAACTTAAATTAATTATGGAAGTAATGTATTAAAAGAAAGTGGGGACTACACTCTTTTGACTGGAAGGTGATGAAAAATATTAATTTGAGTCTTTTTATTTGAAACTGATTGTTTCAGGTGTGAATTTTGATTATAATATTGTCAAAAGTGATATTCATCGCACAAAAGTGACATAGAGAAGACACCCGATGTGTTAGGCATGTATAATTCTAGATAACTTAGGTTGAATTATCAAAACAATACTGAAAAGTCATTTTTATTTATGAACTTTTAAAAAGGTCATGCGTGAATCTCGGGACACCGTTTGTAGGTTGTGAGGTGTATACATTTTCGAGGCGGCAGCAGAAATTTACAAAAGTAATGAAGAAATGAAGTCAAATAAATATCAAAAGTAAGGAAAAATTAAACGAAAATAATTATATATATTATATATATATATACATATATATATGACACGTAATTGGTGTGAGACTGTGTGGGAGCAGAAATGTGATGCGGACGACCGTAAAAGTTACTAGCTGGTATAAGTTACTCTCTTTCTTTCTCTATTTGTTTAGCTTACTCTTTCCTTTTCACTGTTGTTAGGTGTATACATTTTCGGGGCAACAGAAATTTGAAGATTTGTCCTTTAAAAGTTGTGACGGATTATTTTTGATTGGCTCCCCAATCAAAGAAAAGGGGTGAAAATGTTCTTCACGAGTTCACCCCTGGTTCAGGGATATCTGATTGATTTAGATTAATCATTTGATGTAAATGCGTTTTTGGATGAGAGATATTTATGTAGTTAGAGACACTTATTGAATGGAACTGAACGAAGAAGGATGTAAAACAAGGTTTTAAGATTGTCTCATAATTTAGTTAAGGAATGGATCCACAGTGTTAGTTTAGTTATAATAAAGTTAATTAAATTATAATAAAGTATATATTTACAGACAAAAAATGACAGACATTTTTATATGCAAAGATTTATTCCAGTTATATGCAACACAACTAAAAAACTGACCTATATCACAACAATTCTTTCTCAGACCAAGGAAAGGAGAAACTACCCAAGTCTGATTAATTGGTATCGACTCCAAAATTCTGTGGATTTTTTCAATACAGCGTGGTTGCAAAACGATTGACAGGGCAATCAGTCCGAACGCATGTGGTCAACCCAGCATAGGGCCACAATATAAGTTACCAATATAAATGTAAAATATTTTTCTTATCTTTTAATAACTTTAAGTTTGAAAGTTTGGGGCAAATTTTTACTACTTATTATTTTCCGTGCCCCCCCCCCCCCCGTTCCATATTTTTAAAAACATAAATATATCTTTGTAGTTGTGTATGCAACCATTTATTACAGCTTGCTTGACACCATCACAAGTCAGACACAACAACAGAATAAAACCGTCTGACCATGGATCAAGACAATGGCATCTCATACTAAGGGAGAGAGAAATTGCCCGTTCTGTGAATCTCTTAAACACAGTGTATTGATTTACTCCAATCCAGGAGTTAGGCACAAGGCCAGTTTTTATCTTACTCCCACAAGTAGGATGTGACCCAAGGTCGGGTCGGGAAAGTGGGGTTTAAAAATTACCTGGGCAGCCCCGTCGGCATTCCCCAGTAGGGGCGCCACAGCCAGTAAGCAATAAACTTACTCCTCCCCAAAGAGGGGAGGCGAAGCCTGGAAGGGTGGACCTCCTAGAACTGCACAGGACAGACCCATAGACCGGCATAAATCAAGCCCCGAAGGCCAAGACAATACCAGTCTATGGGGTGCAGTATCCATCGGAACAGATACTACACTTTGATCTTAGCCAAAAGGCCAAAAACAAGTTGTAGGCACAGAGAAATCAGTCAGAATGCATGCAGTCAGCATAACATAGAATCCAAATTATGTTATTAATGCATTGAAGGGGAAAATATCCAATTGCACTTCATAATCACACACTACGTACACATGCCTGATAGATTCTTCCCTTAGTCGACAGTGATAACGCTCTGCTGCTTAGTAATGGCAGAAGTTTTAATGACGAAATATAAGTGTTTATTTGTAAATATTAATTTATTAGAAGTCTAAAACAAATTATGTAAATTGCAAAAAACCTATGCTGTTTAGGTGATTTTGAATGACGATATACACAAGCTATGAGAATAATATTTCAGATCTATTAACGTTGACGAACCTACTGAAGACATGGTGTGTTTGAATCGCAGTCTCTTCATCAAATTTATTTATATGTTATTTAATCTCAATTAAGTAATTAGTAGGTTCCCAATGTAATGTTGCCGGTTTATGCGCCCCCCCCCCCCCCCATTAAAAAAAGTTTAATTGAATTACTCATGGTCATTCATTCATTCATTCATTTCGTATGTATCAGATGATTCTATTGTCGGCTTTGGTTTCCTTGATATATGTATAGTTAGAATTCTGAAGGTTGCTTACATCCTAAGTGAAAGTGTTTCTATGGGACGAACTGTATTTTAACTTGGCACATCTAAGTTGTCAGTCCATGCCGTTAACCACTTAGCCATCGTTACCTGTCAGAAGTTCCTTGAACTTACTCCATCTACTTCTAATTCTTTGAATCACAAAGAAATAGAATGTTTAAGCTTACTAAAAGAAAAATTAATTTCATGATAAACACTCAACGAAGAAATCGGTTAGCACGTTTACGATAGGTCAGTTTCAAATATTAAATCTGAAATCTGAAAAGATAATCGATAAGTTTTAGTTTGATTGTTAAGCTTAAATATGCAAATAAAAAAAAAAAAGGGTAGTTTTCTCAAGAAAACAAATGTACGTCAAATGGGTATTATGTTTCGGAATTTTTGAGATGAGGGTTGATTATTTGTAGAATTTGGTATATTCGGACTACTGTTCTCATCTTCAGTGTTTTTTATCACAACATTTCGGCCGATGTAACCTCCGACCTTCTTTTGGTGTACCTTGTCGAACTCAGGAATATTTCTGTCGAACTCAGGAATCTGGACGGAATTTCGAACGGAACCCTTTATTAAATCCACGGGAGTAGCATGCTCTCGTTCCATCTGCCATGACTGGGAAGAAGTCTTCAGTAATTCCCAAGTTCGACAGAAAGATTCCCGAGTTCGACAAGGTACACCTGAAGAAGGTCAGAGGTTACATCGGCCGTTGTGATAATAACACCCAAGATGAGAACAGTAGTCTGAATATACCAAATTCTACAAATCAAATGCGTGTTTGCTACACATGAAAATTAATTCTTTTATAAATAGATTGACTTTTTGATCAAGTTAGCCGCCTTTGTCAGCCATCTTGAATTTTTATAATGATTTTTGTATTGATAAACTAAAATTGACCTGAAAAGTGACAATCTCCTTGTCTTTTTCTTCCTTTCTTTCCACATGCAAAGTTATTCGATATTAAAAATGACGACTCATCACCTCACAACACTTTTCTAAAGAATTTTATTGTGTTACCTGATGTAACTAGCTTGTGTTTGGCACAGTGTTGGAAACATTTATTTTGTCCTTTAGTCCTCACATTTCGTGAGCGATGTTTCTGACAAAGGGGGAATAATTGCTGTTTTCTGAGTCGGAATCTATCCATCTAGCACTTATCGTTGGCTAGTTTTTTTTACCTTGAAGTAGTAGTTTTTTTTCAGCTCCTAACATCAAGTGGCTTCATGCCTTGTCTGGAGCGACTTCCTTAAAAAAAAAAAAACACAAAACATCCAAGCTTTATTCTAAGAAAGTATCAAATTAATTGTAAAAAAAAAATAGATGTAAAAAAGCATCATTTTTAAATCTAATCACTAAATGTACACCTACTTTAAAATTAAATTTTTTTTACTGGGTCACCACTCAAGGATAAGGGTTAAAGAGATTTTCAGTTGAATGATGAACACCACGAGAGGATTTGGAATCA
Organism: Sepiola atlantica; assembly: GCA_963556195.1. Classification (NCBI taxonomy): domain Eukaryota; kingdom Metazoa; phylum Mollusca; class Cephalopoda; order Sepiida; family Sepiolidae; genus Sepiola; species Sepiola atlantica. Next base: position 76,126,036 of record OY744532.1, on the reverse strand, counting down.
AATAGGTGGAATGGGCAGAAGATTACTTAAGAGGAATTGAACATCCAAGAGAACGGCTCAACAAGTTTTTTTTTTATGGAAATCGCTCCAGACAAGGCATGAAGCCACTTGATGTAAAGAGCTAAAAAAAATACTACTTCAAGGTCAAAAACTAGCCAATGATAAGTGTTAGATGGATAGATTCCGACCCAGAAAACAGCAATTCTTCCCCCTTTGTCAGAAACATCGCTTATAGAATGTGAGGATAAAATAAGGGAAGCGAGAGTTACGAGGCTGCCATAAGTAAACTTAATGTCCATTTTCTACTCTCCTTGTTTACATTAGACTTGAAGACGACCATGTTGTAGTCGGTTGGGAAGCAGACTCATGGTATTTTTTCCCACAGGAAAAAAAAAACTTTGTTCATGGAAGTTCTGTTTAGGTTTTAGGTACAGAGAGAGAGAAAAAGGAAAGTTATTTGTTGTGCTTGTAGCTAAGAAAGTTCTTGCTGTGAATGTTTTTCGGGGGGGGGGAGGGATCGAAGCTCTGTCGAACATCTACGACTACGCGCCAGAAGAAATCGAAACCATTATTCAAGATTGTGACCAGAGAGAGAGAGAGAGAGAGAAATAACAATATAAAACAAATTTTGGTACTTATGCATATCAGCCCTGACATTGAAATATTTAAAGAATGTATAAACTTTATTATGTACTTACATGTTAGCTGAAAATAAGATTGTGCAGAAAAAATTACGCAAATTCATCCAGTAGTTATTTAAATATAAGAAAAAGAAAAAAAATGATTTTACGTACATTTTGACATTTTTGTAAACAATGGAGACCCCAAACCCCGAAATCGTGAAAATAAGAGTTATCGTCCTTTACCACTGGAAAATCTAAGATACAAAATGGTGGAAATATCTACCGAGTGATAACATCGTTAAAATCGTTTTTTATTTATAATTAAATAACTACTGGATGAATTTGCGTAATTTTTTCTGCACAATCTTATTTTCAGCTAACACGTAAGTACATAATAACGTTTATACATTCTTTAAATGTTTCAATGTCAGGGCTGATATGCATAAGCACCCAAATTTTATATAGTTAAAGTCAAATTTGTATAAGAAAATCGCATTCAGAATTAACTCTACAAATCAATTCCAAATTGCTGTGAAAGCTCAATATTCATCCTCTCTAATGAGAGGGGATGACTTTTAAAGTTATTCCTCTTGAAACGTATGTAAAATTCATGTTCTTTGGAAGTTTTTCATTTCAAACCTTGATTTAAATGCTATTATTCAGAGACTTCTCTGAATACATATACATAAACACACACACATTCATATATATATATATATATATATATATATATATATATATATATATATATATATATATATATATAGAGAGAGAGAGAGAGAGAGAGAGAGAGAGAGAGAGAGACACGTTATTGTATAGCACAGAATGTTTTTGTTTAATTAGTCTCTTTTTGATCTTCTCGATCTTCTGTATCTCCTCCAATAATAATAAAATTAATTGTTACATTGGCTACACTTTCCCGAAGGCTCACATTACATCTTTCCGACTCCAGTTCAATCTGCCAACATTTGAGGCAACACAACTGCCCCCATTCGCATTTTAGACAACTTTCAGTTAATAACACAAAAATTGTACATTACGACTCAAACGTAAAAAGACTGAAAATCCTAGAAGCATTGTATCTAAAGAACAGAAGCCCCACAATAAACAATATTAATTACGAATCGAGTCAAAATATTTTAAATTGCCTAGGTTAGTAATTTACTCTAAAATATCCTTAACCGACAAAAAAAAAAAATATTGTAAATTTTAAATATTGTAAATTTCAAATATTGTAAATTCTAAATATTGTAAATTTTAAATATTGTAAATTTCAAATATTGTAAATTTTAATTAGCCACGCGCCTAACACATGATCACGTTCCGAATACGAAATCTCATCATCCATACATACTTTTAAAAAGGTATAAATTACTGCAACGTTCGAACTTAGAAGACCTGACTAAGCAAGTCTAACCTTCCGCCTGAAGACGATTGAGAGAGTCAGTCAAAAGTACTCGGAAAAAATGGAAAAAAAAAAAAAAAAAAAAAAAAAAAACCACCTACGGAGCCTACATCCGACAGGAATATAAGAAGGATTATCCGAAAAATCAAGAAGATCAAAAAAAGACTAACTAAATAAAAACATTCCGTGCTTTACAACAACGTTTGTCTAAATGAAACCATGCTGCCTAAATACACACACTAATATATATATATATATAGTCTCGGAAGTTTCTCAACCATTAAAACTATATAAAAAAAAAAAAAAATATATATATATATATATAAAAAAAAACAAAAAAAAACAAACTTATAGTCTAAAGTCTTCCAGTGGAAAATCACTCATGTAAGTCAATTTATTTTTTACAGTTATTATATTAGTTAGTTTCTAACACTATTTTAAGGGATCATCAGTTGTTTACCATGAAAAACTGTTTCGGGAATTATATATATATTAGTGTGTGCATATATATATATATATGACAGGTATAAGCAATAAATATAGCATTAATTAAAAATTTTAATGCTTTATTTCTTTATTTGGGGGTATGGTACGGTTTTGGTAGAGTTTTAAAAAAATAAATAATGTGCCCACATTACATACCCTGTTGCCTAGAATACATATTCAATAATTCATAAGTTTAATAGTTTAGGATTTTACGAAGCAGATAGATATTATTGATGCTCATGCATGTGCATCGACCCTTTTAAAAATGTATTACTGAATATAACTCAGAATTTGATGTAGAGCAATTCTTTTCTCAATTCAAGTTTTTGTATCTAACTTATTTTAAAAGTTTTTTTAGGTTGGGCGCACGATTACATTGTAAAGTTTACAAAATAAAATAATGTGCCCATGTTACTCACCGGGTTGTCGAGATTATATATTCCAAAATCTGTAATGATTGGTTTATTAAAAAAATAAATAAATGAAAATAAAAAAGTTCATATATATATATATATGCGCCCCCCCCCCCTCATTTACAAAATAAAATAATGTGGCCATGTTACTGACCATATATTTTAGAATATATATTCCAAAATTCATAATGATCCGTTCATTATTTTAGGAGATTATGATGTACATATATAGATAAATAAATATAGCTAAATTTATAAATATAGAAATGTAGAGTAGTAGTATGAAAATATATTTATGGCAAGTAAGCTACACAGAGGCGTCCATGTTTCATTCCCGGTGAAAATCATCAGACTAAATATATATATATATATATATATATACTAAAAGAATACTTGTCCCAGGGTGGGTAAAATTAATTCTCTGAACACAACAGTTTTGCACCACTTTTATGTCCCCTTATGAAGATTAAAATCAAGATATAATGATACTAAATCTTATGTCTACAATCCTTATTCCAATTTTCATCAAAATTCATTACATGATTTTGATTCTACAAAATGTCTAAAACTTAAACTTAAAGGGTCTAATGATTATGGATCAAATTCAATACAACTCTGAAATATCTGAATTTTACAAATGGAAGATTGTACCCATGTTATGCCTCCCAAAAATCCTTTAAAATACTCCAAAGAAACTGAAATTCAGGGAATATTTATTAATTGATGTCTAATACCTCTTGTCAAACTTTCACAAAAAGTGGAAGTATCTGAATTTTCATGAATAGTTTCCATCCCTTTTTTTACCCCCTTTGCATAAAACTAAATATAGCTCAGATTACAAACCCTTACGCCTAGCAGCTGTGTTCCAAAATTCATAATGATCGGTTAATTAGTTTAGGAGTGAATCCTGTAGACACAAGTATATAAGCATATACACATACGTAACTTATATAACATGAAAGTCAACTTCCCAGAATCAAAACAGAGCCAAATCAAGACAACAGACATTGCACACACAAAGGGCTCGATATCCTTTGAGGTAGAGCATTATAGCAATAATATATATGGTTTAACACTTCATTGCAATTTCATGGGGGTCATAAGTGTATCCATAAATCCATAAAAAATTGTATTTATTAATTGTGACGATTGGAAAACCTGTGAAACTGCAGTTAAGTGTTAAGTTAAACCATATTTATTATTTTTATGCGTACACACATTTGTGTTAGTCTTGACAACAAAATTGGTTTAAAATAGTCATTTGAAATAAAGATCTTTATGAAACAAGAGTAAAAATGTAAGTTGGAGAAAGAAAGAAAAAGAAAATTCTGATGTACCCCAGAGTATGAACCAACAGCAGGAAAAACTGGAGGGGGGTGGGGAGAAATATATTTACATCACGTAAGAAATCCGTTATTCAATAGTTGCCATTTTCTTTTCTTTAAGAAATTAACTTGAAAACCTAACCCTGAGTAAAATTTTTAAATGGTCACTTTTTCCTTTTTTATTTTCATACAAACCGCATGTAGTTCCAAAAACCCAGCATGACACTGTATATAGACTTATTAAGGGTGAAACAGTTTTAGCTTGAAAATGAGAACATCACAGCCCTTTATTCATAAAAAAAATAATATTCATGGCAGTGGCAACAAAAAGGGAGAGAAAAAAAAAAAAAACAACAACACCCAACTAAAAGATTTGACAAATCATTGGCATGCCTTTTAGCACAGCCGTTTGATTTATATCGAGCATTTTAAATGTTTGAGATCTTAGTTGTCGAGTAATGATCTTGCTGTACCCTCAAAACTACGGGGATAGAAGAACAAGGGATTGCACCAAGCTCTGTGATCACAACTGTCACCAATTCAGATGGGGTCACGTCATAGACAAGATTCAGCAGATGAAGAGATTTAGATGAATGCCAGTTATTGAGTAGATTCGGCCGATTACTCAAATATACCAATTCCTCAGGGTCACCTGAAATGAACAACAGAAAAAAAAAATGTTTTTTTAAATAATAATCCGGTATTGTAATAATATTAACAATAATAAAGTCAAAAAGATTTATTTAACATATAAAGTTATCTTACGAAATTTTAAAAGTTGGACCTAAATAGCATTTCAGCTGACATATCAAACTTTAAATCTGATGTAACATGTTATTTGCACAATAATAACATACTTTGTAAAGTATATTTCGTAAATTATATAATCCTGATTGGACAACTAGTAATATGGAAACATTTTTTAAGTATAAACGTAACAAAAAAAAACAAAAAAAAACAAAAAAAAAAAACAGTTAAATTTTTTTTAAATCAGCAAGGGGAGTAACTCATTTTTTCTTTTTTGAAGAATATAAAAAGAGTTGTCCTACTTACAACTAAAATTTCTTATTCTGTATAAAAATTAAAAACTAAAATGACTTAACTGCATTCCGTGCAATGCCGGGTAGGCACAATATATATATATATATATATATATAAATAAAACAATGTGTGTGTGTGTGTGTTCCCTATAGAAAGTTAGGTTAGATAATCTACATAAAGCTAAAAATGTTTTTATATGTCGAATTTTCCAGAGAAGACAATGGAAATGATCCTGAATCTCTCTGTGCCTCTCAATGTGTAGCAGTCGTAGATTTACTTTGTACTGCATGTCAGTGTCTCTGTGAGATGGTTTGGCCAATGAGCTCGCAGGGCGTATTGATATCATTAGTTCCCTAAGGGACTACTTGAGTTCCCGTAGGATATTCCAGACAAAGAGCAGACGCTACCCTGGCACCAGCCAGTAAGGATCGCCTCAGCCTCTCTCCTGCCTCTTCATCCACTGGATGCTCACGGCGCCTGCTATCTTTGCCGGAAGATATTTTAACTTCTTTTTCTTCTTTCGGACACTGTCCTAAGTTTCTTTCTACCTATACCAAACGGTATAGGTAACCTCAAATATATGAATAAACCCCTTTCGTTTGTTGTTGTAAAAAAGGTTTCGTTTTTTTTCTTTAATTCATTTCGTGTGTTAAATTAAGATAAGGGATAACAAATCCTCAATTTCTTATAAATGTGCTGAATCACTGTGTGTCTCCCATAAAAGAGCAGAACCCCCTTAAAACTTCAAATATATACATCCGATTTCAATGAAATTTAAACCACACATATAAGACACTAATTCAGAGAGCTTTTGGAAAATTTCAGTTTCTTCCAATTATATTAGCGAACGAAACAAGGAAGGTAAAAAAAACAAGAATAAAGTAATATGATACGTCATGAGAATAGTAAAAAAAGAAAAAAGACATTGTGTTCCTAATTAAATCGGGTCTCCCTGCTAGTATATAATAAAATAAAATTTAGACAACTCGGCGAAAAAATATATACCTAATATATAATTAGATAGCTGCAAAAATAAAAAATATCAAAACAGTGCTTAATAAATATAAAAATATACTGAAATAATATAAATTCAAATAAATAATTCAAAGTTTACTACCCACGTTTGACAAAGATTGTCAGATTAACAAACGGCAACTATTTCCCCAAGTGGCGGATAGCGGAACAGCCTTCAGATATAGAGGTTAGCTACGAATACCCAATAAACAGTCTCGCACCAACTGGCAATCTACTCAGAAGGTTAGGGGTTAGGGTTTAGGGTGTATGTGGGATATGTTCTAGTCAAGTATATTTCCATTAAATGCATACAAATGGCCGATGTAAAGTTTAGACTTGGTGGGTGTCGACCACCATAAAAGCTGACTGACTAGGTCGAGGGTGGGCTGCTGTTGAGCAAGGAAGGGTATCCTCTATAAAACTTTTGCTCCAAAACTTTCATGGATATTTCCATGCGTGCAATTAGCCAGCTACCTGGATGGTGGCCCACTAGTGTTGATGATATGCGTCAACCCTGCACGTTTATAAAAAAATTATCTGATCTGATCTGATCTAAATTCAATTTATGTTTTATTCAATACATAATTTTCTCAAAAAGAAATAAAAACTTTGAATATCTGAGTAAAGATTCATTCACTTTTTTATTTAATGACCTAAAAGTTTTAAAAAAAACAGACTTTTACTTTTGTTTATTTAATATCTGATATTAAGTACGGTAAAGACAGCAAAAAGTATTCATTCTAATTAAATGATCTTTCGTCTCATTTGTCTGTTTCATGGAATATCGAGTAATTTGTATGTTATTCGATGCCGAAACAAAATACCTTTCGTAAACAATTCAACACAAGGGTTAATGATCTTTCAAGTCATAAATATTGAGAATTAGATGAATACTCGTCCCAGGACGGATAAAATTAATTCCCTGAACAGAACAGTTTTGCACCACTTTTATCTCCCCTTACTAAGATTAAAATCAACATATAATGATACTAAACCTTATGTTTAGAATCAGTATTCTAATTTTAATCAAAATTGGTCTTTTTTTTTGTGCTGGCCCCAAAAAATTGATGGACGAAGTAATATACCCCCCGCGCCCCCCAAAAAATAAAATTTGATGGGCGAAATAATAGATCCCATGTGGCAAAAATATAAAAAAAAGTTTTGAAAAAATATGTTAACAAAACAGCGAATTGGAAAAAAGAATACAACGAAAAAAAGTGTCACTCGTGGTGTCGGCCGCCATCTTGACTGAAAAAATTCAACAGTTCTTAAAAGGAATGAAATTTTGACATGTAATAAAAAGCATTTAAAAATATTTAAAAACACAAACAAATGATCCAGGTAGGTAGAAAAATAACTTTTATTGACTACTAGCAAAACATACTCGCCCTCCGGGCAACAATTGGAGGAGGGGGGGGGGTATAGTTAACTAATATATTTGTAACACTAACTCTAAATCCGACTGGCACTTAATCGCCTAAAAAAGTGGACCCCTCCCCAACATACAAAACAAAAAAAAACGCACAGAATAACGTACAATTTAGATAAAATATATATGAAACTGATCCATCACTCTAAATTCGAAAATACGTTTTCCTTCTTTCCATTTCACACGTAATCATCTAATAAAGCAGAATATATTTATTGGGGGGGGGGGGTAGTGTGTTTATCTTCAAATTTACCCACATTTTATTTTTTAAATCTTATATTTTTTACTTGTACGTCCCTTTTTAATTTTAAGCAATTGAGTTTAGTTGTGTTATTTTTTCGCGTGAAAATTAAATAAATAGCTTCGTTAAAATTATCTAAATGATTAAATACCTCATTTTTTTTGTGTAAATGAAAAATATTAAAAGTTTTGGTATTATTGTAGATTAACACCTTCAGCTACCCCTCCCCTCCAAAATACGATTCTCCTTTTTTTAGGCGATTACGTGTGGATACCCAGAAAAAAACTATTTTAGAATGTGGAGCTGGGCATTAGTGTCGCATATAAATTGAATTTAAAATGATCCTCTATATCCGGGCTATTCTATGGTTTTATGGCAGTTAACCATTTAAAAAAATTTTTTTTTTGCTATTGGAGATAAATTCTATGCGTTATTTGAGGGGGAAGGGAGGGATGCACTCTTTTCGGCAATTACGTGTGGTTTTACGACCCTGCAGTCGGACTTAGAATTAATATTAAAATATATTAGTTAACTGTCCTAATAAATTAGAATGACGCTAAAAAGTAAAATCACATTTTTAAAACTTAGCTGAGGGTGTTAATCTACAAATTTATCAAAGTTTGTTGTTAAAATTATGAAAGTCTCCGAGTAAAAAACGGTTTTAACTATACCCATCCCCAATTAATTGGTGTTTTGATGTAAATGGAAAAAACTTTCGCATTTATTCATTTGGAAGACAGAAACATTTTTTTTTAAGAATATGAATCGATTTTTTTTTTATTATTCAAAAAACTGAGAGAGGTAGGAACTTTTTTTTTTCTTTATTATAGCAAATATAATCATATTCAATAGTCGTTGTCGAAAACAAAAACAAATTTAGTTTTAAAGATAAAGCATATATCTAAAGAAAAACTTTGTTAGTTATCGCGTTCAATGCGGAGTGTAATTTTTAAAAATAAATTATTCCAGGTAATCTAAGTTGTTGATTCGTGTAAACACACACATGCTTAAAAGGTGACCGGAAGTTATTCGAATTTCAAAACAATCATTTCGAACGTTAAATGTTTTTTCATAAAATCGTTGAAATTAATATTACTACTACTGATAATAATAACACTAATATTAACAAAACTTTTGAATATATATAAGAAAACTGTAAAAGAAAAACAGAAATGAATTGTTCAGAATATTAATTTATTAGAAGGTGTTTATAAAATTATTATGCTAATGAAGCATCGGGATGAATGTGTTTACGCAGTGTTCTGTTGGCTATATATAATGTATTTGAGAATACTTTAATATATAATTGAATTAAATAAACTTAACTTATTTTGATATAAACATAGTTAGGATAAATGAAAAAATATTTTGCATTTATTCATTTAGATCAGGGGCGGGCAACCTCCAGCCCTCGGGCCACATCCAGCCCGTGAAGACTTAGCGTCCGGCCCGCCACCCTGCTATGCTTTATTATTGCAATCCGGCCCGCGGACCTCCCAGTAAAACTCATATCATTTTGTAACATAGACGTAAAGTAGGTTTCGATTAAGATTTACAGTGGGATGAAAATGTATAAATATCAGCGAGCGATGATGCATGTATATTTCATTTTTCTTTAACTATTAATTTCAAATCCTTGGCCTGAGATAAAAAAAAAGAGAAAAAGAGAAAGAGAGAGGCAAAGAGGAAACGAGAGACGAGGAAAGGGCATAAAACAGAGAACCTATGTGAGGTGTGTCAAAACGAATGTTGGATCAACTTGCTACTTCCCCCGTCATTATTTTTCATGATTCCAAAATGGCTCTTCGTCGGCACCTTTTATAACATTACATTCAGAAGTCTCTTGATAAAAAATATCAGATTTGTAGAGTGTTCAATGCAATTTTTCTACAATTTATTCATGTAAACAAAATATAGTAATTTTGAGATTTCGTTTTTCAATCCGGCCCGTGATCTCCTTCCAAAAGTCTCATCTGGCCCTCACTCTGAAAAGGTTGCCCACCCCTGATTTAGATGGTAATATTTATTTGTTGTATATTTGTTTTTTTGACCCCTTTTTCGTTCTGTTAGCTGTCGTTAAAAATGTCCTCAAAATCCATTACATGATTTTGATTTTAGAAAGTGTCTTAAATTTAAGCTTAAAAGGTCTTAAAAAATTGAAATTCAGGCTATCTGTCTTAATTGCTGCCTAATGATTATGGATCGAATTCAATGCAAATCTGATATACTTGCATTTTCAAATGCCCGGATGTGCCTATGTTATGCCCCCTACAAACACTTTAAACTACTCCCAAACGACAATTTGGGAAATATTTATTACTTTGATGTCTAATACCCATTGTTAAAATTTCACAAAAATCAGAGGTATTTTATATCATTTTACATGCTAATAATTTTGGCAATTCTTGTTAAAATAACCTCAATTTTTCACAGAATCTATAGAAACAGATAAAGTTTTTTTATGATTTATTTAATGTTTAATTTTGCTCTGTTTAAGGTTGACCCATGCAGTTCACTCTCAAAGAGAAGTCATCGCACACAGTTACCCAAAACTGTGCAGTGCGCTTTCAATTTAAATTTTGGAAAAACTTCACCAACTGGCAAACAAATTTGGACTTGGTACCCAAATTTTCAAGAGGAAAAGATGCCATTTATGTAGGACTAAAGGATCTGGTAGAGCTCCATCAACATCAGCAAAGAAAATTGAGCAAGTTTGCAATAAAACTTTTGCAAAGCCGCTTGACGTAGGCCGGTTCACAAATGGTGCACGTATTTAACACTTATTTTTATTTTTTATGGAAATCGTTCCAGACGAGGCATGTAGCCACTTGATGTAAGGAGCTAAAAAAAAAAAATACTATTTCAAGATCAAAAGCTAGCCAACGATGAGCGTTACATAGATAGATTCCGACTCAGAAAAAGCAATTCTTCCCCCTTTGTCAGAAACATCGCTCATGGAATGTGAGAATTAAAGGACAAAATAAGGGAAGCAAAAGTTATGAAGCTGCCAAAAGTAAACCCACGGTCCACTTTCTACTCTACTGAATGAAATGGGACGATTAATCAGAATCGAAAATCGGAAAAATCAGAACTTTTTGGGGTATCGGAATCGGAATCTAAAAAATTGGAGCCTAATTTCCGATTCCAAAAACGATTATTTTATTTATGTTAAAAATTTTTGTTCAAAACTTAATTCTTTATTGCTGGCACAAATGAAAAATCTCACAATGACATTATCAAAATCTTGGATACGATACTTAAAGGGAAAACATGAAGAAGTTAGTCAAATTAAAAAGAAAATTATATCTAGATCTAAAAGTAGATGAGGACTCTCCGTTACCTAACAATGAAATTCTACTCACTTTTTAGGTGACTTTAGAATCGGAATCAGTAATTGCATCAGAATCGGTAATATATAACAGAATCGGTAAGTGTATCGGAATCGGGAAAAATATTGGAATCGTCCCATCACTACTTTGGAAGTAAATCATTTGTTAAAAGCAAATAAATTTTTAAAAAAACAAAAAAAAACAATACTTACAAAGTTCATTAACTACAAAAGAATCTGTCTGCACCCTTTCGCTGAATTTGTGGCTCTCACAAAATACTAACACCGGGATATTATAAGATTTGGCCATCAAAGAGAGTAATGAACTACCAACTCTAGACATGACAAAGCCATTTGATAAAAATCCATGGGCTCCAAGAAACACTTTTGTAGCCTGAAAGAGAGAAAATAAAAACAATGATTCACATGGTTTTTCGACTATTGTACTCATTAATGTTGATATTTATACTACATTTCACCTAATGTGCCTTCCGACATTCTTATTTTTTTCTTGTGGAAAAATTAGTTCAATTTACGAATTAAGTTTTTTAATGGAGGTGCATTTATGACTTTTTCACCTGATAACGTTTTTTTCTACATCCATCTACCCCCCCCCCCCCCCAAAAAGTTATCCTCAAATTAAAAAATGTTTCTTACCTTTTGAAGTGTGTAAGAGATGGCACTTATCAACACGTAAGTACACTTAATGTCTTCTTTGACTAAGCTAAGCAGCATCTTTTGACCTGGACACAAGAAATATGAAAAAAAAGCAATAAATAAATAAATCACATACAAAATTCAATGATTAAAATTTATTCTAATTATAATAAATATTTAATATAATAATAATTTTAATAATAAACAACTAAGAAATATCAACAAACATTTACAGCAAATGATAATTAAATAATAAATATATTAATTTCTGCGAGACTGCTACAGATTGCATCCCATAATTTTTCCGACTTCCAGGCAAAAACACTCTCCGAATCAAATGGAGATTTCTTTTTGAAAAAGAGGTATACCTCGAAAATGAATAAAAAAAATAATAGTAAAATATAACATCATAGCATACCATCCTTCAATATTGTTATTTCATCTATCTACCGTTGCCTCGTATCAAACAGTGTTTTAAAACAAATTGCATCGGTATCGCCTTTGAAAAAATTCAACTTCTTTATTTTGTTAATTTTATATCAACACATCAAATGCGATTTTGGAAGTTGGCTTTCATGAAACATTTAAAATGTAAAAGTAATATTTTGTCTATTATTGTATGGAATGATTGGATGGATGGTTAGAAATATGATTTCAAGGAAGCCAAAACTTGTTTTAAAAATATATATCAAGCCACACTCATCCATTCTATAATAAAGAGCAATGTGCATATATATATATATATATATAGATAAATGAAAAAGGAAAAACCAAAAGATGTTTTTTTTAATGTATTCATCAACGTTTCGTCTTTATTTGTAAGACTTCTTCAGGATGATAATTTTAAGACAAATGTCATGCAAGTACATAGAAATATTGGGTTGACATGATGGGTTGATGAGAAGTAGTAGCCACTACTGGGAGCGCAGGACCAAGGTCCGGGCTTAGAGAAGTCAGTGGCAGAGAGTGAAATGAATGTGGATGGCTGTGAGTGAAAAAGGGGTGGGAGTGTTAGTGAATTTGTCTTAGGGTGGGAGAGAGGGGAGGGGGGTGGTGAGGTTTTTGTCGTGGTGAGGTGTAGCATGGATTTTGAGGAGCTGGGGAAAGAGGAGGGAAGGGGGGAAGCTCTGTGTCTTTGATGTGTAGGTAGTATTATAGTTTTTTCATTTCCCATTACGTTAGATTACTCTCATCCTTCCTTTCTCATATCTCTCTATCTATATATCTATCTATAGATAGATAGATAGATATCAGTCCTGTCACACAAAAGTTAGCGAGTCACAAAACTGCCTGATGAATCAATTTCAAATATTTAGGGGAACTGTGAAAAAGCAAGTCAGACAATTCTTCTTCCACTTTTAATCTATTTCCATGATAAAACGTTTTCTATACTGATTTATACGATTTTTCTTTCCTTTTTGTCTTTTACTGGTTCATTTGACATAATGGTAAGAATGTTCGCTAATCGTCTGGGAGACTAGGGTTCAATCCTTGATCGAGTCATACTAAAGACTTAATAAAAATGGTACTTGATGCCTCCTTGCTAAACACTCAGGATTATAAGGTAAGGATCAAGGGTAAGTGGAGCAATCCTAAGAAAGGAGTGGCGCCCTCCCCTACATCTAGGTGTAGTAGCTAATGAAAAGGGAGCCTTCGGGTCGACCTTGACTACGATCAACCACTTAACTTTTTTCTTTTATTAAACTTTTCAGCTGGAAACGTTTTCTTTTTTCTTTTTTTACCTTCACCGATTCAGACATTATTTTATATGAATATTAGTGTGAACACTGGCAAAAGAATTCTTTTTGTTCCGGCATTTTTTTCCGGACGTTGTACACTTGTAAAATACATAATAGACATTGCCTTTCCGATTCATTACATTTACAAGCAACATATTACGGAGATCTGGGCTCGACTATGTAGACATTAAAATTGAAATGTAATACTGAAAATGGAAGGCATATGAAGGAGAGTGACAAACTAATAAAAGAGTAAAAACGAACTGTTACAGGGAGAGATTGGAAACATTAGGATTAACTACTTTACTTAAGAGAAGAATTAGAGATGATTTTATGAAACCTTCTAAATAATTAATGTAATGTCTGTCTAACTATAATCGATTGGAATTCTGTCTTGTCTGCTTTCTGTTGTTTGTTTTTTCTCCACAGACTTTGTACTCGATATAACATCATGTAAATGTCTTTCATTGTGGTTTCTGAAGAACAGCGAGTAATTGCATTTAATGGCTGCATTTTACTCGTTGCGAAACAATTGTAAGACCATCGTCAATTTTGTCATTGCCAAAAATAAATGATATGAGTAAAGACTGAATTTTTTGGTCATTGGAATTTAAATAATCATTACATTATATATATAAGCTCCCTTCAAGTCAACCACTGAGAGAAATGTGAAAAGTTTCTAATTAAGCCATATTGCAAAAGTTCTCTCTCTTTATGGAAGATCGAATACTCTCTGAGACTTACTCTATTCGTATATAACATATAGGGTTTAATTCTCTCACATTTAATATGGCTGTCACAGTGACCAAATGGATAAAGATGTTGGATTGGAGTCAATAGTGACTCAGGTCCAGGGTTCAAATCATTCGATCGGCGATAAAGTTATATAGAGCCACACTGATGATTGTTAGTGAATATAAAACTATTTATTTATAAAAAAATATTATATAATTATTTCTCTCCATATATGTATTAAATATGTTGTCACTCTCTCTATATGTGTATTGAATAGTGAGTGTGAGTTTCCCTTTTTTTTCATTTTCAAAAATGTAATCGCCTCGCTTGGATGCTTGAATAAGGTCGTAGGGTCGAAATAAATTATTGCGCCGGTGATTATGCGATTCCGTGTTACTTTACTTTATTCTTGCTTTGTTTATTACATTGAGCGCTCATACTCGGATTTACTTCTGGAATTTATTTCACTCTAACACACTATATATATATATATATATATATATATTCACAATCTATGGTAGATTTAAAAAATGTAATCATTAACCAATGAGATTTTTCGGCTAATTAAGTAACACATTTTTTGGAACAAGTTGTCAAATCAGTGTAAACCATTTTAAGATTGACTTGGATGAATTCTGAAATAATGGTGAGAAAATGGAATTAAGAAGGCATTTGATGGAAAGCCGAAAAGTTAATTTGTACCAGACAATCACTGTCATTTTGAAAATGAAAGCAGGTAGAGAGCGAATGGCTGCTCCAGAGTATTGTTCTGAAGTAACTTAATAGCGATCTTTGCTGCCAAGTAACAAGGGATATACTCACTTTAAAACACAAAAACGAGAGAAAGATGTTTTTTTTTAAATTGATCCTTTTCTCCAAACCAGAGACGTTTTTTGTTCAATTTATTTGTCCTTATTTTTGATAAATAATTGAAAAGGGAAGTTATATGATCCAATAAAGTTATATAATCAACCAAATTTCATGTGAATAAGTGAGAAGGAAGTGCGAGAGTGTAAAAGTGACAATGTCTGTGTATGGAGAAGGTGAGAGTTGGGGTGCAGTTCTATGTTTCACTCTTTTCAGCCAACAATACTGACCTTCCATATGTGGCCGTGAATCCACGACAATGACGCTAAATTTTATTCCCTCCTGTTTCGCCCTCACCAGGATTTTAAGAATTAATGACGACCTGAAGAGAGAAACACAAATTCAGAAATAATGCAAAAACAAAAAAAAATGTCTTCCATTAAAAAATAAAATAGCGTTTGATATGACACAATTCTGCACACAGTTTTTAAGCTCGATTTCTAGTAATATTCCTTGATTTTGCCATATCTATGCGTTGAATAGAAACGATAGTTTATAGTTATTTGCATCAGAAACTCGTACAAGACCAAAATATCTACAAACCAGTCGTATACGAAATGTCTACGCTTTAAGCTATATTAAGGTTGACCAAAGGATATGTTTTCCGCCAGAGGTGGGGGATTCACCCTTCTTTTTTTCTTTTCCCTTTTTGGATTGCACCGGACTTGATTCTTGTGGGGACACATCACAGCTACCACATATTACCGAGTTGTTTGAGCTGTCTTTTGAACTTATTCTCTTTTTTCTGCTCAAGTGATTTTAACTAGGTCAATCCCCTGTGGGGTATTGTCAGTTGTTGAGGTCAATATCTTAGGTTTTATATCTCCCCTGATACGTGTAGGGAACAATTGCTTTACAAAATAAATAAATAATAAAATAAAAGATTTTTTCGTTGTGATGAATCCTCTCTGGAAAAAAATATCTTAGTAAACTCTCCAAATATATATATAAATGCTCTGTACCCTATAATCGGGGCTCATCGAGCTTTTTTTTTATTGGCCTTGTTCCGGACTTTACTGAATATTTTCAGTGAAACATCAAAATCTATATATATATATATATAGTGTTAAAGTGAATAATTTTGGTAAGAAATCCAAGTATGAGAGCTCAATGTAGAAAACAGAGCAAGAATAAAATATAGAAAGAAAAAATTCACATACACATCATAGTTGTCAGCACTATAATTTATTTCAACTTCCTGGCCACTTCAAAATGCTAACGAGACAACTACATATTGGAAATGATGAAAAAAGAAATATTCACCAGTCAAAAAAGAAATAGCATAAGGAAGAGAAGGGGAGGGAAGAAAGGGGAAGAACAACATATGTAAGTTAAAATCATCAAAATTATTAAGCTCCTATTAAGTTGAGCCGTTTTCGAGAGATAATAAATTAATTCATAAATTAGCCACGTTGCATGGTCCTCTCCCTTGGGAGATAGAACTCTCTTTAGAATCATATTACTTGTGTTTACATTAAAAAAAGATGCAAGGCGTATTTCTCTCGCATTTCAAAGCGTAATCATTGCGTTGACATAATAGTTACCAGGACCGGCAGGACAGTTATAAAAGTGGGTGGGGTGTGTGGGGTGGGGTGGGGTGGGGGGGCTCTCCAAAAAAGGGAGGGGGGCGGTTAAACACATGCATATATAACTTCATTATTGATGACCGTAAAGTGGGGGGGGCAAGTCAAAAAGTGGGGGGCTTGAGCCCCCCCCCCTGCCCCACTGTCCATGGTTACAAAACCAGGGTTCATATATATATATATATATATATATATATATATACATATAGGCAAACATTATTAAATAACACAGTGTTTTTGCTTGATAAGAGTATTTTTTATTTTTTCAATTTTCCAAAATAGTCCATTTAGTATTTCGGTCAAATCGGTGAATGTAAGTTCCGTAGGTTTTTGTTCAATTTTTGTTACTTTTTTCGTGAGTACTTTCGATTTGAATCGTCAAATCATCTTCAGGCGGTGTTCGTCTTGGTGTCTTTACAAATATGTCTTTACTGTTAAGATTTTTTTAAACGGCTAGTAATTTACAACTTTAAAAAGAGCGTCTATAATGTTGAGATGTTACATGCAAACGTGATTACGTTCTAAGCGCATGCAAGATTCAAAAGTATGATTAACGACTAAGAATTTGATTACGTTCTAAGCGCGTGTAAGATTCAAAAGTATGATTGTTTAACAGCTAAGAATTTGGTAACTTTAATTACTATGTTAGACACTTTAAAATGTGACTAGTTTTGTAATTCACATCATTGATTGTGAGATGTTTAGTTTTTATGTAGTGCTTCAAGAATTTTTAATCTTTTGATGTTTGGTATCGTGGTGTATTATTTTAGTACTGTTAACTAGGATGTGTCTATATTGAGAGAAGGGGACAATCATGTTTTTTAGGTGTTGGCAAATGGAGCTAGTGTCAGAGAGATGTAAGATGTAAGAGTCTTCGGGGAAAAGTGTTGTGATCAGTTCCAATGTCCCATGAGAGAATGTATCTCCGACAATAATAATAAAACTAATTGTTACATCGGTTTCACTACCACAACACTTTCCTGAAAACTCACCTTACATCTCTCAGACACTAGCTCCATTTGCCAACACCTAAAAAAGCATGACTGTCCCCCTTCTCAATATAGACACATGTCATTTTTATGTTGACAAATTTTCACTGTCTTTCATGCAGTCTTAAAGGAATGTAGTTGTGTCTTGTCAATGGAAGGAAAATATAACAACTGAACTGCTAAACAGTTTCAATAATATTAACATAAAGAATCATTTTATTGCTTACTACCTCCACCCCAATCCACCTTTTATATCTTTAGAAATGTTGTTTTACAACCACACAGACATGGAAACTCAAAATCAAAGAAGAACTGACACCAAAGTGTGTTCTAGCACAGAACTGTGAAAATCTTTAAATTCACTAATTCCTTTATACCTAATTAAACTTCACACTAAGCCTTTCATGTTCAAAGGGTTTGTCTTTTTTACATTTTTTGGTCACCTCTTGCCAATGCTGTTGAACCGGACAAAAAGCCACCATATAAAAATAATTTTAAAATATTTTTTACATTTTACTTTTAATTTAATTATCAATGATGCTTGTCAGTATTTTTGACAAAAAGGTTTATTTCATTTTTAAACATTTTTTGGAACCTTGTAAATCAACTGCATTCATTTTAAAGGTTACTAAGCGAATTTATACAGAGTTTTATTTTTTTTTTACACAAGTAAAATAAATTTACATCGTATTTTGATGTTATTATGATCCATAGATTTTAGTTTTACAGGTAGTTTAAAAACAATATTTACCATTAGTACCAGCAATGGAGAGGTTTTAAAAAAATTAAAAGAATCGTTTTGGAAATCGGAAATCAGGCTAAATTTCTTCTGATTCCAATATTCCACAAAATTCCGATATTTTAAAATTCCAATTAATCGTTCAAACACTAGTTTATACCTTTCCCCAATCATATTAATGTATAAATGAACATTATAGATCTGATACGAATACATGATTCCATAGCCCAATGGTAGTATCCATTTTGCCAAACACCTCTCCTCCTCGTGTTTTTAAAAGAGTAGAAAGTGAAATAGAAACTTACGCAGAAAATATTGCTATGACATCGCCATCTTCGATTTTTTCAAGAGCTTTCATTAGAATTGCTTCATCAGCTTTGTCTACTTTCTCCGTGATATAATCATCAATGACTTGCTGCAAATGTTCTTTCGCCTAAAAGAAAATTCATTCAAGATGATCAAACAAACAATTGATAAGATTTACAAAAAAAAAAACAACAAAAAAATGTTCTTAAAATATATATTTAAAATAAAACAAACACTTGGAGAGTGCAGAACTCAACCAAAACACCCAATTATCAAATATTTACTTTGAAAAATATTTACATCATCACCACTGATTCAGAACTATTGTATGCATTTTGTTTTCTCAACTCCTCTAGATGTACATAGGTCCAGGTTTCCTAAAGCACCAATTTATATAGGCAATTTTTGCAACCTGCTTATCTCAGTGGATTCTGATTGTCCTATAATAACACTGCAATGTAGATCATACACCAGTCCCATCATTTTACTTCTCCAAACATACAATTACTCAAGGGGAAATAACTTCAGCTAAAAACTTTCAAGGAGAGATAACTCAGTTCCCATAAAGTCATCTACCCACACTATGGGTTAAATACTTACAGAAGATAATTGCAAAGCACTTGAGGAATTTGCAAAGGGCAAATAATGGAAAAAACAATAATCTATGATACATGTGTTGCAGGTCTGTGTCTCTAGTTAAAGTCTATATTTGCTTGGGTACTTTAATTGAACATGGATTTATGAACTCCACACATAAAATGATATCCTAACAATTATGACTTTAAAGTTATTAAAATTGAAAAACTAAAAAAACAAATAATATTTTTAAAAAGAATCAATGAAGAATAACTCTGAAAAAATTGACAGGTTCCTGTCTGTTTATCCTTCTGCTATTCAATTGCTTTCAACAAAATAAACGCCCTGAAATTAAGGCCATACTTATAACAGACCGGGAGATCTAACATTTGGAGTCTTTTACTGGAGACAAGATTTCTAGTCAGTCAGCAGATATCTTTTTAGCTGCTAACATTTCACGCTCATTAAAAAAAAAAAAAAGAGTAAAAAAAAATGCTATTTCTTCAATAAACAAGGCAGTCAATATGAAAAGAACACCTTAAAAAAGTTTGACGTGAAACTTTTACAAACTATATAGCTGGGAGAAATTGCACATCAAAGCCTTTTCTAACAGTTTTAGTGTATAAACGATCATAATAGATCCACAAGGCCATATCTATAACAGGCTGAGAGATCTAACATTTAGGATCTTTTAATGAAGGCAAGATATTTTCAGTCAGTCAGCAGATAACATTTTAGCTGCTAAAATTTCATTCTTATTGCTCTGAGAAAATTTAATTCTGAAAGAGAATTCTAACTTATCAAATTTATTTCTGCTAAGAGTCTGTATAATATCATAAGTTAGATTTCGATTATAAGTTTGTGAGTAAAAAGTCAAAATTGATTGAATTTTATTAAGAACAATTTTTATGTCATTATTATAAAAAAAAAAATTAAAACATTACTTCATACTGTTTTAATTTCTTAAACAAAATTTGCTAGTAGTTTTATATTTTTTGTAACTCCCACGATCCATATAAGGTAAAAAAAAAGAAATCGTCCGCTGCTTATAACATCGAGCAAAGGCAATATGTAATAACACCAATACATATCAAGAAGAGATGGACAACCTAAGAGAAACCCTCTACCGAAATAACTATCCAAAAAGCATGACATCAGCTCAGAGAAATCTGGTTCAAGAATTAAAGGACACCATCCGGAAACTCACGACAGTCTGTATACCAGAGATGAAGGGCTTATCTGAAAGAATTCAGAGGATATGTAATCCATATGACATCGAAACAGTATTCAGGAGCGACTCAATTCTTTGAAAACATCTCGTCCGAGTCAAACCTTCTACAGAAATATGCCATTTCATGTAAATATGGAAAAATATACAATGGTAAGACATGCCACCCACTAAAAGTAAGGCTAGAAAAACATCGGAAAGCCGTAATACGTGGAGATATTGAAAAGTCAGGTATGGCTGACCACATATGAAGAGAAAAGGCAAATCATCTACTCTTGTGGGATGAAGTATAAAATCATAGACAGAGAAAGACTGTGGAGATTAAGACGTCTCAAAGAATCAGCACATATGTTGGGCGACAATAGCCTCCTAAGTAGACCCAGTATAGAATTTAATACAATATTGGAACTATTAATTATAAATAGTAGATTAGAACACAATTAAAAAAATAAATTTATATATATCAATAATTTTATTACTATTTCATGTCTATACACATAATATTATAAGGTAATATAATATATTGCATATATATATATATATATAATAATTTCCACAATCAGACAACGCCGCAGCCCACAACCTATGAAAAGAAACAAACTTGTTTCTTTTCATAGGTTGTGGGCTGCGGCGTTGTCTGATTGTGGAAATTATTATATATATCATCTCACATTCAAGAAATCTAATATATATATATATATATATATATATACTGTTTTCTCCAGTAGTGGCTACTATGTTCTTCCTGTTTCCCAATATGTCAACCCTATATGTGTTTGTACTTGCATGACATTTTTCTTTATATTATCATCCTGATGAAGTCTTATAAATAAAGACGAAACGTTGATGTACACATAAAAAAACATCCATTTTTTGGTTTTCCTTTTTTATTTTCCCATTACGTCGGATTACCTTCATCCTTCTCTTCCCATATATATATATATATATATATATATATATATATTAAGTATTTATTTTAACAGTGCTCAATATGTGAGTAGGGCTTAGTAGTAGTATGAAAATATATTTATGGCAAGTAAGCTACACAGAAACGTTCATTTTAGTTTATTATTTATTTTTAAAACTTTTATTCACTCCTAACAAAAGGTATATTGCCACTGAGACATAAGGGGCTACTGAGATTTATAGAGGGTATCCTAAGTGTGTGTGTGTGTGTGTGTGGGGGGGGGGGGTAGCAAGATATTTGTTCACATTACATTTAAATTTCTGCATGCTGGTAGTCTAGGAGGGAATTCCAAAAGCAAGTGGTCCTAGAAGAGAAGCTATCAGAGTAGAAAGTTTTTCCGGCATCTGGGGACCTCTACAGTGAAGGGGTGGGATTTTACTGCTAGTCGCGGTTGTCGAGAGTATTCACATTGAGGAGGTACAAGAGCACATTCCATGGAAGTATTTGTAAATTACACACAGGGATGCAACATTGCAGCAATGGGACAGGGACTGGAGCTTGTTAGACAGTGCAGGACCTATTAGGTTAGACACTGATTTTTTGTACTCTGTTCAAGAGGGAGAGACTAGCTCAGATGTGGCAACAATATTTGTTTTATTCTCGAAGGAAATCATCAGGCTAAATGTGTGGATGTATGGTTTGTGATTGCTTTTATATCTAAGTAATTCGTTGATATTATTACTCCTTCTCGAGCTATTATTTTGGTACTGTTTTAGATATTGACCCTAATTTCCGTGACTGCCCGGCAGCAGCAAGCCGACAGCTAACGAAAGCGTCCGAGACCTGCCGAAATCGAAAACGAGGCTGGCAGACGATATTGATTTGAAGGAGAGACGCTTGGCACTTGTTGACAAAGAATTTTGAAGTGTTGTGTAGTTCAATTGCCTCTCCGGAGCAGTGCATTAACTTTTGCCAGCAGAAAGCTCTGCTGGCAAAAGATATGCGATGTATGCGATGTTGCGGCGGCGTCCGACTTTGCCGGCTAGTACCGCGAAAGACAGTTACTGAAAAATATGCCTGGAGATGCCCCACCCAGGAATGCCGGGCTTGGATTTCGTTGCGATCGGGGACGTTTTTTTTTCGCGGTCGAAACTCGCCATATCAACAATTTTAAAAATGATCTACCTGTGGTCCCAGGATATGCCTGTATTTCGCTAAGCCCCCCTCCAAAAACGAAAAACAAGCCCTTACCCCTCCAGCTAAAATAATGAAAAAAAAAACAATGCGTAATTGAAAAAAAAAAAAATGGTTTAAAAAAGTTATTATTTTCGCGTTCTACAGTTTATAAAAACAGTTTATTTCAGTTACAAAAAAAATGTTTAAAAAAAAAAACAATGCGTAATTGCAAAAAAAAAAAAAAAAATGGTGTAAAAAGTTATTATTTTCGCGTTCTAAAGTTTATAAAAACAGTTTATTTCAGTTACAAAAAAAATGGTTTAAAATGTTAGCGTTTATAAAAAAATTTCTTACATAAAATGGTTAAATATTAATTAAAAAAAAGTTTATTCATTTCAGCTATGGGTTTGTTCATTTATTTCATTTTTTGTATAAAAATATATGCATTTCTTTTTCTTTACGTATAATCATCGTCTTACAGTGTTGTCGTCTGCCGACTCGGCAGGTCTCGGACGCTTTCGTTAGCTGTCGGCTCGCTGCTGCCGGGCAGTCACGGAAATTAGGGTCAATATCTAAAACAGTATCATTATTTTCATTGGCCAAACTCCTCTCAAACAAAGGCTTGACAGCCCTTTGTTTGAGATTGATTTTGCTGCTCTTCACTTTTAAGGGAGTCAAATTAACAAGTGACCCTACTTGAACACATGGGAACTAAAATAATTTATATGTTCTATTTATTTTGTTACCGTCGAAATTTTAAGTTTATTTTTTTTAGTTATTATGTTCATATTTATTGGCTTTAGGTTTTTGTTTATTTATTAGTTTTTGAAGGGAGGGCCTCATGAAGACGTCATCATTCTCCCACATACCACACCTGATATTCTCAAATAGTCAGCCAATCTAGTACTGACCAGGCTCAACGTCGCCTAACTTTGGCGATTTAATGCGAAATGGTGTGTCAACATGATTAGCACTGTAAAAAGTCAGTATGTTCACTTATTTAAAAGATCTAATTTGAATTGTTTTGTGCATATATTCTCCTCATGTGTCAAGAACTGTGCTAATGTATGGCTCCAAAACCTGGGCTGTCTCTGCCGATACACTAAAGAAACTGCACCATAATGACAAGGCAATAGTCAGATGGATCTGTTTAGTGAGACCTGAACAAAGCATACCTTTTGGGTCTCTAGTCGCACAAGTGAACTTGAAAAGCCTCGCAGACATTATGCGCAGAAAAGCAGAATGTGCTGGTTGGGGCAGCAGAGAAGACAACCTCTGGCAGACACAAGTTGTCTTGGGAGGATGTTGTCTAATATGATAGGAGAGCCTTGGCTATAGATTCTGTCAGGTCTCACCAAAGACAAGAATGGAGGGGAAGACTTAGATCGAGACTAGACAATCAGGCCCTACCCGCATCAGAGGATTAATTGTGGCCGGATTCAACAAATAAACCAGTTGATGATGATATTTTTACTTTTAATTTAGAAAAATGTTCTTTTAGCAATTTGTTAACCATTTTCGTTTTCAGTTTAAATTGATATTTTCAAGGATGTGTGTAACCAATGGCAAAAAAATAAAATAAAAGCCGAAATCGATATGAATTTCCCAACCTGGGGGTCACGGCCCTCTGTGTGTGTATAGAGAGAGAACAGTGCTAAAAACAACTTGGATGATGTGCTAGTGATAAGTAGTAAACCACATTTTAAATAATTTGAAAAATGTTTAATTAGTAAAATATCAATCTTGGTAAACAAAAAACAGGCAAATTCACAAATACGTTAATCATCAGATTAAGTGAGCTGACAGGTCAATTTTTCAGATTATTTTTTTCAGAGATTTCAATTTTCCTTAACAACTCCAATCAATTTCAGTTAGGAAAGTTAAAATTAAGAGAAGGACACAGAGAGCGCATGTGGGTGAAAGGAGAGAGGAAGTTATTTTTTGATGAAAAAAAAAATCATTGTACACCCCTACACCTCTCCATGAATCATTTGAAGTCTTAGCCTTCACAACAAAATTAAATTTAAAGTTTTCAGAGAGAGCTGTCCATAAGAGGGAAATAGAAGGAAAGGCATGACAAGACAAAGAAAGGAAGAGAGAAAAACAGGAAAAGAGAAAAAAATATAAAACGAAAGAGAGGAAGAAAGAGAAAGAAAGATAAAGCAAGAGAGAGGGAGAGGGAAAGAGAAAAATTCCAGCCAAATAGCGACGAAAAAATAAAAAGATAAGGCTCTTGCGATTTGGCAGAAATCAGGGTTTTTTTCTTATTAAAAAAAATAAAGCGAATTTCGATCAAAAAGCGAACAACTCATATCCATGGATTTAAGCAGAAATCCGCGTTTTCTGGATTAAAAAGAAAAACAGATAGAATTCCAGTAAAAAGCAAAGAACTCACATCCTTGCACTTTACAATTAGGAAATAATTTAGAAATAGGTAAATTTTACCTACTTCATCAAATTATGAGATGGCCTCTGCAGTAAAGATGTCTAATCTGTGATGGGTGTCATTAACGAGTCAGAGAAAATGAAAAAAAAAGTGGGGGAAGAAGATAACAAATCATGAGACCTTAAAAAAAGTTCCTACAACCAAATCGCAATAACTCCATGAATTAACGTTCAAATCTTTTCTTCAGATATTTCACACCAATGTTTGCATTTATTCACGAGTATTGTGCAAACATAATAAGTTAGCATTGTGATAAGTTTGGCACTTCTGTAGCTGAAAGGTACCCGTAAAGGCATTTTTTTATGAAAATAATCCTTACTAGCAGGACACGTGAAAGTTATATCCGTCGTCTGTTGTATATTGCTGCTGAAAAGGAGCCTTTGACATATTTCCATTCTATGAATGTCCGGCACAAACGCAGACGCCACGATATTATTGTACCATCTTTGGATAGAACAGATACTACAATTTTATCTTAGCCCGAAGGCCAAGAAAGAGTATTTTAGTCAGAGTTCCACGTTCGACAGCAGCAACATCAGATGAAATCTAAAAAAATTACTTTTTCTGCATTGCATCTTGGCCGTGGAGGGTGATAATGTACATACAAACATGAAAGTGCTTTAGCGTATTATTACATAGATATCTGTGACATCATACCGACCATCATCAGCAGCAGCTAAACTGAAGTATTAACATTGTAAACAAGATGCCAATCATGATTTTCATGATAAAATTTGTAGATAAGTTGGGAAATAATGAAAATAAATTTTTTTAAATGGCGCAATTTTTGACAAACTGAGCTCACCAGTAGATATATTAGTCAAGAATAAAACTGTAAGATTAGAATACTTAAAAGTATTTCATACTTGTGATTCAGGAGTATTTCGGTTGATGTTGGTAATATGCCATCTAAGATGTCGGAAAGCATTCTCCATGCTGACAGAGAGACGGCGGCATTTGTCTAAAACCCTATTCAAAGAAAAAAAATTTTTTTTTAAATTTGCAAATTTAAAAAATAAACAATCCAAACAAGTTCATTACATGCCATTTTTTACAAGCAAAATATTAAAATGATATATATATAATATCTATTTATATTGTAACTTTGTATCTTTATACAGCCGAGTGTACGTATGTGTGTGATTAGACTAATGGATGTCATCGCAGACTATGGAATCAAATATGCTTTTTTTCTTTCTTTTTTAACTTTTATTTATCCCAAACAAGTCATATTGCCACTGAGATATAAAGGGTTACTGTGATAAGAGCCAGATTTATAAGCAACCTAAATGGGGAGTTTGACAGCAAGATGTTTGTTCACATTACATTTAAATTTGCATGTTAGTGCATTCAGGGGAGCAGGGAGAGAATTCCAAAGGCAAGCTGTCCGATAAAAAAAAAGAAGCTATTAGAGTAGAAAGTTTTCCAACATCTAGAGATCCCTACAGCGAAGGGGTGGAATTTTGCTGCTAGTCGGACAGGCCAGGGATATATTCGTTTTAAGTTCATCGGAGCACATTACATGGAAGTACTTGTAAAACAAGCACAGGGATGCAACATTGCGGTGATGCGACAGAGACTGCAGCTTGACAGACAGTGCGGGGCCCATTAGGTTAGAGACCCTCTTTTGCATCCTGTCAAAGAGGAAGATACTAGCGGTTGGTGCACTAGACCAGATGTGACAACAATACTTCATGCATGGGCGAATGGTGGCTTTATAGACATAGATACTGGCAGATGTGACAAGTTTTCTAGCCTGGTAGAGGGAGCTCAACTTCTTTGCAGCAGACTTAACAGTATCTTCTATGTACTTGTTCTAATTCATGTTATCTATAAATGTTAGGCTGAGGAGTTTAAATGTTGGTCTCTCAGTAGGGTGGCATCAGCCATGACAATCAGTGGTTGGAAAGGTGTGTTATAATTGTTAAAGGAAAGGAGCTTATACAGCAAAAAATACAAGCAAATCTTATTATCATGTTATAACATATTGGGTTTACAAGAATCCGTTTTAGAAGGTTAATAAGTTTGAGGAACTTGACCTCTTGGTCAAGTGGCCTCATGTGCAAGCAGCAGATAGCGGATTGGTTGATTTTGCCATGTAAAATATATTTTAAATATGGAGGTTGTACAAAAGTTATGTTACCTTGGTGATAACATTGGATTATAGGGAAGAGCTGGGGTGATGGCTAGAATTAGGAGTGGATGGAGTAAGTTCAGGGAACTTCTGCCATTACTAACCAGCAGAGCATTACCAGTCGACCAAGGGAAGAGTTTATAAGGCATATGTACACAGCGTGATGATGTATGGAAATGAAACCTGGCCAGTGAGCGTTGCGAATATGTGTTGCATGGAGAGAAATCATATGAGAATGGTATGATTGATGTGTAATGAGAGTTTTAAAGACAGGCTTAGTTCTGATGACCTCAGAAGAAGAGTAAATTTGGACAGTATAGGGAGACGTGTACAGAACAGGAGACTACATTGGTTTGGTCACGTTGAAAGAATGGATGAAAGTGTTTGGGTTAGTAGAGTTAGAACAGGGTCAGTTGGCAGGGGAGACCAAGGAAAATATGGGAATAAGTAATAAGGATGGATTTGAGAGAAAAACTTATAAAGACCTGACCAGAGATAAGCTAGTTAAGAAATCAATTTCTAAAAGCTGTCCAACACATGCCAGCATGTAAAACAGACTAATATAATGATAATAAAAAATCGGTTGCAAATTTAGAATTTAGAATGAGGGATCGCTATGTAGAGTCCAGATAAACAAAATGTTCTGATGGGCTACTATTTTTATTTAGTTTTGAAACGCAATAATAAACATCCTAACCCAGGCATCGGGAACCATTTTCCGAAAAGCACCAATAAGAGACATGCTTAAGAAATTCAAGGTCATTATTACGTTTAAGGTACCTCAACCATTTTCACCATGAAAGACTTCACATGTAAGCATCTACTTTTAAAAATAGGGAAAAGTTGATTTTTTTTTTTTTGTTATCATCATATTTGGTTTAATTACCTCCGCCAAAAAGGTTATGTTTTCGGTCGAATTTGTTTGTTTGTGTACAACATAGTGTCCACATCGCTTGACCAATGGTCACTAAACTTGGTCAAAATATCAGTCATGGTCTAACTTAGAACTGATTTAATTTTGGGATATCTAGGTCAAAGGTCTCGGTCACAGAAAAGGTGAAAGTCACTTTTGAGGATAACTTCAGTCCTGTTCATCGTAGAGACTCGCTACTTGGCTCATATTGTAGCCAATGAAGTCTCACACCTGATATGACTTTGATCTTGACAAGTTCAGCCATGGTCGAAATTTTTATGGAATTGCAACTTCCAATTTTTCCAAATTTGATGTACAGATCTGATGCTCTTTGATAACAGTAACCACCATACAAAATTTCAACCTCAGCAGATAAATAGTTTTTGAGTTATCAATGTTTCCATGGCAACACTTTGGGAATACTTCATGCAATATGGAAAAGTAAGGCCCAAATTAGACTTTGGCTCATTGTCAGGCAGAGGTATACAATCTCACAGCTGAATTATGTTCTTGTTTTCAAATATTAACTTGTATTTATAAACTTTGATAATGTTTGTATTTTTCATTTGTCAGATGCTAAATTTTTTCATATAGCCTCACTACTTTTAAGAAGGATGTTATAGTGTAATCATTATTATTTTTTTTTTCAGACAATTCTTTCATATTGCTTGTTAGTTGATTGGTTTTGTTTTATGGCATACCAACTCTTTGTTGAATTCAGACATTTTGGTAGAAAGCCTCGACAACTTTAAGTCTTTAATATTCTTGAAAAGTTATCCATAATGTAAACGTATGAGTATACCATTTTTATGTCATACCTTAAAAAGATTCTATTTATCCGATAGATGGAGTTCTGACAGGTACTACTAGTCCAGGTTAAAATGGACATGGGAGTACTGGCAACTAAGGGGTGACTTTGCACTTCCTAAAATTCCTTAATTGAGGCCTTACCACCGGATACAGTTTCATGTAACACCCAACACGCTTTTATGTAGGAATAATTATTTTTCATTTGTGTAAAAGGAATATATTAAATAAAATGGTGCTTATGCTGATTAGCGGCCATATGAAAAAATTATTTTTATATAAAAACAATAATATATACTTATTAAGCATTATATTCTTACTCACTGTACGAAAAAGTAGAAAAAATTATCCACTAGAACTTTAATTACAAGTATTTTTCCATTCTGCGTATCATAACAGCGACTCGTTCAGTAAGCCTCCATCTTGTTTTTTAAGAAGATTTCAAGGGCAGATAACTGAAATCTTCTTAAAAAAACAAGATGGAAGCTTACTGAACGAGTCGCTGTTATGATACGCAGAATGGAAAAATACTTGTAATTAAAGTTCTAGTGGATAATTTTTTCTACTTTTTCGTACAGTGAGTAAGAATATAATGCTTAATAAGTATATATTATTGTTTTTATATAAAAATAATTTTTTCATATGGCCGCTAATCAGCATAAGCACCAATAAAATTTCATTCCATGCAAACATATTTGAAACTCAATGAGGGGCATCCCTACTAGTAATATATTTAAAAAAAAAACAACACATTTATCTCTTTCTTACATGAGTTCTTCATGAAGCAGCTCACTAAAATCTCGGCACAAGTCTTTATCCGCTGGGGTGACGTAATCGCTAACCAGCTGAAATTAAACATTGAAGAATGCAAAAGAAAAGTTCATATTTCAATTGGCAGAATGTACACAATCTAAAATACTAAAAATCACTTTCTTTATTTTGTAAAAAAAACAACGAAATTCACTAATTTATATAGAAAACTGTTTGCGAGAGTTGTTAGCTACATAGAAATAGCAATAAAAGTTGATTTTTTCTTTTTAACTAATTGTAATTTTATCTGGGTAAAAGAAGCTCAAAACCGTTTAAATTATGCAAATAGCATCAGTGGTTCAAAAGTTATAACAATTTAAAGTGCCGAAATTTGTGTTTTTCATCAGACATTTTTCTTTAATAATCCTTTTAAAAAATGGGCCAAAATATGGACCTCATCATTTCAAGAAATTCAGTAATTTCTCCACCATTTATTTATTCTTTAAGCTATTCTTGGTACTCTTATGTAAAATCATGTGGTCTTTCTGATTATGGAGTCAGATTTTATTTATCTCTTTACATTAAGCCATGAATTATAAATTAAATGGGTAAATTTCAAAGTTTTTCAAACTAGCACGTTGTATCATACAGATTGTGAGGTATTTCAATATAACTTTAATTTCTTTTAAGTCACTACATAGTGTCTGTATAACAGTAACTGCACTATTACTATCTTTTTTAAAGAAATTGTGTAATTTTAGCACAACACCATTTTTTTAAAGCCTTACACTGCACTAAAATGATTCTTTCAGCAAGGTTACGACAGGTTAGTTGCAGTGTTTCACAGTAAGGTCCTGTATATATTTACTCCATAATATACTGGGGAAAATAAGATTGGATAAAATTTGTAATCCAAGCACTGCCACATAGACCCTAGTCCCCCCCCCCCAAGAAAAACAAGGACATGGTCACAGTAAGGTCCTGCATATATTTCCTCGATAATATACTGGGAAAAAAAAGATTGGATAGAAAAAAAAAGGTCCAAAATGAGCATTTGTTTTTCCAATTTACAAGTTTTTTTTTTTCACGATAATAAAAAAATGTAATTCTTTACTTTATTTTTTACATTTGACCGGACGGACAGAACCTATATTTATATAAGATAATAAAATCAAACTAAAAATGAAAATTGAAAAGTATTGTGGTTTCTTAATTATTTGTCAATTAAAAATAAATGAGATCAAACAGAACGAAAAAGGAGTGAAAAAGAAAATATACAATGAATAAATGGGTCATTTTTAACAATATCGAACAGAATGAAAAAAAGGGTGAAATAAACAAATGTGATGCAAATAAATGGTACCAAATGCAAATTAAGTTACTATTCTACCTATCTGTCTATTTTTTGTGTTTTATAGTATTTTTAAGCGCTTTTATTTACAAATTTTATCTATTTTTTTACGCTTACTAAATCTGACATATACAAGATGGCGACTGTATGGGTGCGGCAAAAATCGCAAAGAAATCGAATATTAAACTAAAATACAGCTAATAACTGTCATCAATTGGAAGACAATTGAATGTTCAACCGAACTGTGCATTTTATTAGCTATATTTTGTAAATAAAAGCGCTTAAAAATACATAGAAGAGGGGAGAGAGAGAAGAAGAAGAAAGTGAAAAAAGAGAGAGAGGAGAAACTGCGAAAAGAGAGAGAGAGGAAAAAGAAAAGGGCGAATGTTCGCTTCTCATGCTGCCTGTAACCAGCTGTCAGGCAGGCGAAGAGGGGTGGGGAGGGGTACGTTTAAAAAGTTTGTTTATGAACATACGCTTTCAAAACATTTTTTTTTTAAAGAATTTTACAGAATAAACGTATAAAATAATAAATGCAGGACACACAAATTATCAAATATTTACATATTATACATCAAAATAATTCTGAATCTATCCTTGATATGAAACCTTGTGATTTGAGTCGATATCTCTTATCAATTTCGAAATATTCTTAGTTAACTTTGATCGGTAGTATCTTCATTTCTAATAGTAATAAAAACCCAAATCACGTGGTTCCCAATCTATTCATCTATGTTTAATTAGCCTGTGAAATCTCAAGAATATACAGTCAAATCAATCCGCTGCACTTTCATCGGAATGTAAGGTATGAAAAATAAAAATGAAAATGAAAAAAACAGTTTCCCTTTCGAGTTTGTCATTTTTTAACGTTTTTTCATTTTTAACTTTGAGTATAAAAATATTTAACGTAGTAAAGCACATGAAATTAATATCATAGGAAAGTTTATTTTATTCTCTTTCCATCCATATAATTGTTTTAAATATTGGACCACAAATAACAGAGATATGACTTTTTTTAAGAAGTATGGGTGTGAAATTTTCCCGTTGTCCAACGAAAAAACGCTATCTGCTGGTAATGCTAATAGAAAACTGTTTGCGAGAGTTGTTAGCTACATAGAAAACTGTTTGCGAGAGTTGTTAGCTACATAGAAAACTGTTTGCGAGAGTTGTTAGCTACATAGAAAACTGTTTGCGAGAGTTATTAGCTACATAGAAAACTGTTTGCGAGAGTTGTTAGCTACATAGAAAACTGTTTGCGAGAGTTGTTAGCTACATAGAAAACTGTTTGCGAGAGTTGTTAGCTACATAGAAAATTGTTTGCGAGAGTTGTTAGCTACATAGAAAACTGTTTGCGAGAGTTGTTAGCTACATAGAAAACTGTTTGCGAGAGTTGTTAGCTACATAGAAAATTGTTTGCGAGAGTTGTTAGCTACATAGAAAACTGTTTGCGAGAGTTGTTAGCTACATAGAAAATTGTTTGCGAGAGTTGTTAGCTACATAGAAAACTGTTTGCGAGAGTTGTTAGCTACATAGAAAATTGTTTGCGAGAGTTGTTAGCTACATAGAAAACTGTTTGCGAGAGTTGTTAGCTACATAGAAAACTGTTTGCGAGAGTTGTTAGCTACATAGAAAACTGTTTGCGAGAGTTGTTAGCTACATAGAAAACTGTTTGCGAGAGTTGTTAGCTACATAGAAAACTGTTTGCGAGAGTTGTTAGCTACATAGAAAACTGTTTGCGAGAGTTGTTAGCTACATAGAAAATTGTTTGCGAGAGTTGTTAGCTACATAGAAAACTGTTTGCGAGAGTTGTTAGCTACATAGAAAACTGTTTGCGAGAGTTGTTAGCTACATAGAAAACTGTTTGCGAGAGTTGTTAGCTACATAGAAAACTGTTTGCGAGAGTTGTTAGCTACATAGAAAATTGTTTGCGAGAGTTGTTAGCTACATAGAAAACTGTTTGCGAGAGTTGTTAGCTACATAGAAAACTGTTTGCGAGAGTTGTTAGCTACATAGAAAACTGTTTGCGAGAGTTGTTAGCTACATAGAAAACTGTTTGCGAGAGTTGTTAGCTACATAGAAAACTGTTTGCGAGAGTTGTTAGCTACATAGAAATTTTGTTAAATTGTTTTGTTAGAAAAAGGTTTGCTAGTGTCGTTAGATACTTAGAAATTTTGTTACATATGCAGAGATATTTCCTTCCTCAAATCATTAAACATTAAAATAAAAGTCAAACTATTAATTGAAATAAAGAAATTTTCTAATTTTTAGACACTTCTTTGTTTGACGTGTCTCTTCCAAATTAGATGCGGGTTGCACGTTGGCAAGACGATACGAAGTGACTTCTTTCATGAAACTATCATCTATGTTGATTTCAATGTGGTATTGTTTGAAGTCATCATTGACTGAGTCATTCCAAGTCTTCGTTAGCCTGCCTTTTCCTCGCTTATCCTTAACCAACTTAACTGTTTATCCAATCAGAGCTTTGTTCAACATTTCCATACAAGCATAAGTAGTTGCAACACAGAGCTGACCTCAGTTTGGGCGCCTTCAGCCTTAATAATAGGGAGTCAGAAGTAACTCTGTTATCAAGGTGTACACAAAAACACCACCAAACCATAGCCATTTCTGCTGCATCCTCAGAAAGACCGAGCCAGTGGGAGGGTAGCATTTACTCACATGTAACATGTCACTGTGAAGATCGCAGACATAAACCCGACCCTGAGTAATACATCACTTAACAAGTCCCGGGTCTAACATATAAATGAGACCACTAATAAAAATACTCATATGATTTTTTTTTTTAAGTACTAACCTTCAAATGGTACGTGTCATAATCTGAGCCTAATCGGATTATTAGTTTACAAATTACTGTTATTTAAGTGAAGCTACAGTTGTAAATTTTCTAAACAATGGAAAAATCTAAATTTCATGTGTTGATAAAGCATTACTTTCTGAGGCGAAAAATACTGTTCAAGCAAAGAAATGGCTTGATAAGTGTTATTCGGATTCTACCTCATCAAAAACAATTGTTACGAGGTGGCATGGTGACTTTAAGCATGGTTGTACAGACACAAAGGATGCAGAAGGTTCAGGTTGCCCAAATATGGCAGTTGTCACAGAAAACATAAAAAAAGTCCAAACTCATTTTGACCAATTGTAATCTGAAGTTGTGGGAGATAGGTGAGGAGTTGAAGATATCAGTTTTTTGGGTTTTTTTTTTTTTTAAGAAAATTAGAAATGATAATTTATATATGAAAGATTAAATTACTGACCTAATTCTATGATCTTATATGTATATTAGAGTGAACACTGGTGAAACATTAAAAAAAAAAATCATTTTTGACAGTGTGTACACTAATTTTAAATAATGACCTAATCCTTATAAATATAAGGGAGAGAATTCCTAGTTTAGTTTAAAAGTAAAAGTATAAGTTATCTCCCTGAGATTTTGAGCTTTCTTTTTTCCATCTCTCCATGGTTTACACATTTTTACTTTTCTTCCAATTTTTCAATTTAAACCAAAATGACATTAATTCATCCCGGGCTATGCCGGGTAAGAACAGCTAGTTGAATAAAAACTTATGCATGTGCATGATTGATCAACTGAAAAATAAACCCATAGAGATGCGAGGACGCATCTAAAAATAGAATTCTACAAATTAATAATTATTTTCATCCATTAACAACATATCTCTCTCTCTCTCTCTCTCTCTCTCTCTCTCTCTCTCTTCATTTAGCATCACTTTTTTCCTTTGTTCAGGGTTTTTGATATTTCACAAGTTCATTCTCCAGTCCTCGTAGTTCAGTGAGTCACCTGTCTCCAAACTCTACAATCTTGGTAAAAAAAAAAAAAAAAAAAAAAAAAAAAAAAAATCAATTTAAATAATCTTACCCTTTTTAAAATGGTTAATAAACCAACACAACGAGCATTTGATCCACGAATAAAGCCAAGAGAACATTGCAAGCCGAATTTCACAATGTCTGGATGGGAAGATTTTAAAGTACTAAAAAGAAAAGAAAAAGACATTTCATATCAGATCCTACATGAGTTGTAAATACTAGAAACCAAGAATATTTATCGAAGAACATGAGATTTATTACAAAACATAAATTGTTTAACATATTGAGAAAGATTTTTGAAAATCGATGGGAATAAAAATCTATTCCCATCGCAATAATTTTGATTAAATGTTCATGTGCTATATTTTTTATATGCAGGTAAATTCTGTAGCAATTATTCGCCATTTTCCAAAAGAAAAATATTCAGTGGCAAAATGAAACTTTTGGTTGTCCATTTTCAACCTTCATAACGGCTGATAATAGAAAGGGAGAAGCTGCTTTTTGGAATGTTATTAGTTGGGTTAAGGCATAGAAGGGGAGGAAAACGGTGTTAAAGAAGGAGAGGAAAAGGGGGTAAAGAGGGGGTAAAGAAGGGTAGGTAAGGGGGGGGGGGAAAGAAAGAAGTAAATGGGGGGTAAAAGGAAGGTAAAGGGGAGGAAAAAAGAATAAAGAAGCGGAGGTAAAGTGGGGTAAAGCAGGTTAAGTAATAAGGGGTAGGGGTTAAAGAACGATAGATAAAGGGGTGAAAGGGAGGAAAGGGGGTAAAGAATGGGAGGAAAGGGGGTAAAGAATGGGAGGAAAAGGGATAAAGAAGGGGAGGAAAAGGGATAAAGGGGAGGAAAACAGGTAAAATGGAGAGGAAAAGGAGGGTAAAATGGAGAGGAAAAGGAGGGTAAAATGGAGAGGAAAAGGAGGGTAAAGAAGGGGAGGAAAAGTAAAAAAAAGAGTAAAAGGAGACGGGGATGGAGAAAGAGAAGTAAAAATTGGAAGTGGAAGTAAAAATAGAAAGATAAAATGGAGTGTCAAAAAATAAAAATAAGTATAAAATTTTTTTTTAAATTACTTACGGAATAAGTTTAATAAGATAAGAATAAGTTAAATTAAGTTTCAAGTGGCTGAACAATTCTACTTCTGGGGTCATCATTTTGCAAATATCTTTCTCTGTAATTTCGGATGATGAGGTCACTTGAGAGGTTTTATCTTTCTCCTCAACTGCAACACTCACAGGCTCTTCTCTCTTCTTTTTCTTTTTGCCATCAGCTAAAAAGAAAACGCGGCAAAATTCAATCAGAATACATTTTTTTCATTGGTGAGTTTCCATAACAACATGTTCTTTACTTAATAGCCCTAAAAATGACTCCGGAAGGAACTGAAAGTACTAGGGTACACAACGAGTATGAGAAAATACATCTGCCAATTCCAGCCAGTAACAAGAAAATTAATCAGGAATTTAGAAAGGATCAAAGAAAAGACATGTAGACACAAGTTATCTTTAATATTTGATGAAATATGTCTTCAAGAAAAAATTCTGCCCAGATATACAAATATAAAAATGTTTAAAAATTTGAAATAAGTTGGTGTGATTGATCTTTTTCAGATAAATATAGCAACTTTTAAAGATTTCTTTCTAATAAAATGTCAGCAATTTTTCATTTTCATTCAATGTTTAAACATTTATTTGACTTGACTTGACTTGGTCCCTTAACCCCCTCCTGGGTCGTAGGGGCGCTGCACCAATGAACTCCACACCAGCTGTCTCCACTTCTGACGGTCATGGGCAATGGACTGGGTTGTAGCGAAGTTGTAGCCCGTCCACTCTTTGATGTTGTCCGTCCATCTTTTGTGTTGTCTACCCCTCCTTCTCTTGCCTTGCACTGCTCCCTGCAGGATGGTTTTGGAGAGACCGCTGCCCCTTGTCACGTGACCATACCATCCAAGCTTTCTTTTTTTTACAGTTGTCAGCAAATCTTCGTAGTTGTTCAGATTTGTGTTGATGAGCGCGCGAACTTCTTCGTTTGTGACACGGTCTGAGTACGAGATGCCAAGCACTCTTCTGTAGCATCTCATTTCTACCGTTTGGATTTTTCTTTGGAGCTCGGCTGTCAAGGTCCATGACTCGCATGCATACAAAAAGATGGATAATACTAGTGTATGCAGCAGCTTCAGTTTGCAACGGAGACTAATGTTTCCGTCTTTCCAGATTGATTTCAGTTTTGCAAGTGCTGCTGCCGTTTGTGCTGCTCTTGCCAGGATTTCAGTCTTGGATCCTTTGTTGCTGAGTATAGCGCCAAGGTATTTGAACTGGTTTACGGTTTCCAGTTCTTGGCCGTTGGCTGTTATCATTGTTGATAATAGTTGTCCACTATTCGTCATCAGCTTCGTTTTTTCAGCATTGATCTCCATTCCGTACCTCGTGGATGTTCTGTCGAGGCGGCTCACCAGACCAGAAAGTTCTGTTTGATTTCCGGCAAGTCCATCAATGTCATCGGCGAATCTGAGGTTTGTGATGGTTCGTCCACCAATGCTGACTGTGCCCACGTGACCATCCAGGGCATCTGACATGATTCGTTCAAGGAGGATGTTGAAGAGTGTTGGCGACAACAGACAGCCCTGGCGAACACCAACCGCAGTGTGAAACCAATCCCCCACTGAACCCTGAACGAGAACTGCACTTGTGGCTTTAGTATACAACTCCTGTATTATTTTGATCATTTTTTGACCCATGTTGTATTTCTTCATTGTTGACCACAGTGCGTCATGCCAGACCCTGTCGAAGGCTTTCCTGAAAT
The DNA here is from genome assembly GCA_963556195.1 of Sepiola atlantica. NCBI lineage: Eukaryota > Metazoa > Mollusca > Cephalopoda > Sepiida > Sepiolidae > Sepiola > Sepiola atlantica. Next base: position 76,088,199 of record OY744532.1, on the reverse strand, counting down.
CAACAAATACATGATATAATTCTTGTTGTTCTTGTCTGTACTTCTCGCTCAGAACTCGTAGATTGAAGATTTGTTCTGTGGTGCTTCTACCCCTACGGAATCCAGCTTGTTCTTCAGCGATGATCTCTTCTGCTTGTGGTCTAAGTCTGTTCAAAATGACCCTCAGCATTACCTTGCTGGCATGGCTGATAAGACTAATGGTCCTGTAATTTTGACACAGCTGTAGGTTACCTTTCTTGGGTAGCGTGATGATGAGTGACTGTGTCCAACTTGATGGCCACTCTCCAGTCTGCCAGATTTTGTTGCAGATTTGTGTTAGGATATCGGTTACTGTTGTTCCTCCCTTCTTAATCATTTCGGCTGGGATGTTGTCTACTCCTGTTGCTTTTCCCGTTTTCAACGATTTAATAGCATGTACTACTTCTTCCCGTAGGATTGGGTGGTCATCACTGTTCGTTGACTCCTGACTGGTTAAAACACTGATATCACCGTTGTTCTGGTGGTTGTACAGCTCTGAGCAGTATTCTGTCCACCTGTTCAGGATGCATTGATTTTCTGTTAGGCATCGGCCCTCTTTGTCGTGGATAGTGTTGGCTCTTGATGGTTTCTGCTTCGTCAGGTCTTTCACTATTTGGAAAGCCTTCTTGCTATTGTTGTTGTTTAGGTTCTCTTCGACTGAAATGCATTGTTTGTCTATCCAGTCTTCCTTTGCCTCTCTCATTCTTTTCCGGATTTGCTTGTTGATCTTTCTGTATGCTATCACTCCTTCTTCAGAGTTCTTGGTTTTCTTGAGCTCTCTCCTAGAGTCGCACATATCGAGGATTTCGTCTGTGACCCATGGTTGAGTTTTCCGGCGCTGTTTCCCCAAGACTTCGTTCGCTGTTTCGGTCATCACTTTGTTGAATTTGGTGGTCAGTGCTTGCGTATCTTCTTCAAGCTTGAGGAGAGCAGCAAATTTACCGCCAATTGTTGCTTGAAAGGTTTCGAGTATGTCGGGATCTTTCAGTCTGTCTAAATTGAACTTTAATCTAGTATTCTTTGGCCTATTGAGCTTCTTTAGTCGTACCTTGAAGTTCAGTATCACTAGGTCATGATCACTTCCCATATCCGCTCCTGGAAATGCTCTTGACCTGGCTCTGTTGATTCCCGATCTGAACCGTCTCTGTACCATGATATAATCAAGCTGGTGATGTGATCCGTTGGGGGCATGCCACGTCCATCGTCTTGAAGCCTTGTGCTCACCAAGAGTGTTTGCCAGCACCATGTCGTTGTAGCTAGCGAATTCCAGTAGGCGCAAACCGCGCTCGTTGGTTGTTGCGTTGCAGGAGGGGCCGCAGTAGTTTTTCCAATCTTCGAGTGCATCTGCACCCACTTTGGCATTCCAGTCTCCCTGAATGATGAGAATGTCATTCTTATCCACCTTGTCGATGGTTTCCTGTAGTTGAGCGTAGAATTCCTCCACCTGGTCGTCGCTGTACTCAGTTGTCGGCGCGTAGGCTTGTACTATTGTGATGTTGAATGGTGTTGCTCCAAGGCGAATGGCGATGAGCCTGCTGGATATTGGATGGCACCCGAGTACTGAGTCTTTGACGGCTTTATTGACGAGAAAGCCTACTCCGTTCATGTGCTTATCCACTTCACCGCTGTAGTACAGCATGTGGTGATCATCTGTAAGGTGTTCACCGATATTCTTCCATCTGACTTCGCATAGTCCGACAACATGCCATGTGTAACTCTTCAGCCCATTTATGAGTTCTTGCAGCTTTCCTGTTTGGGCAAGCGTTCTGACATTCCATGTGGCTATACAGTGGCTATACTGACATTTATTTGAAATTATATAAATATTTAAAAAAAAAAAAAAACCCTTAAATATGTAAGCATTATTTTCACTATGTATTTCTTTCGTTTTCAAATAAAAAAAATAATGTTACATTTAGGTGAAGAACTGTCAGCCATATCTCTTTTACTTTTCCATTAGTTATTAGCAAAGAAATGTTTTTCAAAAATAAATTATTGGGAAATGAGAAAAGATACTCTAACTTAATCTTTCACAGGCTACGAGAGAGAGTTTGAAAGCCTACTAAACACCACCCTCGTGAATTGGCGGTCTCTCTGTACAGGAGTTTGTGAGGACATCTTGACATACGGATATTTCCCCTTAGAAGTAAACTCTGACCAAATATTCAAATAAAAATAACATGATATTCAAGGCTCAAATAAGGTCTCCATGGAATGGCTTTGTACTCGGTTGTATGAGAAAAGTGATGGTGCATCTTCTCGTAGTGATGCCACCAAAAGTTTACAACACTAAGCTGAAGACTCCACAAGATCAGTTCAATTCTGGTCTTAGAATTTGGCAAAACCAAACAAAGAACACAGAAAAAAAATTAGAGCACTTAAAAAAAAATTAACGATAAACATAATGAAAAAATGTTATGCTCAAAGTTGTGCTTCCTGTTTCCCTGACTGTATCAACATGCAGAAATTTAAATGTAACGTGAACAAACATCTTGCTGTACAATTACCTACTTAGGATGCCTTAATGGATATGGCCCCTATTCACAGTAGCCCCTTACGTCTCAGTGGCAATTTGCCTTGTTTGGGGTGAGTAAAAGTAAAAAAGAAAGAAAGAAAAAAACTATAACACAGTTAAATGGTCAATTGGGGAGAAAAAAATATTCTTCACTTGAAAATTGGGGAAGAACCTTCAAAGAGCACTCAGATCTATGTAACTAATCAAGAAATCAAGTGTTATCCCAAGAGAGGGACGAGGGATGAAGCAACTCTTGACGAAATACATACCATCTGGAGCTTGTGTAGTTTTGGAAGGTACTGTAAAGAAAAAAGAAGAATAAATGATTGCAGTAATTCTTTTATATATATTCAATAAATATTAGCAAAAAAAGAACACATCTCACAAGAGAAGTTATTAAGGACTTTTGGGGATTGTTGTCCCTTGTACTAAGTCAAATAATAACAATAACAACAAAAAAAGTTGCCAAACAATTGTTCAACATTTTAAAATTACTGTCTGACCAAATCTCAAAGGCCATTGGTTGGCAGTGATGTCAGTAAAATTCTTAAAAACGAAACCGTATACAAATTCAATACTACTCATCCCAATATATGTAGCTGTAGTATCAAAAAGATGCGGATAACAAATCAGTCATTTTATCGTGATTGGGTTCCCTGGAGGAAGGAGTCCGTTGTTTAAGAGACTTAAAACTTTATATGATCCCAGAACAACATTGTTGACGAACCGATGCATCGTTTAAGTCCGATAACATAAAGTTATAATCATAAAAGCCTTAAAATGAGGAATACTGATATGCAAAAATTATACAAATCTGACTGTAGCATTAACTATCTTTTTTATTTAGAAATGCTCAAAGAAATAGCGCCAGTCGGTTACTTTTTTACCATAATTAAAATATGTATATATTTTTACCCCAACTACTAAATGTAAGACAATTTTGTAGTCAAGGTAAAAAGACCAGATTCACTAACAGTTTTATCATACTGCAACTACCTGACTAGAAACTTTGTACGCTCCCAGGAAAACATCGTTGACGTTGGCTGGTGTTGCCCAGCTGGAATCGGGGACAGTCGTAGCACCTTAAATACCAGAACCGGATGATGATGATGATTACCTAGATGGAGAGGAATAGTAGCAACTTTGTATGTTGTTCCATTTTTTAAGAATTTTACTGTTGTCGCTGCTAACCAATAACTTTTGAAATTCGACCAGGCGGTAATTTCAATATCTTAAAAACAATTGTTTGGCATTCATCATTTTTATTGTTATTACTTGGCTGTAGTATCACAATATACGGCATAATCACATTCACACACCGGTTCTCGTTAGATCACTGAAGTTAAGAGACGTTGACCCTGGTCAGTACCAGATGGGTGACCATTTGAGAATACTAGGCGCTGTATGTCATCTCCCCTGACTGCAGCTAGGAACCACATTCCCTAGAAACTTTCTCTTTTGGTGGAAGCCGAATGCTCTTCCAGGGTGAATACCACACCAGGTATTACTGAATTTATTATTATTTAATATTGAGAAGCTGCGATTTAGCAAATCAAGTCTTTTTACCGCGATTGAGTTCCCTGGAAGAAGGAATCCGATGTTTAAATGCCGAGAATTTTGTACGATCTCAGGAAAACATTGTTGACAACCAAATGCAAGTTATAATCACGAAAGTCTTCAAATACAAAGTACTGATATGCCAAATTATACAAAAATAAGGAAGTAAGTGGATCCATTGCGAGGACAATAAAACTATCCTCTTCCTGATGCCATATTGAATTGTTTGACTAGTTGAGCTAGAACTAAATATATAGAGATCAGAAGTCAGAGCGTTGGTATATAAGCAGGATGGGATGTTCTCTTGCACTTAGATGATAAAATCCATTCCCTAAGTTCTGATTATTTGCTACTCCATAAGTGGACATTCTAGTGTATACATATTGCTTCATTCAAGCAAGAGTGTGTCTGACAACGGGACGCCAGTTCGAGCCCCTACAAGTCGACAACTTTTATATTTAGAAAGGAATGATACCAACAAATCTTTATCAAATAGATACGACCAGCTGGTTACTATTTTCATTCTATTACAAAACGGGATATCATTTTCTCTCGGTTTCATTTTGAAGATAGAACAAAGAAAGTCACAATTTGTTGAAGGTTCGGTTTGTCTATTTTACAAAATATCAACCCTGTTGTGAAATGTGCGTGTGAGTGGTAAGACACGAATATGAAGAAATAAAATGGATGAAAACGATTCTATGGAGATCAACAATATAAAAGGATTTATGTAACAATTTTACAACTGAAAGATTACTATGTACTATGATGAGGAAGGATTAATTGTCTGTCGTTAAGCCGATTTCGGTAGCATCCTCTACTTTGAATTTCCCTCTCTGTTATCCTCCTCTGATCTATGCAGGGGCAGATAATACTGCCTCAATTTCTCTCACCAAGAGCAGATCAATCATGCTTCAAAATGCAAGGGAGATAATTTTAGAGTACAAAGAGTTATCTCCCTTTAAACATAAATTTTGTAGATGGAGATGGAGTTACTTATTCATCTAACAAAGCCTTTTGGGGGGTTGTTTAATGTCCAAACACAATATCTATTGGAAAATGATTCATTATAAACAATTCAACGAAAATGTTGCTATTTCATGAGCAGCTTAAGGGAAATTAGAGATATATAGTTGCCGAGGTAGGATTTGAGCCTGGCAAAGACAATTCCATAGTTCGTAACGACATTCATTAGACCAATAACATCTCTCCCCATCACACTCGTTAAAATCTCCAGGTTATTTAAGCGCTTTTTAACAACCATTTCTCATTTGTTTGCAACTCTGAACAAACTGGAACACAAAGTGTCAGTCTAGTCTGGAACACTACTTTATTGTGCATCCATTATCCAAACACGGTATTCTAGTTCAGTATAAATTTAATAGATAATTAGAAAGTTATATTTAAAATTATGTAAATCTAATAATGGTCTTACCTGCTTCCCCTCCTTGGGCTTTTCGTTGTTTTTCTAGTTTGGCAGCTCTTTGGGCTTCCTGAAAGCACAAGAAAAAGTTTTCAAACAACATAAATCGTCAGTCTCACTGTAAAGGTTTCCATGAAAAATTGTGCTGAACAACGAGGTCTCAACTGGTACTGCCACGTCGTCTGCCATCAGTCATACATAAGGATCCAAAGTGTTTCTCACATCAATGTCGATGGCCCAAGGCCGCATAGTAGGATGCCTAACACACAGAGGAGATCAGTTAATGGCGACCTGCTCCTAGCAGGCAGCACATGAAAAATGGCAACAGACAGAAGTTGGTTGGTGTTTTTTTGTTTTGTTTTACGGCATATCAACCCTTTTCAGGTTATTTAATGCCGAATCAGGTCATTTTGGTAAAAAAGTTTATGTTTCAAGTTCTTTATATCTTCAAATATTTATTTATGGTGTTTGGTTTGGTTGTTTTGTTTTACGGCATATCAACCCTTTTCAGGTTATTTAATGCCGAATCAGGTTATTTTAGTAAAAGTTTTTATGCTTCAAGTTCTTTATATCTTCAAATATTTATTCATGGTGTTTGGTTTGGTTGTTTTGTTTTACGGCATGTCAACCCTTTTCTGGTTATTTAATGCTGAATCAGGTTATTTTGGTAAAAGTTTTTATGTGTCAAGTTCTTTATGTTTTCAAATATTTATTCATGGTGTTTGTTTTGTTTGTTTGTAGAGGAAAAATGTTTTTTTTTTGTTTTTAGCTTTGCAGAACATGATTGAGTTTTCCAAAGGAGAAGGAAAAAAAACAATAACATCAATGTTTCGTGCATTTTAAGTCAGGAGGCCGGTATCTTCAGACAACCTGATCTGGTAGAACCAGGGAGAAGTTGGAAGTCATTCACAAAATGCATAACCTCAGCATGAAACACAAATCATCATATTCAGTTTAACATTTGTTTTACATGCTGGCATGTGTTGGACGGCTTTCAAAAATTGACTTCCAAACTAACCTATCTCTGGCCAGGTCTTTATTCTCACACCATCCTTATCACTTCCTTCTATGTTTTCCTTGGTCTTTCCCTGCCAACTGACTCTGCTACCTCAACTGTTCTACATCTACTAACGCATACACTCTCAGCCATTCTTTCAATGTGACCAAACCAAGACGAGAGAGAGTATAACTAAAGATCAACCCTTGACAAACGCTGGACAAAAAAATAAGTTAACGTTTGCACATTTCAAATAACACGCGTAAAATAAAATGTTGACCTTTCATTTCTTACTCCTTGTCGGGAGTTTCTGATTGCATCGCTCCAGACTCTATCCTAGCCAAAGATCCTGGACATTCAGAACGTAGTGGAATGGAGTAACTACATTATGCATCCAAGGTGGCCACCATCGATTACGTAAACTAGACTGAACTGATTTGCATATATATTGAAAGTATGCTGAATATGCAACAATATTTATCTGTATGAAAACTTTTCATCATCAATTGGTCAAGTGCTATTACCATCCTTAATCACATAGAAGATCTGTCTAACTTCGAGCTGAAAAAAAAAGTGAAAAGTAATACACAATCATGTTGACATACCGGTTCTCGTTAGATCAGCGGAATTAAGTAACATTCAGCCTGGTCCGTACTAGATGGGTTACCGTTTGAAAATGCCAGACACTATATGTGGGAGGATGGTGACACATACCCCCCACCCCTTCGGGGTGTCTATTTCATACCAAACTCAGACCGACAGAGTCTTGGGCATGTTGTGCTGGTGTGGCTTTGTTCTCCGTCAGTCTGAGGTATGATCCTGTGCAGTTCTAGGAGGCCCACCCTCAGTCTTTACTTTCTCGCCTTTGAGAAAGGGGTGAGTTTATTGCTAATAGCCTGAGGCACTCCTACCGAGGAATGCTGACGGGGCTGCACAGGCCTTTTTTGATCGGCCAGAATGCTCTTCCTTTAGAGTGCTGGTTTTTCAAATCACACTTTTCCGACTTTATGTCTAATCTTCCCGCCGTGGGAGGGAGATGAATAAAATTCCTTCAAAATCAGATTGCAAGCTCCAACGGCAAAATAGATATCATCCTTTTAGATAATGTCTACCATTCTCAATGTGAAAAACATGGAATTGCAGAGCACAGCTTACACGTATAAAAGGGAAAAAGGAAATAATAAGCTCTTTAAGGTGAACTGAGGAAGAAAATAATCAAACCGTTAACAAAAAAAAAAAGGTAATCAATAACCATAATGAAACGTGTGTGTGCCTGTGCATTATTCCGATCACTACTAAACATGTTGTAACAGGTGACAATGAAGGGCGAATGAGACAGGAGTGGTGGAAGAAGGGGAATAGTGGGAAGGAGATGTATTAAACACAAAAACACATATTCTGAAGGTTCTGGGTTCAATCTCTGTATGAAGCAGTACAGTAATGAACAATGTACTGTGTATTTTATGTTAAAATATGGTAACAAGCTAAAAGCATATAATGTTATGAGAGAAATAAAATAAGTTTACAATCGGAAATTTTCCACATAAGTTTAAAATTAAGTAAGAGAATGGGAAATTACATTAGAAGTTAAAGAGTAAAACTACAGCTAAAGTGTACAGAAAGTAACGTTATGGGAGAAAGTCCGAAATGACACGTAGCGATGAAGAGAGAAAAATCTTTCGCTTTCGGTTCTTTATTACCCCACCCATAAGGAGCAAGCGATGAGAAGTTTATGTGTAACAGTACCGTGCTGTAAAAGAATTGTTATGTTATGGTGATCTACCCTATTGTGTCACTGTGAACCCCACTCGCGGGGGTCGTGGTCAACCGCACACACAGGTGTATGATATCCTGGTCGCGACGCCATTATGTGAACCCCACTCGCGCGCACAGTCTTGCCAGACCGTTTACACACTTCAGCCGATCGTTGTAGTGGCAATAAAAAATATGTAGATCTAAATTCCTCTCGGCCGGGATGGCAACGATGATGATGGTAGCGTCGCCGATCTTGTCATCTCGTCCAGCTAGAAATACACTCCCACGTTGAAACTGTTTATATCAGCAAGCGATCACTGGGCGAACAGCAACCGGTTGGCTCTGTGAGGGCGAAAGATCATTCAAAGCAGAACAAAAGGAAAAGAACAATGTTCAACAACTCGGTCAGGGTTTTTTTGTATAGTAGAGTAATTATTAATAAAATAAAAGAATTGATTTTACATTAGATTAATGTCTACCGTACTCGTAAAAGTTGTTTTCTCTAAGTTATCTCATTGGTTCTGTGTGTGTGTGTAAATTCGTTCACAAGTGGTTGTTTAGTCACAAATTAACTGGCGAAAGCGACGGTGGGGGATTTCGTCCGGTTTTCTTGTCTTCGACGCACGCCATCTTGGCGCGTGCCGAGCGAACGTCTGACTCTCTCGACGATTCAACTCTGACTGTCTGTGTACTCGTTCTCTACTTCGCCACGCACGCCTTCATCGGCGCGCGTCGGACGAACGTCCAACCCCGACTCGCTCTCTCGCCGTCTCTGCTCGTTCTCCTCTCGTGCGTAAAAAACGCACATTCTCTTATTGAAGATGCCTATTGTCATACCCCCTTTCTCTGCCATATTCCTCTCTGTGTCTCTTCCTCTCTCAGGGGGGGGGGAGGAGGACGGCGCCTCCCTCCCCTGTCTATATAATAAATGGAATTTTCTTTCTGGCCCGGCGTTATCGCTAAAACAATTGCCTCTTCATCCTGCCACTGGTGACGATCTCTCACCGAGTTCCGTGATTAACGATGACAGGCCCAATTGTTTATCTGCTAAATCAAAGCAGACCTCCAGAATAGCAAATCCAAAGCGTATCTTCACTCAAAAACATATCTTTTTGTTGACATTTATTAGAATTAACGCTAAGATCATGGATTTTCTTTATCTTTAACTTCCCATCTGGCAACTCTCTTTATGGTGGCGATCGATTCTGACTGAAAAACATGACCCAACCAGACAAGCCAGCGCCTGTTTCCTGTCATCTGAATAAGCTCGTTTCCACGTCAAATATATACTAGTTTTATATCTCTACTTCGTCTCTACACAAGGCCTAGCATCACCACCAAGATGCATACTAGTGCATAACCAGGGTACCCGATCCCCATGGGGCCTCGGATACTCTGTCACATCACTACATGGACTCTTCCCAACACTCATCATTGTTTCTTTTTTTTTTTTTTTTTTTTTTACTAACGTGCAGGTTGAGGGACATTATCCACGCTATTGGGCCCCCGTCCAGGTAGGTGACTAGCTGCACGCATGGAAATATCTATGAAGGTTTATTTGAAGCAAAAGTTTTACGGAGGATGCACCTCTATTCCGAATGCTTTGTTTATGATTAACACTAAGTGCGTCCCCAACTAAGAGCAACAGCCCACAATCTACCAAATCAGCTTTTATGGCACCTGACACCCGCAAAGTCTAAACTTTATATCAGGCATCTGTATGCATTTGACGGAGATATACCTAACTAGAGCATATCCTACATATACCCATTGGGTAGACTGCCAGTTAGTCCGGGACTGCTTATTGGATATTCGCAGCTAATCTCCATATTTGAAGGTCGTTCTCCTATCTGTCACCCAGAATGGAAGGTAGTCACTCCACACCAGTAATGAAAAGTTGAATTTTTTTTTTTAAATCCTTCAAGAAGGAGCAATAAACACTCAGAATCAGTCTCTGGCAACCCATTACTTCTGTACTTTCTGTAAATACAGACTCTTGTTAACTCTACCTCCTTGTTGTCTTATTTCTTTTCGACCCTTTAAGACAACCAAAAGACTAAAAAAATAAAAGAGCATGATATCACGTTGTTGTTTTTTTTTAAATTTGTTTTATAGTTACAGCTGCAATATGAGAGGAAGACAAACTTTGACTGCTACAGCTGTTTCTGTCCACAACACAATACGGGCCAATTGTTCAGAATAGAGATTGAAGAATACCTGACACTATGCTACACAGTCATCATTCCGATTACTATCAAACATGTTGTAACAGGTGACAATGAAGGGCGAATGGGAAAGAGGAATGGTGGAAAGAGGGAAATAGTGGGAGGGGGATGTATTAAAAAACAAAGTGAAAACTTATGTTACCGTCTTAAGAACGCGTATAGTGAAAGAAAGCAATCTCTTGTGCGTTTCATTTTACTCACCTGTTTCTTTCGCCTTTCTGCTGCCAACTCTTTTTTACTCTTTGGTGGATCGCTCTGGATATTGCCTTCTTTTTCATTGGATTTTGGATTCCTTTGTTCCTGTTTCTGTTTGGATTTCTGGATTTTATCTTCGGTTTGATCTGCTGATGGATTCACACTCAATGACTTCACAGCAAAAATTAAAAAATAAATAAAAAAGCAAATTTTATTAAATTGAAAATGTTATGCGTGATATCTTTCTCTTATATCTATATACTATATTTGTCTGTCTGTCTGTCCGGATTGCAATTGAAAATAAAGCTCTATACCAAAATCAAACAAGTTTCTTAAGTAAAATTTTACAAGGAATCCAACAGTGGTATTTTGTATTGATGTATTTTACTACAATATTGTGGAGGGTCTATATTTGCATAGACATCCATAAACAGCAAAGATAACATTTTACTTATATTTCATTTATAACTTGAAAATTATATAAATATAAAAGATAATAAAAATGGTAATATGGGGTTCAGGGCTTGGAGCAGTACACAGGAGTTCTTATTCATTCCTGAGCAATGCAGAAGATGCCTACGAGTTTTTGTTTTTTGTTGTTTAAAAAAAGATTTTTTCTCCTCAAAATAAAAAATACAAATAAAAAGGTTATTGTAGTCTTATTTATTAAATTTTTTTTTTTTTACAACATATCAATACTTATTATTTAATACTGATATATATGAATACAGGATAGATATACTCAGATGATATCGTCAATAAAATTTAAAATATAGATATGCGTAACAAAACCATGAACAGCCTAGACATACAATCATTATGTACCAATACACAGGGTGTTTGTGACAAATTTGACACTTTTTAGAAAGAGAAGAAAAAATGTCATATCTTGACCAATAATCGATGTATTCTCAAAATTAAAAGTGCATCTCTTAGAGCAAGGGTTCTCAAACCCCCAGGGGTTCATAAATTTTCTAGGGGTACTTAGATGGCTGATGAAAGAGGTATTTTAAATAGTAATAGTTGCCGATTATGAAATTTAGTGCCTGTGCCTTCATAAAGTTGTTTTCATTATTGTTTAGAAAAAACATATCAATATATAAGTAATAATTAAAAAAAAAAAAAAAAGTAAATATGTTAATAATAAAAAATTAAATAACGAAAGAAACGTTAGTGATTCGAACAAGATATGATATATATATTCTTTGCAGAATTATTGTAGTATAATGAGTTAGTCAATAAATTACCATTAAGTTCATTGTCACATTACTGGGGGTTCGGGGGAAGATGGTTTTATAACTATGGGAGTACTTAACAGGAAAAAGGTTGAGAACCCCCGTCTTAGAGGATCTTTTGCCGAATACAGGTCATTGGAAGAAGCTGCAAATTCTGTGAATGTTTCATCAAATGATTGGCAAAATCGGCAAAGAATATGACGACCTAATGGCAACTTACCTCTCCCATCGGAGTTTTCTAATGAAACGTCTGTTGCAATAGAACGTATATTAACTCCCTCCCTCATTGTTGGTGGTCCATATGACTAGTGCGTTACTAACCGATAATTCTTAAAACGCACTATTAAATGCCACGTGCAAATAGTCGTGATCCAACAATTACAAGATAGCCATCTAAATTGAGTCTGCACCACTTTTCAAAGATGTGAGGCGGCATGATGTGGTCTTTTCCTGGAAACACACCCAAAGACCATCAGTTTGAGAGAATTTGGTTTTCATGATGAGTGGGCCTTAGTGTGGACTGAAGACTAGCCACCTGTTCTGCATGTTGTGCAACTGGTTCTGAGAAGACCCAGAGCATCCGTTGCTCGACTGGGTGTTTGACTTTGTTGAGGAGTTTCTTGGCTTTTCTGTAAGGTGGTGGTTCTCATGGGCATGTCATATTTGGGCCAATAATTTATGTATTCTAAAAATTCAAAGTGCATCTCTTAAAGGACCTTTTACCGAATACAGCTCGCTTAAAGCCATCCTGAGCCTCTACCATAGCCTCCAGACAGGATCTGAACCTGGAGAACACAACCTTCATGATGTCCTTCAAGAGATACCTGAACACCAATCTGATCCTGGCGTCCATCTTGATTTTCCTAACCTGACCTGTCCGGTCAAATTTTTTTTTTTTTTTTCAAAAAGAGACGTTGTTACTCTCGAAATGATTAAAGTTTTCACCATTCCGGACCTTTAAATATTTAGCAGTAAGTCCCCGATTTTACAATTTACTGTCTTTATATTAAAAATAAAAAAGATCTTTGATATATAAATAAATTGATCTGAGATGTATACACCCATACCGTCTCCTGTCATTTATTTTTGTTCATCCCTATTTCCACTTTCTGGTTTTCAACATTACATTGCTCCTGCCTCAGAATTCTCATCTTCATACTTAGTTGTTTACCAGCAATGCTTCAAGCAAACTACCATTTCCTTTTATATATATATATAGTAAATTATTAATATATATTCCTATGTAAGGTTAGTGAAAGAGAACCCCAGTAGAGTGCTCGATTATTAAGTAAAATTAAAAAATAAGAGCTTAATCTTTATTTATGTATGTATTACGGAAGATCAGAACAACATAGGTACCGTCGGTTTCAAATCCAAACAAAGGGGACCTGTAGTTGGTCTCGTATGCCAGACTCTCTTCAACCTCTGTTTATGTCTGTTTCCCCTTTTTTTTCTAGGAAGACAGACATAAACAGAGGCTGAAGAGAGTTCAGCAGAGGAGAGCAACTATAGGTCCATTTTGTTTGAAACCGACGGTACCGACGGTGTTCTGATCTTCTGTGATACATATATTTAAAGTATTGTATAGCCGGTTCATTTTAAAAACAACAAGTGAGAAACTCTATAATTCCCCTTTGAGAACGGATGCTATTCCCAAAATATTAGGACGAACGTACGTATATATATATATATATATATATATATATATATATAGAGAGAGAGAGAGAGGGAGAGAAAGAGAGAGAGAGGGAGAGAAAGAGAGAGAGAGATTAGTTTGATATTCCATGTATGTTTCTAGAGATATTTTGATAATGATGAGTGAGTGGTACTTGAAGCATAAAACGATGTTGTTATATATATATATATATATATATATATATATATATGCATTTCAATAATAATGGCGAGGTAGCCATAATTACCGAGAACGGAGAGGCCTATATTACTAAAGCAAAAAAAAAAAAAATTATTCTTCCTTACTTCAGTAACACGGTTAAAATATAAAAAAATGAATGGAGGAGAAAAAGATGGTGGTGATATTGAAACGTCTTTCGGTTGACTCACTGTCAAGATAATACGTCGACTGAATTAAAATCGTGGTAAATAAGAACCATAGGATAGATTATCGAATGAGGGTAAAAAAAAAAAAAATTATATATGAAGACATCTCGATATCACCACCATCTTTTTCTCTTCATTTTTTTTTTTTTGCTTCTCGGTAATTATGGCTATCTCGCCATTATTATTGTAATGCATTTCAAAATTCTGTCCTTACAAAAACATATATAGGCATTCCAACAGTACAAACCACATCTCAATCCATAAAACAAACATTAAACACATCAAGACATTTCCAAAAAAAACCCACATCCCATGCCGGCTTATACACTGTCCCATGCAATGACTGCCATCAATTTTACGTGGGAGAAACACAACGTGAATTAAAGAAAAGATTGAATGAACACAAAAGGGACATAAAAAACAACAACCCTCTCAGTGCACTTTTCTCCCATGCACAAGAGCACGGTCATGCCTTCAAATTGTAACAAGCTGAAATCACAAAATACATCCACAACAAAGCTCGGCGAAGACTGCTGGAAACTGCACTCATCACCGCCTCCAACACCATCAAGCAACGAAATGGCTTCTTTAACCTATCACCCTTAATAAGCAAAATCATCCTTACTGAACAAAGACTTATGCCTGATCATAGATAACATCTATTTTTATCTCTGACCTTAATGACACTCTCCCACTTATCTCCGCATATACACCCCCCCACACACACACATCTTCATTCTCCACGAATCTTAACTTTTTCTAACTCACTCTTTCCCTCACATTTTTAACACAGCAAGCTGGTGAAACTTTCTCACTTTTCAAAATATTTCAAATATTTCACACCTAATCACAACAAATCTCGCCTCTCCCCCTCACCCATTCCCCCTCTCAACCACTTCTCTCGTACTCTTACTCTTCTATACCTCCCACTCTCAAATCCCCTCATTTTCTCAAATCCTCTCTAAGACCGTGATGTTCACCCATCCACCAAAATCACAGGCCCCCTCCTCCTCCTCTACCAAGCCTCCATTTCTCTGCATACACCCCCCCCCCCACACATACATCCCCATTCACCATGAACCCAAACCTTCCAACCTATTTTTTCCTTCATTCTTTGCCGCAGCCACCTGTTCAAATATTCCAGCCTCCCTCTTCCCCACCCCTCCACTCCCTCACTCACTGCCATCCACATTATTCCCGCTCATCCCACCCACCCCTCCCTTTTTCTCTTACAACCAGCCACAGTATCCCTGCTCACCCCCACCTTTCCACTCTTCACCACCCAGTTTCATAAACATTTACTTTCATTCCTTACTACTGACTCCACTAAGTCCGGATGTCACCCCTACTGTTCTCTACAGTAGTGGCTACTACTTTCCTCCCTTCTTCCCATAATGTCAACCCTATATGTGCACGTACTTGCATGACATTTTTCTTTATATTATCATCCTGATGAAGTCTCATAAATAAAGACGAAACGTTGATATATACATAAAAAACATCCCTTTTTGGTTTTCCTTTTTCATTTTCCCAAAAACATATATATATATATATATATATATATATATATATGTAATACACTATCATCTTTGTTGTCATCTTATATTATCGAGGGATGTATTTATTTACCTCCTTTCCAGGAGGTTAGGCACAAGGCCAGTTTTATCTTACTCCCACAAGTAAGATGGGACCCAAGATCGGGTCGGGAAAGTGGGGTTTGAAAAGCCAGTGCCCGAGAAAGTGAGCACTCTGGCCATTAAAAATTGCCTGGGCAGCCCCGTCGGCATTCCCCGGTAGGGGCGCCTCAGGCAGTAAGCAATAAACTTACTCCTCCCCAAAGAGGGGAGGCGAAGCCTGGGAAGGTGGACCTCCTAGAACTGCACAGAACAGACCCATAGACCGGCATAAATCAAGCCCCGAAGGCCAAGACAATACCAGTCTATGGGGTGCAGTATCCATCGGAACAGATACTACACTTTGATCTTAAAGCTTAAAACAACTAAAATCAACTTGGATGATGTACTAGTGATAAGTAGTAAATGTTTAATTAGTGAAATATCAATCTTGGTATACAAGAAAGTTAAAATTAAGAGAAAAACATTGGGGGGGGGGGGGGGGAGGAAGGAGACAGGAAGTTTTTCTGTGATGAAGCAAAAGTCTCCCCGACCTCCATCATGAATC
Source organism: Sepiola atlantica (assembly GCA_963556195.1). Taxonomy (NCBI): domain Eukaryota; kingdom Metazoa; phylum Mollusca; class Cephalopoda; order Sepiida; family Sepiolidae; genus Sepiola; species Sepiola atlantica. The sequence continues at coordinate 76,072,037 of OY744532.1, read as the reverse complement.
GTTTCAAGTCTTCATGACAAAATTAACATTTTCAATTTTCATCGAAAACTGCCATAAGAGAAAAAAGGAAGGCAAGACACGATGGACAGAGGAAGAGAAAGAGAAATAAAACAGGAAAAGAGAAAGAAAGATAAAGCAAGAGAGAGGGAGAGGGAAAGAGAGAAATAAAACCCAGCCAAATAGAAAATAAGGCTCTAGTGCTTTGGCAGAAATCAGTTTTTTTTTTTTTATTTAACAAAAAAGTAGATTTTGACCAAAAAGCAGAAAACATATATCCATGAGAGACGCTATCGATTTAAACGGAAATCCGCTTTTTCTCGATTAAAAAAAAAAAGTGGAATTTTGCTAAAAGGCAGAGAACCCACATCCCTGATTGTACGGCGTTAAATTTTTAAGAAATTACAGTATGACGCTACAAGGTAAAGCAGTGTGAAATTGAGCAGGTGAAGTACTTACTTCGACATTTGATTTATCTTGTAAGACGTGCGAGTCTTGCCTAGTATGAGAGTGGTCATCCTTCTTATCACTGATGACAACAGTTTCTTTTTGTCCTTGGGGAAGATTAGCATTGTGAGAAGAAGCCGAATTAGCATCAAAGGTTTCAGACTTTTTACCGCTCTTCCGACGTTCTTTCTTTTTGCCATTACCAACGCTGCTGCCACCATGGCCACCCGTTCTGGGCGGAGACTGAGAACTGCCGATATTATCCATCACAAATTGATAAACTAAAAGTAAAAATAAAAATTTTAAAAAACATTTATAAAAATAAAAATAAACTGATATAGGTATGTTTATATATAGACAAAAAGAAAAAACAAAACAAATATATGTTACATATTCCTAGGTTGTAATGTGCTTTTACGGTGAAGTGTAACAATTGGTTCAGGTGGTAGACCATCAGATGCCTGTGGTCAGGGTTGGTACTAACTTGCGTTTGTGTCTTGGATTTCAGGTTTGATGTGCTCACTACATTTAGTCACACCGATGAGTCATAAAACGATGAAGCAGCTTCTCTGGATAACTAATTCTATTTATCTTCCTCCCACAAGGTAAGATGTGACACAAGGTCGGGAAAGTGGGATTAAAAAACCAGCGCTCGAGAATTTGAGCACTCTGGCTATTTAAAAATTGCCTGGGCAGCCCAATGACTGGATGACTAATATATCGATAGCTTCCGTAACAAAAGGTGCATGCATAAATCTGTTGTTAGAAAACAAAATTTTACTTTTGATCGCTGTCTTTGATTTTATTTAATCCTAATCAATATTTGATCTTTTTTTAGTCAGATTTAGCGGAAGTCGGAGGAGAACTTACTCGGTCACTTGTATGTACTTTCACTTGCCTCATTGACACCATCGCTCATTCACATGGATCAATCTGCCAACTTCAATTTCAACTATTTCTAACAAGTTCGACCTCTTTTACTCCAGTAAAATTACCTACTCTTAGCTGTGGCTATAATACTCTTACACTGGTTTCTTGATTCTTCAAATGTTTGCCTATTTTTAATCAACTTATGGCAGTTGAAACGGCAGAATGCTTGCTGCCTATTAACAATAGCAGCTTCACAGGTCGAAGTGAATCATTGCAAAGAGTGAGGCTTGCTATTGAATTGAATGTCTTTGAGGGAAAAAATGCTTCCATGCCGGCTTTAACCCTTTCGGTTACCTTCTCTGCACAATATTTAGCAGGGAGAGAGATTTTGCTCCATGGTGCATCCCTGATGAGATCACAGGGATTCCCAATCAGTACGTTAGTAATATCTGGTTGTTTTAAGTAAAAGCGCTTCTGTTTAGGGTCTGGGGTTTATGGTGATATCAACTATTATTACCAGGTGATCAGCATTCCCAAGTGGGCTCTGGGCATCTGTCATAGGAACAAGTTGAGAAGCGAGGCTTGTTCATCCTTACGATCTAGGTTGGGAAGATGATGGTTTGCGCAAGGGAATAGTCAATCGAGAAGCTACACATGTTATTACCAGCTGGGTCTGTGGAGCTTGAGAGACTGAGTGTCGAGGAGAAGCAATAGAGAAAATAAAGGTAACTAATGCTAAGTTGTATGGTTAATTGAAAGCACATGTAGGCTGGTTTCTAAACTAGGTTCTCGAATTAAGGAAAAGGTGTTACAGATATACAGTGAGGCTGTGCATATGTTTGTCAGTCTTTGCGGCAGAGTGAGAGGTAACCCGACATATAGAAATAATTAGGGATTGAGGAGTTTAGATTAGTTTTGAATAGTGCTAGTGTGACACAATGCGTGAGATTTTACGGAGCTGAGGGCTCCCCACTGCATTCGTGGGCCTTGTGCAAAACTTGCGCTGAAATTTCGGGAAAGCAGGAAAGTTCAACAGAGAGATTCTGTACTCGGTGTGATCGTGACACCAGAGCTGACAAGTGAAATATAAATGTCAAACCAGTTCGGTGACAGGTTTCAGTTGATGAGGTCACAGATCAGAATATTTGAGTTAAACAACTCAAAACATATTACCTGAGATGCAAAGAAGCAGGTGTACCTTGACTGGTTCTGTCTCCCCCTTCCTTCCTTCCTTTCTCTCTCTCTCTCTCTCTCTCTCCTTCTCTCTCTTTAGCTGGTAAAGAGATTTTAACAAAAGAGTCGGGCTGAAAACTTTGAAGGAGATGGACGTGTGTTGTTGCGCTCTCTGTAAAGTTGTAAAAATGTGCTCCGGAAGAAAATAAATATATTTTTATATTAAAAGTATAATGGTTTCTTTCCTTATTACAAATAAGGTTCTTTTGCAGCACAGAGGGTCCCTCCCAGCTAGCCGGTTCCAGAAGAGAAGGCGACAGCGATTATCGTCTAAACGATGATTGCTCACTTGTAAGAACGGCGAGTAAATTACGTGCACATGCAGCCAGACGTCTCCCGTTTGACATTTCGCCACAATTCGTCCCTAGGATAAAAGATCCTGCCACAATGGTCCCCCACCAAGATATACAACGCTCCCGGCAAGATTACCCCCTTCGTCTAAAAACCAACTTTGCCACATGGATGTCGCGACAAGGATAAACGTTCCGAAAAGGTCTGCCGCTACGCCAAAGAAACGTGCCACATTGGTGTCGCCCCCCCCCCCAGCTGTCCCGGCAAGGCAGCTTTGCCACATTGGAGCAAAGTAGCTTTGCCACACTAGGATATCTGGGGATTTTACGTTGAGGAAAGATTCTACACCATTGAGGTTTGTTCTAAGTCCGCAGATATTTGTGAAGGAGAGCCTCAAGGGAGGGGGTGATTTTGCTGTGTTTATTTTTGGAGGCACCTGGTTTCATCGTTATTTTGTTATTTTACATTTTCATTGTTTGAAAAGTGGATTTAGTTAGGGCTCTTGTACTACCAGTCGAAAACAGCAGCCAGACAAACTGTCAAACCTGTACCCTCAACCTGTCAGAACCAGAGCGGGCCAGACTAGTCATGTGAAACTGAGTGACAACCAAGTATCCCTATGTTGACCAGATAAAGAGAAAGAAAAATCGAGGATGGACGGTGTTCATTGTCCTAGTTAGAAAACAAGGTCAAGCACTGGAAGTTTTTAAGGTTTCCCTATGATGATACCTCTGCATTTGACTCATAAACAAAGAAGGAGTGCAAGTCAGGCAATAGGCGGTGCCTATCAACTCCTTAAGCAATTGTAGGTTTGCAAACCGGATAATTTGTTTGAGTTTCAAACTCTAAAAAGGTTGTTGTCCATGACTAAGGAGGCATACCTCTCCCAGTGTTTTAGTGATAAGATGACTGAAAGCGTAGATTTTACATCAGAGTTTCCTTCTCCTAGATGAATGATCTGACAAATCTATGTGTCCATCTAACTGAATGGAGTAATCCCACACCTGGGTACTATACCAGGTATTTCTATGGCCGCCCCCGTTTAGTTCTTAAACACACACACACACACACACATTAAGTTTCTACTTAAAATAATTTTTTGTGTCTCTTTCTAAAAAAATTAATGGTCTGTTACGAAATTATTTTCTGAAATTAATGGGTGACAGAAAGAGGACTTCCAACTGTGGGAGAAAAGCTCCTCCGCTCTTCTTTATAATATCACTAAATAAAAATAAAATATTGATTGAATATGTAATCGATAAAATCAATGCGAAATAACTTTTTTTTAAAAGAATATTACCCAATGTTTGTCATAAATAACTAGCAAAATAGAATTAAATATTGATTTTGCATGACAAAAGGTATTAAGCGTTTACATATGATCACTTTGGCTGACTCTACTTTATACATAAGATTATTGTTATAATAGCAATACCCACCGACCATAAAACAGTTTGGATAATCACGGATTTCAAGGTAGTTCTACTAAAATAGTCATATTTTAAAACCAAAGCACTTTAAGTCGTCAAAATACCACCATTTTGTTCGGAAATGAATATCCTTTTACATGCATTAATAAATAATAATCTACATTATATATTTGTAGAGTTTTCAGCAAATAAAGTCATAAAAATGTTAACAAAATTTTCGGCCATTTACGTCAGTTTTTTTTAACCCCCCCCCCCCCCTCCTTCTTTTAAAGATATTGTACCATTCGTCTTTGGGGAATTTGGAAAACAATCAGGAAAAATATCAATTTCAATTATTGTCGGGGTACGAAATTAATTGATCCATTATTTTTTTTGTAATCTTAAAAATAAACCTTCAACATGACGTGTATCGAACATTTTAATAAAACTATTTTCCGTACTCCAACTATTTAGTAAATCAATCTTTTATCTTTTTTATGCATTAAAATTTTAATTGTATGTTGTTTTGTCTTTCGGTAATAGTAATTTTAAATTACTTTATCCGAAAAAATATTGATCCCTTTTGAGTGAAAGTCAACAATGTCTGCTAGTATTACTGATATAACAATCAATCAGCAGCAGCTAGCTATAAACTAGCTTTGTAAAGCTTATAAAGCTTTGTAAAATTCGTTTACAGAGTTTTGAAAAAAAAAAGAAATACTTTTTGTGCTTAAAATAGTTAATGTTGTTTGTGGTTCTTTTATAAAAAATACTTGAAAGAAATATTGGTTTTCGCTCAACTTTCGAACTTCTAGTAGTAATGACTTTCTAGTCGCTAATTTAAAAAAAAAAATAAGATTCTACTTTTTTCCACCAAAACTTAAAAGTTTTGGTGGAAAAAAGAAAAAAAGACAACAAAAAAATAATTTAGAATTTAGAGTGGGGGATCAGTTTCGCATATAAATTTAACATAAAATGATCTCCCATTTCCCGGCCATTCTTGCCTTACAGTGCAATTTTAAAAATATTTTTCAAGCTGAAAACTTGATATAAAATAAATAATTACTCTACCACTAGCTTTCTCTTGAACGTGTCGTACCATTCACCTTAAATCTGAGTGACAAGCCACCCCCTAAAAAAAAAACTCCCTTAACCCTAACACTAAGTTCGAATGGCAACTTCCATCCAAAACTTCCTTAATTTAAACCCTAAGTTCAAGTGGCAAGCCCCTAATCCTACAAAAAGCCCATTAAAACCACACAAGTGTCTAAAAAAATTTTTAAAAACGCCCATACACAAAAACGCATAGGATTTATTTCCCATAAAAAAAAAATGATTAATGCCCTAAAACGTTAGAATGGCCCTGAAATGGTAAATTATTTTACATTAAATTTATGTGAAACTAATCCACACTCTAAATTCTAAATTAATTGTTTTTTTCTTTCTGACAAGTTTTCAGGGTATTCACACGTAATTGCCCCTAGTCCTACCACTAACTCAAAGTCAGAGTGGCAAGCGCCCCCTCCTCATCGCACAAAGACCCTCTTAAAACTACACATAATTGTCTAAAAAAAAAAGAAAGAAAAAAGGAGACCCCCCCCCCAAAAAAAAAAAAACATGAAATACGCACAGGATTTATCTCCCATCGAAAAAAATGATTAATACCCTAAAATGCTAGAATGGCCCTGAAATGGGAGATTATTTTACATTAAATTTATATGTGAAACTAATCCCCACTCTAAATTCTAAAATAATTGTTTTTGTTTGTTTCTTTCTGTCAAGTTTTTCAGGGTGTTAACATGTAATTGCCTAAAAAAAAAGTAGAATCTCATATTTTGAGGAGGCAAGGGGGTGATTTAGCGGAAGGTGTTAATCTACAATAACGCGAAAGAAATCTTGCAATATATTCATTTTTAAACAGTCCTAGTATTAGATTTCAGTTTCTTGTACATAAAATGTATTACAATTTATCTTTGAGTTCTTTAACTTTTTTTTTTAATGGATAAATGGTATTATTTTTTAAGGTATTTCAGCATATTTATGCTATGTGCATTTATTGCAGATTACTTGGAATCCATTAATTTCTGGAGATTTTCAGCAGCATATTCTGATTCCTTGTACAAAAATACACTTATATGGCAAATTTCATTGCTTAATCTTGTGTTTTAACAAAGATATAACATTTTTACTTAAAAATTAGTGTAAAAAATGTGACGAAATGCATATGGTATTAAAGAGGGAAAAATATTCAATCGTGCAAGGCACAAAAATAGTCATAACTTCCTTATTTTTAGTCAGATTAAAAAATGTTTTCAAAATTATTTCTTAGATCATCAAGCTCTTTCTATATATGTCATTATTGAGATATTTTAAGCAATTAAAATTTTTTCATGTATATTGCTAGTAAATCTCTGTTGAACCCTTTGTGCAATACTCGCTGTTTTGATTCAGATCTATTCAGCTTTTTGAGAATTTGATTTTCATGTTCAGTAGTGACTCTAGCTCATCAATGTTAATCAGGTATAAAAATATTTGACTAAACTTTAGCATATGTACAACTAGCAGACTATGTTTGCTTGCTATTACTTTGAAATTTAATTCCTATTCACTACTTGAAATCATTGAAACAAAACTAATCAATAAGAAAAAGACAAAACTAATCAATGGGACAAAAGTTGTCTCTCCCTTCGTTCTGTTTTAATTAATAAATAATAAATAATAATAATAATAATAAAAATTTGTGTCTATATTAAAAGTAAAAGAAATTCTTTTCTTTCTTTTTATTATCAGATATTATTGAGATTAAGCCTCTTCTACTTTGCTCATAAAATTTTAATTTGCATATGCCTATGGTGGTTGTGAGACTGCTGCCATTGCCTGATGCAAATCTGCCTGGAAGGGCTTTAGAGAACTCCTACCCATCTTGACAGATAAGCATCTGGCCGTCACGACTAGAGGACAGGCGTATACTAGCTGTGTGAGGAGTGTCATTCTTTATAGCTCCGAGAAAGCTTTATTCGGCATAAACTGTCAGTACAATGTTAGTGCTGCTATTTATATGGTTAAGACGAACAGGAGAGTTTTCCAAAGGGGAGATAATTTAGAATAGGGAAATTATTCGTAATTGTTCATTGCATTCACCCCCCATTCTATTTCAATCATAAGGGAACAAAGTCGTTCCATCGACCGGGCTTTTTGCTGGTTCTGTTGGAACGTCTCGGTAGTCTGATATCGGGAGTAGAATCAGGACACAGGATTTCCGAGTCTGACGATATGCAGAGGTCGATTTTCTCTCTCCGTCCTGAGTGAGTAAAAATCCGTCTCCTTCTGCGTGCGGGTGGTTGAGACAGGGGTTCTGAATCGGTTTGGGGATGAGCTCGTTTCGGAGCAAGTGGATGATCGTTCACCTCTGGCTCGTTCTGACCACCTTGACTTTCTACAGATGTTATGGACTCTGTATCTGATGGTTGCGCTGAGTCCGTAGATGAGTCATATGGTGCAGCTTGACCTTCAGCCGAGGTGGAGGTGGAGGGGTCTTGAGATTAGGCGTCTCCTCGGGGGTTATATTGAGTGTAGGTATATTCCCTGCAAGATTCTTTTCCATCAGAATGTCGTATCAATGCATGATGCGGATTCGCCTCAATCAGTTCCACTGGGTTCGTTAATGGGTCATTCTTACTATGACGGACGAAACGTCTCAGAAGGACCGTTCCAGGTTTAGAGAGCCATGAAGGAAGCGAAGTTCCAGCCGAGCTTCTTCGTTGAAATGTAAGAAACCTCTCGTGAGGCGTGGCTGTACATAAGAGCGTCCTAATAACGTACAGCGATTCCGGGGAGGAGATCTTCCCAATGAGTAATTGGACATTTGCGGTTTGCAGCCGCTAGTCGTATGCTTTTCCATATTATACCGTTATAGCGCTCACATCGGGCGTTTCCCTGAGGGTAGTACGGCGGCGTCCGGCTTGTGGCTACTCCTCGTTCGTGAAGAAATTGTTTGAGTTGTTCAGACATAAAAGAGGCTCCACGATCTGAATGGATGTAGGCTGGAACACCAAAAATGGCAAATAAAGAGCACAAGCGCCATATCACCGATTTTGCTGATATGTCCGGACAAGGAAATGCGAAGGGGCATCGTGAATACTCGTCGATGACGGTTAGAATGTAACGATTCCCATTACTAGATGGTAATGGACCCTTAAAATCGATGTTTATTCTCTCGAACGGTTGAGTCGCTTTTATCAGTGTCCCGGTTTTAGGCCTGAAGAATTGTGGTTTATGTTCTGCACATATTGTACACGATTTTATCATTTTCTTTACGTCATCCGATGAATATGGTAGATTTCTGGTTCGTACCACGTGTCATTCGTGTTATTCCTGGGTGGCACAGTTCATCCGTGTTGGGTATAGAGCTACATACCCTCGATAGTGCGTCAACTGCAGCATTCTCTTTACCGGGTCGGTAGATTGCATCAAAAGAAAAACAGGAGAGTTCTATTTTCCACCTCGCAATTTTATCATTTTTGATTTTGCTTGTTGTCCTGGTGTTGAACATAAATGCAACGGATTTTTGGTCAGTAACTAGTCGAAAATGTTGTTCGATCAAATAGTGTCTCCACTTTCTGAGTTCCCTCCACTATAGCATAAGCCTCTTTTTCAATTGCCGAGTGTTGCTGTTCTGAACGCGACAAGGTCCTTGAAAAAAAAGCGACAGGGTGTACGAATTGCCTTAAAGAGGCAGCAATTGCATAATCAGGTGCATCTGTCTCCACCACCAGAGGAATAGCGGGGTCTATAGCTGTAATTGCTGCATTGGCTATATTCTTTTTAATATTCTTAAAAGCCTCCACTGCTGTGTGCGAGAGAGGGAAACTGTCCGTTTGTACCAGTGGGTGAATTTTGCTTGAAAAGGAAGCAATCCACTGTGAATAATGTGCAAACATACCAAGGGCTCGTTTTAGGGCACGCATATTATTAGGTATTGGCAGTTTTAGCAGCGGCTTCAATCGTTCTGGGTCTGGTGACATAGAGCCTTTGCTTACGGTGTACCCTAGTAAATTAATGGTGTCTACGCTAAAAACGCATTTATCGTTATTTAGTGTTAGGTTGTATTTTTCAATCGTCGCCATAAATCGTTTCAGATTATGATTATGGTCTGCATAGTTGTGTCCACATATTGTTACATTATCAATGTAGGCAAAGGTTCCCTCTGATTTTTCATCGCTAATTATTTTATCCATAATTCGTTGAAAACTGGCATCACCATTCGTTACTCCAAATGGTATCCTTTTAAACTGGTAGAGGCGGCCATTCGCCTCAAAAGCCGTGGAGGGTCGATCAACTGGTTTGATAGCCACTTGGTGATAGGCACTTCTGAGGTCTAGTGTGCTATATAATTTATATTTAGCAATTTCGCTTATAATTTCATCTATCCGTGGTAGGGTTAGCATTCAGTAGAGTAAACCTATTTATGGTTTGAGAGTAATCGATTACTAGTCTGTTTTTTTTTTGGTTTTCGGAAGATGTTATTACAACTTCGGCCCTCCATGGAGACTCATTCATTTCAATGATTCCTTCACCAAGCACTCGTAATCTCAGTTTTTATGAACTTTTTATCCTCAAGTGAGTCAATCTAGTTAATATTGCATCCATTGTTTGCTGGAATATGACTGCAGCTGGTTTGACCCCCGAAAGGAAAGCAGTTGAATCTAAACAGTCTGACTTTAATTTAAGAGTCGCCTTTGATTTAGTGCAAAATCCTACTCTTCTGAAAAACATTGCTAAATTTAGCCTTGACTAATTCTGTGAATTGTTTTTCAATACAAAAGAATAGAAGAAAGATTTAAAGTGTTAAAAACATGCTTGAGAGGAATATTGAAAAGATTCAATTCTTCTATCGAGTCTAAACCAAGCAAATTTAAATCATAATTATCAGAGATAGGATGTTCCAGAAAATGTCTTTTTTAAAGGACACATTGCAATTTAACTCACCCATCAACTGAATTGTGTTGCCCGATATACTTCGAGCTATATAATGTGTTTCTGTTAACGCTGGCTTCTCAATATGTTCCCACATGGAGCGTGAGATATGGGTAATGTCCGAAGCCGTGTCAAACTGAAATCGAACTGGACTGCTATTTAAAATAACAGTAATAAATTTTCTGCGACTCTCGTATCTCACAGAAACCAACATGCAGGATGATACTTTTCCACTGAAAATACTGTTGGATACATTTGATTTGCCTCAACTGAAGATGTTATCAAGGAGGTCAGTTCGCATTCAAAATTGTGTAAATCCAATGCAGGTCACGACATGACAAAAACAAATAGCACAAAGCTCAAAGGGTAGGTGTTAGATGAAATAGATTTTATCTAGAAAATAAATATGAAGGACATTTTTGTATTTAAAGGGGAAGTAACTCTTTGCCCAGGGATTATCTCTCATGTCTCAAAGAGATTGTAAGAATGAATTATGTCCCTTGTATTTTCCAGACAGCAGACATTTTGGATTGTACGTGTCACACAGCGCTCTTCAAGTAATACGTTTAAGCTAACAAGTAATTCTACTTTAGTTTTAAATAGATAATAAATGTTAATTGTTGATCTATATAGAAGAGTTTTTATTCAATTTACTTCTTTATATTCGTCCCATACCTCACATCAGAACCGAAATGCATTATGGTGAATTTAATTTCATAATGAAATTTATGTGGGAGTGGGGGATACTCACTGACTTGTTTGCTTGGCTGGGATGTATGTGTGTTTTTGGGGTGGGGCATTTTTTTTGTTAATAATTTACAATGTAGAACTGGATTTACAATCCCCAGAAGTAAATGGACCTGAAAAGCCTGGAAAGACTATTTTCAACCAAAAAGAAATGTGTAATAATAAAATTAAAACAATCATTGAATTAGAAAACAATTAATGAGATGTCCTTTTGCAAAAGAATAAGCAAATTAGTTAACCACAGTATGTCTATTGCATAAACATGATCAATATATTAGGAAGCTAAAATTCTTGTTTTTAAAAATGAATTTGGTGTTTTAATCTCATTATCAGTGCCATAAACTTTATAGAAATTTGTTATATGGAGCGATCCACAGAATTACAATTTATTAGCTGTATCTAGTCAGTGTTGCCGAGAGTCCCTATTTACTTACCTCCCCACGAGGACAGAGTTAGACACCAGATCGGTTTTTAATGTGGGGAAAATCCAGCTCTCCAAAAAGAGGCACTCGGGATTGAAGAAATTTTTTTTTAATTACCTCAGTCTAGAAGGATTTCTCTGTCACTGATCGAGGATAGAACAGTTGAAGTGCATTGTCAAAACAGATTAGCTCGCTTCCAAGTGAAAGTAGTAGAAACTAACCTTAACTCAGCTCTACTACAAGAGTAAACACCTGCATGCAAACCCGGCGAAAACTCAAGTCTGCTCATTCCATCTCAGTAATCAGGAGGCCAACCGACCCCTTAACATCACGTAGTCGGGACTACAACTTGAAAATCGCATCAACCCTGTCTACCTTGACGTAACCCTGAACTGCACCCTCTCATTCAAGGAACATATAAAAAGGTTAAACATGAAAGTCAGCTTCCGAAACAACATCCTACAGAAACTGATCAACTCCAAGTGGGGAGCTACAGCACACACACTAAAATGCACTGCTTAGGCCCTGTGCTATTTTTCTGAAGAGTATGTGTGTCCTGCCAAAAATTTAGACCCAGCATTGAACAATACCTGCCACTTGATCACTGGTTGTCTGAAGTCTACCAACCTGAACAACCTGCATCTCCACAGTGGCATTGCCCCTGCAGATGCGAGATGAAAATTCCCCTTCTGAGGCCCTAACTCCTGGCTCAGGAACACCCTGGGTTCAATGGAAAATGCTCAACCGCCTGAGAACAGAAATTGAGTGATCAAAAGCTGCTATGGTTAGATGGAGCTTCAAAACGACCCAACCATTTACAAATACGGAGAGGAGGACGATACAATGCAACACTGCCTTGTCTGCTCTCTACTGCCCAACCAGTGCAGCTTGAAAGATCTTGCAGAGTACAACAATAATGCAAAGGACTGCGTAAAAAGTGGGAAACTGTTGTATGACCACATGTATCAAAGACACGCGAAGAAGAATCAGAACAGATGCTACACTTTGATTTTTTTGACCAGGGGTCTTTTTAATTTTCAGTTTTTTTATTTTTAAACTAAGCCGGTTTTCGTTTGTGCATCAAATTATTTTTTTTAATAGGATTTTGAAAGTTATTTAATTATTACGGTATCGTTTGGTCATTAAATTATTAATTGGACCAAATTGTTATAAAACTATTAATGTTGCTGAAGGTAATTTTTAAAAAAATTTTCTTTATAAAATTATTGAATGTAAATAGCTTCCAAAACTTTCAATTTTTGAATACATGAAGATTTGCTAAAAAATTTGAATACAGTTTAAATGACTTTATGTTCGACAGTTTAAATGTTTCCAAAATCTTTTTAAATTTTAAATGGTCACAAAGCAATTCATTCTTTTAACTATTAACAAAAGATTAAAATGGTTGATTTGTTCATAGAGAAACGGAAATGAATCCTGGTGGATTTAATTTTGTAATTAAATTCTCTTTTAAATAGGATTTTAAAAAACTATTATTTTACGCTATTACATTGTTTAATTAAAAAAAATATTTAAAAAAAATGCTATTTTAATCAATACAAAAATTAAATCTATTTATCGATTGTACCATGCTGTTTGGTCTAGAATTTAGAGACATTTTCTTTTTTTTTTGCAATAATCGCATATTTTTGTAAAAAAAAAAAGTAAATAAATACACAAATAATAAATAAATCGTCATAAGTCAAGTTTAAGTAAATGTTTTCTTTGATGACATCAAACAAGTTATTTATCTACCTCCCACAGCGGTAAGATGTGACACAAGGTCGGGAAAGTGGGATTTGATAAACAAGTGCCCGAGAAGGTGAGCACTCTGGGCAGCCCCGTCGGCATTCCCCGGTAGGGGTGCCTCAGGCAGTAAGCAATAAACTTACTCCTCCCCAAAGCCTGGAAGGGTGGACTTCCTAGAACTGCACAGGACAAACCCACAGACCGGCGTAAATGAAGCCCCGAAGGCCAAGACACTACCAGTCTATGGGGTGCAGTATCCATCGGAACACATACTACACTTTGATCCCGGCCATCAAACAAATAGCCACTTTGCCCACCCCACTCTATTGAATAACTAATGATCAGAAAATGCATTGAGTAACAGAAACTAGGAACTTGCAATTTCTGGAAAATCTCTTATAGTGTGGTGAATAATGGGTAATCAACAATTCCTCTGTTATCCAACCACAATGATGTCGTTTCCACGGCAACTGATAAGGCTGAACTACTTGCCCAGCGGTTACCCATAAACTCCACTTTTGACCCTGCAAACCACTCCCTCCCAAATTTCCTATTGCGGACTAAATCTACATTTGATGACCTGATCATTACTCCTTCTCATATTCGCGATTTCATAAAAAACCTTGACACCTCCAAAGCATGTGGGCCTGATCTTATCGCAATAATAGTAATAAAGAAATGCTAAAAATTCTCCAAAAAAATGCCTAACCGAATCTTGTTTCTCTGATAGCTGGAAAATTGCCTTTGTAGTACCAGTCTTCAAGAACTCTGATGATAGAACTGACCCTCATAATTATGCTCCGATGAACTTGCTGCTCTGGTCCCCCCTCGACAATCAGTTAAATCCCATCGATTCACTGTGGAGGTCCCGAGACGCCGGAGAGCTTTCTACTCTAATAGCTTCTTTCCTCGAGCTGCCAGCCTTTGGAACTCTCTGACTCTACCGACATGCAAAAATTTCAATGTAATGTAAACAAACATCTCGCTGCACAACTCCTCTCTTAGGATGCACCCTTTAATTTTTAACCCCTAATCCACAGTAGCCCCTTACGTCTCAGTGGCAATATACCTTGTCTGGGGTGAACGCAAGATAATTTTTTTTTATATATATATGTATATACAGGGTGGGCCAAAATAAGGGTCCTATCTTTAAATTTGAATAACTTGAATTTGAATAACTTCCACAAAATAAAAGTTAAACTCACCAAACTTTATGTGTGTGTAGACTGACCCTTCCGAGATTTTTTGAAATAAACAAAACAAATTTTAGCCGAAAAACACTTCTTAAAACTTACAAAAACTAAAGTATTGTTTTTTACACTGTTTTGAGTTTTTTAAGCAAAAATAATGTTTTCTAAATGAGGGTACGTTCCTTAGGGCTAATACGGCTCATGCTTGCTTCGGAAGGGGTCCTTTACTTATTCTAAAAAAAAAAAATTTTTTTTAAAAATCAATAAATAAAAAAGTTATGAATTTTTAAAAATAGGACCCTTATTTTTGCCCACCCTATATATAGTTAGATTAATTTCTGATATTTAAAAAAATTACATTTAAAAAATACTTTCTTTGGTGCTCGTACAGAGAAGCGTCCGTATTAAATTATCAATACCACAAAAAAAAAACAAAAAAAAAACAAAACAGTATTATATATTTTTTACGCAGCAGATTTAAATACGTATCCTTACCAAAAAGTAGGAAAAATGATCGAGTAGAATTTTAATTAAAAACAAAAATCAGTTTCATCGTATTTTGGTGAAGACAATTGATTTATTACTTGTTAATATGACAGACTGAGTTATCTCCCCCTGAATTTCGTGTTCTTCGATCGAATCAATTGCCGAACCCGATTAAACGATATAATGAACTTTTATTTTTTATTACAATTCTACTCGATAGTTTTTGATAATTTTTGGTGTACAAACCTATTTTTGCTTGATACATAAGTATAGCAAAGAGTTTTCCGGTTAATTTAATTGTAACTGCGATTTCATATGTACCCGTTTCTGTACAAGCACCCTTTCTTCTGATTTAAAAAATTTTGTTTAACTTCTGCAGTTTACGGGCCGTGCTATTTTTTTTTAGATAGTATTTTCAAGTTAAATTCAATTCATACGGTATATTTGATTAAATTGTTAGGTGAAAGTACAGAATAGTTAACAAAGTCACTCCCCATGTTAAGAATAGGTGTCTAAATATTAAATAATGACGTTATTATTTCACTACGGTCCGTAAACTGCAGAAGTACCCTTTTTTAATAATCGTATATCATATGAAGAATTACACAAATATATATAATACACTTATAAAAAAAAATTTTTTTTAATAATTAAATATTTATACAGCCAATATTAAAGCAACCTATAATCTTTACTGTATGTAAATAAAAATAATTATTTAATCGAAATTTAGAAGAAAAGACAAATAATTAATATCAATAAATAATAAGAAAGGCATGCAATGTTTTTCTTTTCTTTCTAAACATCATTTTCTATTTTAAATCGTTAATAAATAAATAAAATGAACTTCACCTTTTGTGCGATCTTCTTAAATTATACGAATACAGTTCACCTCCTTTTTTGCTTGTACGATTTATTAACTTTGAAATACTTCGTTTCTGTTTTTAACCACGGCGTGCTCGCGTAAAAGTCACCATATGTGCATGCGAAAACGGTAAACACAAAATGCTTACAAATTACTCAGCTTTTGATGACGACATGCGCATCTCATCCAAGTCAATTTTGGCTGATGAAATCGTCTATTCCAAGAATACAGAAATGTAACTCGTTTAGTTATCTCCCCTTTTCAAGTCAACGTGAGTTATCTCCCCTGCTGTAACATTTCGCGCCAATTAAAAAAAGTTTAACAACAAAGCTAATTCAACCAGGGTTATTTTTTACCCCGCCTAATAAACCGGTATCGTCCGGGCCTTTGAGTCTTGATTTACGCCGGTCTATTGGGGGTTGTCGGTCCTGTGCAGTTCTAGGAGGTGCACCCTCCCAGGCTTTGCCTCCCATCTTTGGGGAGGAGTAAGTTTATTGCTTACTGTCTGAGGCGCCCCTACCGGGGAATGCCGACGGGGCTGCCCAGGCAATTTTTAAAAAGCCAGAGTGCTCAAATTCTCGAGCGCTGGTTCTTTCCCACTTTCCCGACCTTGTGTCACATCTTACCTTGTGGGAGGAAGATAAATAGAAAGCCTACAATCTTTATTTATTATTATTTATTTTTATAAATTATACAAAATATGGCACTAGGCCGAACGGGGGGGGGGGGGTCAGAACAGGGATGGGGGAGCCGAACAGGGAGGGGGTAATCTTATTTAACATTTGACCATATACTTTTATTTATTTTATATGCCTTTTTTTAATTGAAGGAATTTTCCTTACCTCAATTCTAAGTGGTGGTAAGATTATCTTCCCTTCTTGGAGGAAGAGGAGATAAGGGGTAATCACCACACGTGAATTACGTTGGCAGGGAGATGGTGAAGAAGTTAGGTATTGAATAGTCCAGTTGGGGCCCAGTCGGGCTGGTCGACGCGTGTCGGTATTCCATACTAGTGGACACATGGTACTTTTTTTTTTAAATTTAATGGCTCGGTTGGGACCCAGTTGGGGCTGGTTTACGCGTGTCTGTATTCCATACTGGTGGACACATATGATGTTTTATTTAATGGCTCGGTTGGGACCCAGTTGGGGCTGGTTTACGCGTGTCTGTATTCCATACTGGTGGACACATATGATGTTTTATTTAATGGCCAGGTTGGGACCCAGTTGGGGCTGGTTGACGCGTGTCTGTATTCCATACTGGTGGACACATATTACGTTTTATTTAATGGCTCAGTTGGGACCCGGTGGGGCTGGTTTACACGTGTCTGTATTTCATACTGGTGGGCACAAATTACGTCTTTTTTGGATACCCTATCTCTTCCCTGCTTACCTCAGGCCAACCTAATAAGTTACCAACTATTTCTTTAAACGTGACTAACGTTGAAATTGTTATAAAACTGTATGCGTATGGTGACAAGCAGAAATGAACGAACAACACGGGATTAAAATTGATAAAATACTATGGTTTATTTTCCGATAAGTTATTTTGAAATTGGAGTGAATGTCAGTAGTCGTCGAGAAGTCTTGGTGGGCAGTAGTAATTTGTGAGCCGAGCGAGCAGTGGTAGAAGCAGTAATAGTTGCGGTGTAGAGAAGTCGTCTGCGCTGGAGGACGCGGTGTAGCAGTAGTGCGAATAGTTGTGTTCAGCGTCGCTGATTCAATGGCGTTTAGCAGACGAAATTGTTGTGATAGTCGACGATTGTTATTTGGTACTTGAAGTTGCTGGGTTTTTCTCGTCGTTGTTTGAGGAGGACCGAACGTCGCTATTCTTGTGTTCTTGGCTGATTCCAGATTCCCCCCCCCCTTCTATATCTCTCCTTCCTGTAAAAGAAAAAAAACTAAAAACTCCTTTTGTTCACTGGACCCAGCTGTTTTTATGTGAAAGTGGCGGACGTAGTTGTAGACTCTTGGCTCGCAGGGGAGAAGACCAATAATGGCCGTTGACTCCAGAAAACTGTGTTTGTTTGTGGTACTATTTTTGGCCACAGTGATCGCGGTAGTTGATCGGTCAGCCCGTAATTTCGTGGTAGTAAACATGATTATGTTTACAGACTTTTGTGCCACTGTGGCGATCACAGAACGCCTCCCAGTGCCTGGTATTCCACTTTTAAGCGGTCGGGAATCAGGTAAATAAGGCCGACTTGGATGGCGGTCGTCATGGTAACACATGCCAGACAGTATGACGGCGTCTTCAGATCAAAACGAGATCTAAAATCATAACAGCTCCCCCAGATCTCATTTTGACCTGAATTGTCCGGCACGGTTAGAGTTGCATGTGTGAAGTGTCAATAGTCTAGGGATCAGGTTTGGTCTGTATCCCGATGGCATTTGAGGGATTTCTATGTGTCTGGAGTCTTGTATATTCTGCGCGGTTGTCTGATGAATGAGTGCATTTGATCTGTGCAGGTGCTTGACAAATGAGCGCACTTGGTCTGCGCGGTTGCTTGACGAATGAGCGCATTTGGTCTGCGCGGTTGCTTGACGAATGAGCGCATTTGGTCTGCGCGGTTGCTTGACGAATATGCGCACTTGGTCTGCGCGGTTACTTGACGAATGAGCGCATTTGGTCTGCGCGGTTGCTTGACGAATATGCGCACTTGGTCTGTGCGGTTGCTTGACGAATGAGCGCACTTGTATCTGCGCGGTTGCTTGACGAATGAGCGCACTTGCTCTGCGCGATTGCTTGATGAATGAGCGCATTTGATCTGCGCGGTTGCTTGACGAATGAGCGCATTTGGTCTGCGCGGTTGCTTGACGAATATGCGCACTTGGTCTGCGCGGTTGCTTGACGAATGAGCGCACTTGTATCTGCGCGGTTGCTTGACGAATGAGCGCACTTGCTCTGTGCGGTTGCTTGACGAATGAGCGCACTTGTATCTGCGCGGTTGCTTGACGAATGAGCGCACTTGCTCTGCGCGGTTGCTTGATGAATGAGCGCACTTGCTCTGCGCGGTTGCTTGACGAATGAGCGCACTTGTATCTGCGCGGTTGCTTGACGAATGAGCGCACTTGCTCTGCGCGGTTGCTTGATGAATGAGCGCACTTGCTCTGCGCGGTTGCTTGACGAATGAGCGCACTTGTATCTGCGCGGTTGCTTGACGAATGAGCGCATTTGGTCTGCGCAGTTGCTTGATGAATGAGCGCACTTGGTCTGCGCGGTTGCTTGACGAATGAGCGCACTTGGTCTGCGCGGTTGCTGGACGAATGAGCGCATTGGTGACTGCTGCACATGGGGGTCTGCGCTGTTGTCTGATGAACGAGCGCATTGGTGACTGCTGCACATGTGGGTCTGCGCGGTTGTCTGATGAATGAGCGCATTGGTGACTGCTGCACATGGGGGTCTGCGCTGTTGTCTGATGAACGAGCGCATTGGTGACTGCTGCACATGTGGGTCTGCACGGTTGTCTGATGAATGAGCGCATTGGTGACTGCTGCACATGGGGGTCTGCGCTGTTGTCTGATGAACGAGCGCATTGGTGACTGCTGCACATGTGGGTCTGCGCGGTTGTCTGATGAATGAGCGCATTGGCGACTGCTGCACATGGGGGTCTGCGCTGGTGTTGCTGCGTGTCGTTCAAGTTGATGGGTCCTCCTGTTGATCAACGAACGTCCAGTTGTTGAGTATCCGGTCGTGCCCGTGCAGGTGCACCCGTTTTTTTTGAACCGGTGTGATGTCTTCCATAATGTTGTCAGCTATGTCCGGGAATGTCTGGTGCCTGATGAACGTCCAGGAAGATGTGGCTGTCGCGTCCTGCGTTGAAGAGAGCCGGTAGATCTCGAAGGGTGATGCTGATGCTTGCCGAGCCCGACCTTTAACAACCAGTATTAAGTCGTGAGGCTTGGTGTTGCCGAGCCTGCTGAAATGTCCAAAATCGCGGTTGATGAGGTCTGGACGATGTCATCTTCTTTACCAGATTTTGTGTTTGAAATTGCCGATCTGTGATCTTCGATGAGGCTGATAGGTTCATTAGGTATGAATCCCAAGTAGTCCATTCTACTTATCGCACGCTTCTGACACCAGTTGTTATAAAACTGTATGCGTATGGTGACAAGCAGAAATGAACGAACAACACGGGATTAAAATTGATAAAATACTATGGTTTATTTTCCGATAAGTTATTTTGAAATTGGAGTGAATGTCAGTAGTCGTCGAGAAGTCTTGGTGGGCAGTAGTAATTTGTGAGCCGAGCGAGCAGTGGTAGAAGCAGTAATAGTTGCGGTGTAGAGAAGTCGTCTGCGCTGGAGGACGCGGTGTAGCAGTAGTGCGAATAGTTGTGTTCAGCGTCGCTGATTCAATGGCGTTTAGCAGACGAAATTGTTGTGATAGTCGACGATTGTTATTTGGTACTTGAAGTTGCTGGGTTTTTCTCGTCGTTGTTTGAGGAGGACCGAACGTCGCTATTCTTGTGTTCTTGGCTGATTCCAGATTCCCCCCCCTTCTATATCTCTCCTTCCTGTAAAAGAAAAAAACTAAAAACTCCTTTTGTTCACTGGACCCAGCTGTTTTTATGTGAAAGTGGCGGACGTAGTTGTAGACTCTTGGCTCGCAGGGGAGAAGACCAATAATGGCCGTTGACTCCAGAAAACTGTGTTTGTTTGTGGTACTATTTTTGGCCACAGTGATCGCGGTAGTTGATCGGTCAGCCCGTAATTTCGTGGTAGTAAACATGATTATGTTTACAGACTTTTGTGCCACTGTGGCGATCACAGAACGCCTCCCAGTGCCTGGTATTCCACTTTTAAGCGGTCGGGAATCAGGTAAATAAGGCCGACTTGGATGGCGGTCGTCATGGTAACACATGCCAGACAGTATGACGGCGTCTTCAGATCAAAACGAGATCTAAAATCATAACAAAATTAATTTTGGGGAAGGCCAAAGATACTAATTTCTCTTATTATTTACGAGTGAATCTCGGCCGCGATTTTTTTTTTTTTCTATAGTTAATTACTTTTAGCTGGACATTCTGACGCGTTTCCCAACATTTTGCGACACGTTTCCTTACATAATCAATAACATTGTTATTGACTAAAAACTGGTAAATGATGAGTTCGAAGGGTTTAAACAGTTTCTTCAGAGGCGATAATATATATATTTTTTTTCAGATTATGACATTAAGTACGTTTTGGAGTCAAAATCAATGTAATATTACATATTAATAGGGGGAAAAGACATTTTAATACCTTTTTTGTCTTTTAGCAATACAAAAACAACATGGCAGTATTCCGTAAGACACCATTTTGTGAAAATCACGCTTCTTGTAGAATATTTGTAAGGAAGCGACGTAGTCCCTTATCTCAGCTTACAACAACAATGAAAAGGGTTTATTCAATAAGGTTACCTTATGGCCGGGGGTTTGTTCTTGGACAAAGGGTTAAACTCATGTGGGGTCCCCCGGCCAAAGGTTGTGGGAGAGATGCCTTTATAACAGCATGTCATTTCCACTGTTCGAAGTGGCCCGACCACGTGTGGATTGGTCGAAGTAGCCCGATCACGTGTGGATGTAATTAACAGAATAAAACAAACAAAGGGAAGAAAGAGAACATTATTATAATATCTGAAATTATATTAGAAAGAAAACGAAGGAATCATAAAGCTTACACACAAAAATGGTATTTTGTAAAATCAACAATTAGAATAAAACATTTATATTATAACAAAACAATTTATTTGGCTAAGATATTTTGAATGGCTATCAGTTACAGAGTCCATATTTTTAAGGAGTGAAATGTTCAGTTTGTTTCAGTTCATGTTTGTACGAATGTGACAGAATAATTAGGACCGACGGGGATCGGGTACCCTAGTGGCGCGCTAGTATGCATCTTGGTGATGATGCTGGACCCTATGTAGAACGAGGTGGATATATACGACTGGTACATATATTCAACATGAAATCGGCTATCCAAACAAGGCGAGAAAATAGTGTCGAGATGTCTGGAAAAGCAACATAGGTTGTCAAACCAAATTATATCCACACAAAGAGGCACACTTACCATATGTTGCCAAAAATTCGGACAAGATCTCTTAATCATCAGAGTGAGGCGACCAGCTGGGCAGGCGAAGCTGATGGCCGGAGATAGCCATCTAAGCTGTCATCATTAACTAGGGCAGAGGTCTACTTCACAGCGAGAAAGAGAGTAATTACTTTTTAAAGGAGAAATCCCATTTATCTGTTTAGAGAGCCCCTCCCAACTCCCGGGAGAGGAAGAGGGATATAGAGAAATATGTTTGAGAAAGAAAGGGTGCGACAGTACGCCCTTTCGGTGGGAGAAGGGACTTTGGGTTAGAACGAAAAAACAGAACACAGGACAGACTTGGGCGACCACCGAACGAAAAAGGTTGTGCGTTCGGCCTCTCGTTTGGATGGCTGAAGTATTCTCCTCATCGTTTTAATTAGACAAGTTAGTTCAACTTATGACTAAAGATAATTGTAAATGGATCATCACACACGCAGAGAGAGACGACGGAATAGTTTAGTATAAAAGACATTATCAAAAGGTAGACTTTAATTCAATGTTAAAAACAATTCTTTTATCTTTGTTAATAATTATTTCATACAAAATGAATTTGCCAAGTTGTTTGCATTATCATTGTTGATTTGTTCTGCTTGAATAACCTTGCCTTCACAGAGACGAGATCGACAGAGCCATCACTGTCATCATCGTCATCCAACCCGGAGGAAATTCGATCGAGATATGTTTTTATTTGCCACTACGACGATCGGCCAGAGAGTGTTCACGGTCTGGCAAGATCTCTGTGTAGAGAACCCGAGACAGGAGCACAGAGATAGAGACACGAGTGGGTTCCATGACGCAGGATCAGAGTAGGGGTATCTGTTATACTTGGCACCGCGACCAGGATATCAAACACTTGTGCGTGAGTGGCCAACGATACCCACGGTGTCGAAGAGAGTGGGGTCCAGTTTATACGAATGTGTAATATGCGAGCGTGTTTGATCTAAAGTGATTTTTGTGGCAATTGTAATGGGTATGTGTGCTTGAAGAAAAGTTCGTTACTCATGGTAGGAATTAAAAGAGATTACCTACTTTTTTACTTTTGCCTCCCCCACCTCCTTCGTCGAGCCGGTGGGGGTGGGGGGGTGTCGACGATCTCCTCTGTGTGCGTTCGGTCAGAAAGCGGAAGAAAAAGAGAGAGAAAAGAGGGTGTGTGACTTGTTTTATAGGGAGTCAAATCACGCGTGGTCAAGCTGACCTGTTGATTCCTGATTGGCTGGAATCTTCGGCCAACATGCTTTCACGAGATAACCCCCTCTTCTCTACCTCAGAGACGAAGAAGGGCTGAGTAAACAAAGAAAGAAAGGAGTCGCAACAAATATCCCTGGCCGGTTGTGGCGTCTGCCACAACCTATACCGTTTGGTATAGGTGGAAGAAAGTTGGACAGTGTCTGAGTGAGGAAGAGGAAAGTAGGAATTTCTTAGGGCTCCCGGAGGTCTGTCAGCAAATATCTTCAGGCGAAGATAGTAGGTGGTGTTAACGTCGGGGTCGAAGTAGCTCTTTAGGGAACTAATGATATTAATGCGAGCTGATTGGTCAAATCACCTCAAAGGGACACTGATATGCAATACGAAGTAAACCTCATTTATGACTGCTGCATATTTACACATTTCAAACATGTTTTTCTTCAGATTACATGTACCGAATAGATTTTAAGTCGAAATAGTTCCTCATTATATATTATTAAAAAAAAAAACATTAAACCATTTTTTGTACACAATTTTTATTGCATTATGTTTGCCCCTTCAAACTCATTAACCTAAAAACTTAAGCAATTAATTACATTACTCAAATTATTCTTAAACGTGTCATAACGATAAATTAAATTAATTAAAACTAAAAACGCATTCTAAGTGTAAAAAAGGAAATTAAATTCAATGACTACACTGACAATTTTATTATTTAAAAAAAGGAGATAAAATAATTATTTAGTAGTAATTAAATAAAATTTAAATTTGAAAGAAAATGATTATTTATTAATGAAAAAATTACAAAAAAAAACAAACTTTTATTTTATTTTTTCAAATGATGTTGATTCTCTGAAAATAAAATTTTGATGGGTGGGGTGAAATTTTTCAATTTTTTTTTTGTCTTTTCAAGATTAAAAAAAAACTTTTATGCTGATGACATTCATGCGCAAAAGTGAAATATAAAGTTGCGTTGTAATATTCCAAGTAAAACATTTCTCTGGGAGAGGAGAGACAGCCAGGGTAACATTAATCTTCATGCTGTTTGTTTTACGAACGTAACTATATTGTATAATGTATATTATTATTTACCACAGAGAAACGCACAAGTATTTTCAAACAAATCGATTTATCCATTTTTTTTAATAGTAAAATTTGGGGCGAAAAAAACCCAATGAAGTTTATTTTTTAAAGATTGAATAAAAAATATTTTTCATAAGTAGGCCAAAAAATATCAATAAATTGTCAATAAACAATTCAGAGATCAATTTAATGTCTTAAAATTTCATACAAAATATCTGGCCTAGACCTTGGGAGTTGAAAAAATATATGGTCAGATTTTCCTCACCCGAAAAATTAACTGGAGCAAGTTTTCCTAGGTTGGGCAAAAACATTTATCAAAATTAAAAATTAGAATAAAAAAAGGTGAAAACGTCTATATTTGACATCTCTAACAAAAACAAACTGTTTACAATTTTAATATTCAATTATAGACTTTTCAAGATGAAGAAAGATATCTAATCTACTTTCGGTTCTAAAAAAAAACCAACAAATTAGTCAGAAAGCCTAATTATTTGCTTTTTTTAAATTAAAATTTAAGATATTTTCTTTAATTTAATTAAGTTTAAACATCGGTTTAATTGTAGAATAGGGACCGCTGTTTTTTTTCGCAAATTTTGGATGAAACTGATTGTTGGTCTTAATTGTATTTTTGGTCCTGAAATAAAATTCTTATTTACTTTTTTAAGTGTTGAGAATCTAACTTTAATTCCCGGTTTTAATCGCTGGCGGTCATATTGGTTTTTATTGTTTTTTCCTTGGACTAAAAATATTTTTTCCTTGGACTAAAAATATTTTGACTGCTTTAACATTTTATTACACACAAAAAAAACTTTGAGCATTCTATTTACAAAAGTAAGTTTTAACGGAATTTAACGAATTTAAAAGCAAACATGAAAAGGTTAAAACATACTAGTCGTGAATTTAAGAATAACAAAATGTCGCCGAAAAGATGACGGGTAAAAATGTGGCATAAAAGTTCAATTTGATATATGCTAAAAAATAAATTAGAATTTTTTATCAGTAAAAAATGTACCATTTCACCACAAAAATCGATTTTATCGAACATTTGGGTGAATACTGAGCGAAATTGGGCGAGAAAATCCAACGGCCCCTATAGTACAATTGAACCTAGAATTCTTTATTTAAAAACACGAATTAAAAGAAAAATTGACTTATTTATTCAATCAGCAATAAACATCCTTGTCATAAATACAAAAAAAGTTCAAATCCGTAAGAAAAGAACTTCAAAGACATCTATAGACTCACTGCCACATTTGAAGACATTTGTTGCCAAATTGTCTCCTACCTTAAGAAAACTGTCCAATCAAAAATGTAACATGTCGATGTGAAAATCTGAAAAGCTTAAATGCTGTTTTCATGTGTAACTCTCTCATTCTTTCTTCCTCTCTCTCCCTTCCTCTCCCCTTTCCTCTCCCCCTTCTCTCTCTCTCTCTCTCATATACATTTATCAGAGATATAATTTAAAAAAATAACTCAGAGTTTAGCTGAGACTTTCTTTTCTTTTCTTTTTTTTTGCTGAATAAAAAACTAATGTTTAAAAAAAAATCAAATAATTTTGGATCGAGGAGTCACAAATCGAGTTGCTTCTGCTCCAATCCCACTGAATATAAAATGAGCCCTCCTCGGCTTCGCTCCAGCAAAAAGGAGCGTGCTCCTGAAGCGCGCTCCTTTTTGGAGGGCTCCATAAAGCCCTCTGTAAAAGTTTAAAGAAAAAAAGTAATGTTGTCTTCGAATTAATATCTTATTTCTCTTGGCTTTTGCATACATGAAGATGATATACTAAAAATGTGATATTAACTGAATGAAGCTTTTTAACATCATATTTCTCAGTCATCATGTAAATTATATATGTGATCATAATCTATATAATTAAAGTGAATGTACGTGTATTCAGCTCACTTCAATAGTGACGTATGCAAATTTAAATTTATGAGGAAATAAGGAAAGGATTATTCTCAATAATATAAAAAAGAAAGACTTTCTTTCAGTTTTAATATAGACATAAAAACTTTCCCTTATTATTATTATTAAAACAGAATGAAGAGAGAAAAAGAGAGAGAGAGAGTGAGTTTTGTCTTTTTCTTATCGATTAGTTTTGTCTTTTTCTTATCGATTAGTTTTGTCTTCTTATCGATTAGTTTTGTCTACTTTTTCTTATCAAGTGGTCTTCTTACCGATTAGTGTTGTCTTCTTTTCTTATCGAGCGTGCGACAGAGAGAGAGAGAGAGAGAGAGAGAAAGAAGAAGTT
The DNA here is from genome assembly GCA_963556195.1 of Sepiola atlantica. Taxonomy (NCBI): domain Eukaryota; kingdom Metazoa; phylum Mollusca; class Cephalopoda; order Sepiida; family Sepiolidae; genus Sepiola; species Sepiola atlantica. The sequence continues at coordinate 76,045,762 of OY744532.1, read as the reverse complement.
TTTTTTCTTTTTCTTATCGATTAGTTTTGTCTACTTTTTCTTATCAAGTGGTCTTCTTACCGATTAGTTTTGTCTTCTTTTCTTATCGAGCGTGCGAGAGAGAGAGAAAGAAGAAGTTTTTTTTTCTTTTTCTTATCGATTAGTTTCGTTTCAATGATTTCAAATAATGAATAGGACTTAAATTGCAAAATGATAGCGAGCGGGCGAAGCCTTCTAGTAAATAATATATGTGGCTTATGTTAATACTATAATGCAGTTTCATGTAACATTCGATCATCAGAAGTGTATTGATAAGATCCTGAATGTCCTTGAATACAAATTCAAACTGACTATAAAAACAAATTCTGAAATATCAAACCATTTTTTTCTTTACAAATATAATATATTGAGATAAGGGTAATAACAGGAATTAAGAGAAAACACATGGCGTTAACTTCACGCTTTTATCATGGACGGTGGCACCGGGGAGGGGGGGGGGTACAGGGAGAGGGGGGTTCAAGCCCCCTCACTTTTTGACTTGGGCCCCCCCCACTTTACGGTCATCAATAATTAAGTTGATATGCATGTGTTTAACCGGGCCCCCCCACTTTTTAGGAGAACCCCCCCACTTTTATAACTGTCAAGCCGACCCTGTTTATTGTGCGGGTTCGGAATTTATTGAAGAGTCTGAGGTTTTCGGTGTGGAGCAATGTGGGCTATCAACAACTAGGTAGATCTTCTGGAGGAAGTGACGGTTCCATAGCGTTACCTGATTGCTCCCATCCACTCGCACCTGGTACTGTCGGTTGCCACCTGTTTCCACGACCCTCACCTCATTGACGATGATGAGGACCATCTTAGTTCTGGATCTGGACGAAATTTCCGACTTTTAGTTCGCAAAGTGGACGGCAATACTGGTTGTAGAACTGTTCGTTCTGCATGTGCCTTTTGGCCATTGCAACCTCCCTTAGTTCCCCTATTTCTTTCCACTCCTTCCGTGTTTGGTACTTATTCCCTAGGACTGGGAGGTAATCCTTAATAACCCGACATTATAGCTGAGGAACTGTCAAGGTCCTGAACGATAGTGTTGCGATGAGTCAGTGGCCGGGCAACACGATCATGGCATAGGCGTCCGTAGTTATCTGTATTTTCGGCAAGTATATGCTTAGCTGTCTCTGTACGTTCATTACTTTGAGGGTAGTATGCTGATGACATTCATTTCTGTATCCCCCAGTTCTTCAGAACGGAGTCATACTCAAATGGTGGTCCTCTATCTGATGAAATTTCTTCCGGTGTACCATATGTGCAAAACCATGTTCTCATCGTTTCACACATGGTTTTGCCCTTCCCCGATGGCATTAGGGCCACCTCCATCCAACCAGTATACCGATCAACATATACCAAGTACTGTTTACCCTGTCCACTACAACTTGTTGAAATAGAAATCCCAGGTCTGCTGGTGACATCAAGGGTTCCTTTGGTTGAGATGGCGCAATCGTGTTGCAAGTGCAGCACTGAGATTTGGTCTGCCTGACGCAAACACCCAGCTCTGGTCAGAACAACCACACTTTGATGTGCGGAATGAAGTGACTTGAGTACCTCTGCATGAAGTTGTTGAGTTATCAAAATTTTGTCAACTTTGATTATCACTCCTTCCAGGCAGCATAATCTCTCACGTATGGGCCAGAAAACCCGAGCTATGGATGGGAGGTCATTGCGTGACTTCACAAAACCTTTTTGCACCAGGTCTGCTAAGGTCCGGCATTCTGTATCTGTAGCCGCAGCAGCCACGATCCGTTCCCATGTTATCGCCTTCAGCTTAAGGTCGCTGTCATACATTGACCTGAAGGGCGCTTAGACCCCGATGTCTATCATTTGGGACGGGCTCTTTGACATACCTACTGTGTATTGTGAAGCACAATCAGGTGCTGCATTGTGTTTTATGGGGTAGTGTCTAATCTTTGTATAAGATAGCATGGAAATCGGAAGTGACGTCAATCAGTTAGAGGGTTTTTTTGTCTCTCTTGTTCCTGACCACCAAGAAAGACAGACATGCAAAGCGAGGGTCCCTGCAGTAGTAGGGGTCAGTGCGCAGTAGCCCCAAATAGCCTGACAAAAGCTCTTTCTAATTCCTTCATTCTCTCTCTCTCTCCCTCGTGCATATGCAGTAGTTTACGTCTCTTTGTTTTACGTTCAATAATGTGTTGTTGATCACGGCCGAAGAACAGGTGCCAACAGCTACGAAGCTCGAGGTACACTAAGCGTCAGGGACGAAGTCTGGCTATCAACAGTGAAGGTAAGCAGAATGCAACAGTACTGCTACTCGTGAAATAGCAGGATTTGTGGTCAAGATTTACTCCCCTAGATCTGCCGTGTTCTGTCTATTCGCAAGCATATTAATCTTGAGAAGAATGTGGCTCCTCACCACACATGGACGGTCATTCACTATGGAGAGGCTATATTTTGTGCTTCAAATAGTGCTGGAATGCATGGAGACCAGTTGAAGCCACCCCTGGAGGTCAACTCTCAAAGGTACTATCCCTCTGTACACCCTTTACCTTTTGTAAAGGCTTCATTAAACATACAAAAGGCGTTTTAGGGTAGTTAACCAAAATATGGGAGATAAATTCTGTGCCTTTTGCGGGGTGGAGGGTTCTACTTTTTATGTGATTACATATGGTTTTACGACTTTGCCAGTCGGACTTAGGGTTAGTGGTAAAAATATTTTAGTTAACTGCTCTAAAAAGTTAAAATGACAGAGAAATGGGGATCATTTTACGTTAAATTTATATACGAAACTGAAACCCTGCTCTAAATTATAAAATAATTGTTTTTTGTTGTTTTTCTTTTTTTCTTTCAATCAAGTTTTTCAGGATATTTACATGTAATCGCCTACAAAAAGTAGAATCTCATTTTTGAAGGACAGGGATGGGGTTAGCTGAGAGTGGTAATCTACAAATTTACCCTTGCTAATATACCAGCCTTTTTTCTTCAAAATCATTCAGCAGAAAACAATGTGCAGGGGTATGACTTGTCCAGATGCCGCACACCTTTATTTCATCAAAACACGCTTCTACGTGACAAAATAGGTAAGGTCGAAATCATATTTATCTTTTGTAATCTAATCTCCTATTCACAAAAACACATTCAACTTATAAATTTGGTTGTTACTTTCTTCAAATGGTGGTTTGCAGGGCCGGCGGGACAGTTATAAAAGTGGGGGTTCTCCTAAAAAGTGTGTGTGTGGGGGGGGGCGGCTCACATTGCGCCCAGAATGCCAAATATGGGAATAAATTAAATATCTTGACTAAAAATAATAGTCCGATAGTGGTTGAGAGCTCATTAGAAGCGAAATGGAATTCTCTTGGTGATAGAAAAAGAAAAATTCAAAATATTTCAATTTTTTGGCGTCTGGGCTCAAATGACCTTATTTGGGCATATTGGGGGAAAAAAATCACTGTTTGGGGCATATTTTAGTTTAAAATGATCGTCTGGTAGTGGTTGATGGCTCGTTAGAAGCGGAATGGAATACTCTTGGTGATAGATAAAGAAACATAAAAAAAAATTAAATTTTTTGGCGTCTAGGCCCAAACTACCATATTAGGGAATTTTCGACCAAAAATACCTTTTTTGACATAATTTAGACATGAAATGATCTTCTGATAGTGGTTGAGGTCTTGTGTGAAGCATATTAGCAAGTCGCTTCTGGTGAAAAAAGAACAAACAGAAATTTCAATTTTGGGTGGCCTGGGCCCAAATTACCATATTTGGTCAAGTCAAGTTTTTTTTTCTAATCGTTTGGTAAAAGTCCAGGTGCTATTTGCATATACCAGAATTGATGTAACAATGGCTTCAAATAAATCACATTTCATCTTGGAAGGAAGATGTGTCTTCCAGATTGCTTTCACGATGTCTAGTCTAGGCTTTGCTGATTCGCACATTTAGTTCACGCTCTGTGCAATTCTTGTTTGCAACTTTACTGCCAAGATAGGTAATCTCATCGATATTTTTGAGACAAGTCCAATTTAGGGAAGAGATATTTCCATGTTAATTCAGGAGAATGTGTTTTTTTACTTGCGTTCACAAAAAGTCCTATGCAATTTTCAATTTCTTCAAGACAGTGTCATAGCACTTTTGATTGTTTAATTGTATCAGCAAAAATTACAACTTCATCAGCATAAGCTGCATCAGTAATTGTCGCAGCAGGATATTACCTGCTTCTTGCAGGTACTAATCTCAAGCCATTTTCTTTCAACTTGTCAACTGACATATAGAGGATGTAGTCAAGAAAGATTATGAACAGGTAGAGAGCCATAGCAGTTACATTTTCATAGACTATTTTCTTTCTATGCAAACTAATGTTTCTATACAGTGATTGATCCGTTATCCAATGAAAACACTTTGAGTAGGATACATTTCCCATGTCTAAATTAGTTGGATTGAAGATGTCAACTAAAGCGGACGAGCGCGTCCCTTCCAACTCACAGCAACATGGAACCCTTTTTTTTAATATTTTGATGTTACATATTTTCTCAATGCTTCCTTCTTAACAATGGTTTCGTTGTATTCAGTTTTGTTTCAGTCCGTCCGAAATAAAAGCTTTTTTAATGTGACTAAAACGTATTCCTGATAATTTCTTCTTTTCAGAAAGATTTTATTTTTAGTTTACAGCTAAACTTTATTTCTAGAAATCTTATGTTCAGTTGGTTTCTTTACGAGACTGCTTCTACCAACCACATAACAAAGTTATCGCCCTAAAAAACACCAAAAGTTACCTCAAAGAATTTGGTGTCTCCATCAGACGATCAGATTCAATTCAACATTGCACTGTAAAATTTGGCAGAAACGGCTTATGAATAATTCCTTGGTAATTTGAAGTAATACCCAGTTTCCCTTTCTTTGGAAATGGAAGAATGCATCCTTTTGTCCAATTATGTCAATGTACTGATGATAATATACTGTGTTGCAGAATTCAAGAAGAATGTAATCGAAGTTCCGTTTTCGAGATTTCGGGAGGAATTTCATCCAATCTTGGTGCCTTACCATTTTTTAATGTTTACAGGACTGTTTCAAGTTCATCTATTGTAAAGTTCTGTTTTAATGCCGAGTTGTCCATCAAAGTCTTTCTGTTGGTGATTTCCTCAAAAGATTACTGAAGTGATTTTTCCACGGCCTTTCTTTCTCACGTGAAGCTTTAAGTTTTGATTTTGAAGAGCTTTCTCTTCTGCATTTTAGCATCAAGATTTACTATGACTGACTACTTACAAGATGTATTATTATACAAATAGTGTGTCCTTATGCCAACAAAGGAGTCCGGTGATAATGCTATGTTAAATGGAACAAACAAAACATGCATATTCATTTTGAATCGCAAACAGAATGGGTCAGACTCAAATCTATATGTATATATTACTAAAACTCTGGATCTTGTTATTTTGTTTGTCTGTTTGTCTGTCCTGTGTGCATTATATGATGTAACTCCAATTGGAATGATTGGAATTTCTACTTGAACGAAGCTATCTAAGAACCTGAAGGACTGAGTGACCTTGAACCGAGCAATAGCGAAGGTTGGAAGGACAGCCAGCACCCTTCACAGATGGGGACCAGCAATAACAAGCAACTGTCCTTGTGGAAATCCCGGACAGACAATGGAACACAATCCTCAGTGACCGCAGTGATTGACGTATTCTACTGACCAAGATTTGATAGACTTTAACCTTGATGGGCATGATGAATCCAGTATTGACATGACGAGATATGATGACTAGATGATGTCACAAAGTGATGACATCATCAATTAAAACAGAGATGGTGGATAACAGTGAATAACGTCATCTATCAAATTAGAAAGAGAGAGATCCTTTATCTAGACCCAAAAGGTCACAGGTCATCTACTAGTATAATACTAAACCTCTGATAATCTTGCTTACTTGTGTGCATATTGAATCTTTTAGATGATTTTAAAAATGATGAGACGAAATGTGGTGGAAAGAGGTGAATAGAGAGAGGGCAAGTGGTAAGAGGTGCAGAATGACCTAAATAATTAAATAACATAAATAAATAAAGAAGACATTTTGAAAAGGCCGTTGATAGAATGTGTTGGCACAGCTTTATTAAGTGGGGGATTTGTCTATTGATTCTGCTACATTTGCCCAAAACATAGCCATTTACTTTTCTTTCTTTTTATCTAATGTACAATGTACCAACGTTGACCAAATGGGTTACGGGTTATCAAGTATAATCTAAAATCGTCTCATTAGTTGTAAATGTGCGTGTGTGCATTCAGTGCACAGGCCATGATTCGTGCTCGTCCAAAGTCATGGTCAATTCCAACACCGGTCGCAGTGTCGATCGTGTGGTCTTAGTCAGTGCTGTAGCACAAAATTACAACTTCAGTTTAAAACAAGTAACAAAGTCTTATTTTGAAGGATGTTACAACGATACTCATTTTCCTTTACTAAACGACAGACCTGCAAATCAAAACATTATATTTTGTGTAAGCAAGTAGTAAATATAAACAAATTAACTGCTGATATTTGAATTATCAAAATTGTGTCATAATAAATACAGTATTTTTAGTGAATATAGTACTTTTATATTTTTGTACATTTTACATTTGATTTGATGGAAATAAATATATTATTGTATGATCCTTTTTAATAATATGTATAGTTGCTAATTAATTGACATTACAAAGTAATTTCTTACTAAAAAAATTATTTGTAGCTATTATATAGTAGTAATTTTGGTCTTCACATGTCGGCCCCCAGTTGTGGACCACAGTTGTGGACCACAGTTGTAGGCCACAGTTGTATGTTTTGAAGATATTTTATGACAAGGCCCATCTTGCTTGGAAAGGCACACAAACCTCAACTGGTCGTGAAATGCTCCAAAAAAACAAACTAACCGCTCTTCTGCTGAAATATATATATATATATAGATATTACTGAGGCCACGCCAGATAGAGCACTTGAGACAATCAACTGTCAATCTATGGGCATAAAAAACTGACTGACCAGGAGTTCCCGTATCTAGATGGCTATTATTTTTGGCAAACCTGTGGATCATAACCACAGCAGGGAACCTCATACCTGTAGAACCATTACATTTTTTCAAGTGGACAAATCGAATTCTGGGTGGTCAACCCCAAACCAGACATATTTCCCATTTCTTGGATGATTTCTCTTCCCTTGGTTAAATATCTCTCCCATAGAAAGCCTTTTATTCATATGCATTGTAAACATGAAACCCACTAAATATTCCACCTACTTCATATGTTTACACAGTGTTATGATGTGTGTATATCTAAGAATAGATATAGATTGGCTAACAGCATTTACGAGTGCCGGTTAGTATTGGGTTATTGCTTTTATAGATGCATGTAATTTGCATATGATGTTACAAGCAGATTGCTCATACATTTTTGGCAGGCTTTAACTAAATGCATTGGTTTGAGCCAGAACCAATTGTAATGTAGCTGGAGTATTTTTCAATCCCCAGAGTGCGTCCTTTTTGATTTCTATGGTTAGTCCACTTTGTTGACAGAATCAACTAGTCGTATTTCTGTGGTGATGTGGCAGCCAAAGATCCTATCTTGGTAGCTGCAATTAAAAAGAAACGGATCTGTAATTTGATTGGCCCGTTCTTCTCTGCACCCGCGATGTGTTTAGTCTCAGTTTTTTCTGTAAATACTATTATGGCATGTGCTCTTCAGAATTGTCTGATCGATTCTCTGCTTCCTGTGTTCCAGCTCGTTTGACTCGTTGATCTAGTGGTCTCCATCAATTTGCTGTTTTCATACCTCATTGTAATATAGCTTCCTATTCCAGTAGCTTCTTTCCAAGAACTGCAGGCTTGTGGAACTCTTTTCTCTGCTGACTGTTTTCCTCCTATCTATAGCCTCGGTCTTTTCAAGACTAAGGCCAATAGGCATCTCCAGTCTTTGCCGTAATTATTTTTCGTTCTTGTTAGCTCTTTACATCAAGTGGCTTCATGCCTTGTCTGGAGCGATTTTGATTAAAAAAAATGTACAACATAAAAAAAGAAAACTCCAACAACAGTGTTGCTCAATGATTCATGCTTCCTGATGTTTTAGTCCTTCATTCTCTTACATACTTGCAAGGTTAGATACAAGTTTCCCATGCCCTCCCCCTTCCCCACAGGAGGAGAGTAAACAAAGACGAAGCTTTGAAAAAACTGCAATTTAACATCAGTTTATCTGCCAAATAGAAAGACTTTCTTCCTTTCCACCCTACGTGTCATTTCGGACTTCCTACCATGATGCAACTTCCTGTACACTTTAACTCTAGTTCTACTCTTAAATTCTAATGGGGTTTTCCATTCACTTACTTAATTCTAAACTTATGTGGAAAATTTCTGATTCTAACATTTTTACCACTCGCATCCAAATACTCTTATAAGTTTGCTAATTTGTCATGGTTGACTCTGAAATCTCATGGAATGTCCCGGATTTTAATGAATGCATACGCTCCCAAAAGAAAATATGAGAAATGTTAAATTCTTGTGATTTTTGTTTCTTTTAACAGGTCCTTCTTTACGATCTTAATGATAATTATTTTTTAAATCGGACAAGTTTTAGGTGGATATGTTAAATAATAAGGTGGTACGTTTGCTAGAATTCATCTGATGATTTGGATTTGCAGGCCAATGTTCACACATACAGAGAATACCAGGGTCATCGTGTCAGCGAGTATGCACTCAAATATCACCATAACCTAGTAGCCAGATACGGACGTGACGTCACATAGCTCGTCGGGAGGGAGTGAGAGAGCGGTAGGCCAGTTCGTTCAAAGCATGAGAGGCAAATGCCACGTGCAGAGAATGATCTAAGAATTGAGGATGAATTAAGGGGCTAAAGGCCCCAAATATCCATAGCCTGGAATGCCACCTCCACCGCTAGCAGAAGAGAAGGCAATGTCCACATGTCAATAAAGGGTCCTTTCTTCAAGTTCGAGAATTTCTTTGTTTCTTCGTGCTGTTGTGAAACATTAATTTCAGGTACCCCAGTCACGGAAGGATTGGTCATGCTATTATGATTGCGATATGCATTCGATAACAAGGTATAACATATTTTTTATTGATTGTGACTTTAGACCTCCCCTGTTAGGGGGGGTATACATAACAGATATTCCAATAGTCAGAAACTCCTAGAATCTTGTTACATTTCCATAACAAACAATTTTTATGCTCTTGTGATTTTAAATTTTACTTATTGCATCATACTGTTGTGGGTGTCAACATCATGCTTGCCTCTGTCTGAGACCACAGCAGCACTCCCTAGAATCCAACCCTTCCTTACTGTGGTAGAGGGAGTGGCAATGTGGTAGTATCAGAGCTATCCGGCTAACAAGGCTTTCGTGAAAATCCAGGAGGAGTCAGCATCAGGATCCGTTGAACTCATCTCTATCTATGCGTGCGGCAAGCATAGACGTGTCAGGCGCAGAGCCGCAAATCAATGGAGTGGGAGTGGCAATGTTGCTTCTACCCCATTCCTTTGTGCGTTCTGGGCCAAACCTTTCCCGATTTTGCATGCAACTGCTGAGATTTGCCGTATTTGGTGTCAGAGGTAAACGCTTGTAATCCTGCAGGTTAACGAATATGTGCGACAAACGACGGGGACTTCATGCAGACCAGACAATCCTGAGGCACGATCTTTGTGAGCTCCATGCAGAAGTCCGATGCGCTAACCAAACAAACTACTGCAGCAAAAAAAATAAAAATAAAAAAGCTCATTATTTTGCTGTTTTGCGTGAACCTTATTTTCAATGCTTCGTGCACCCAAAGGTCAAAATAGAGGGGACAACAATAACTTTGCACCCTTTGAAAAAGTTGGTGGTAAAAAGAAATTAAACAAAACAAAATGAACAACAATATTTTAGACTTTAGATCGGAGAATCACTTTTGCATGTACATTTAATGTAAAATGACCACCTACTTCCGGACCAGATAGCGTTATTAAAGAGATATAACCAAATACTTTTTTAAAGGGAGATACATTTTGTGTGTGTGTCTGGGGGTAACAAATCTTGTGCATTTTCTTTTGTGCTAAAAAAAATGAACATGTAATAAATAAGATTAATCTTATGAAAAAAAAAGCCCCAGAAAGCATAGCCCGTAGAGACAAGAACCAGCAAATGAATAGTAGAGCCAACTAATGCGATTGAGGCTGGATGCACAGTAATTCTGGCAGAGTATCTAGGGGTGAGGGGTAGAGGCATGAGCACTATTCATTCATAATATGACTCCGTAAGAAAAACACAAAAAAAACAAGTAATTATTTTATCTCTAACATGTTTTAATGTATTTTTTCAGCAGAAAAAAAAAATGAGTTATCGCCCCCACCCCTAAATTGGGAAGTGGGTGATCATTACTATTGCCTGGTTGCCCGGAAGTGGGTGATCATTTTATGTAAAATTTATATGACAAAAGTTATCCCCCACTCTAATAATAACATACATATAAGTAAATTTCGCATACAACAAAATCGTAGGATAAATTTAAGAGGAAAATTTTTTTTAATCAATGAAATGGGCGGGTGGAAAAAAAAAAAATTACTAAAATTTTCCTTAAGGCCTTAATATATATATATATATATATATATAAAATTTCTTTTTACTGCCTACCTTCTCAGGTTGTTTACATGTAATTGCCTAAAAACAGTAGAATCTTATTTTTATATTTAGGAGAATTAGCACAGGGTGCAGAGTTTCAATAATTCCAAATAATGAGCATTTTGTGTTTCTGTAGTTTCATACAGAAACAGGAAAGATGGTGATACCCATAATACTATTAGGTAATAAGTAAAGCAAAAATTATCTCCCCCCTGCAATAATTACTACATGAATAATGTAAACCAGGGATTCCCAACCGGGGTCCACAGAAGTTTTAACTTAAGGGAATCCACAAAAAAAAAAAAAAAAATTGTACTTTGGAGGTTCATGGTAATTAGTAAGGAGTCCATATGGAAATCCAGTGAATATAAATAATATGTATAACAATTATATTGTAAATATATAATAATAATAATAATAATAATAATAATATAAAAAAAGAATATGTAATATAGACAAACGTTGCTTTTGCGTCCTAGTTGACTACAGCATGGTCGTTTTCAAGTCCAATGTTAACAAACTCTTGTTGAGCTGTCCCATCAAGTAATCATCCACCCGACAAACCATTAACCTTTGTCCTCGAGTTGCCTTTGGGCCTTAATGAGCAGTGACACGTTAATAAAAAAAAAAAAATAAAAAAAAAGTATTGTAGAGCAAGGCTGCTAGGAGCACGATCACAGCGTATGAGGAACTCAATCCTTGCTATTACTAAATATATTTCAATCATCTGTAAACTTGTACATATATAAATATAAATTTGGGAAAGTTCATTTTTTTTAAAGCATCTTTTGAATTTTAAACATAAAGATAGAGGCAAAATGCCTTCAAATTTATAACTACCAGCGACCATGCGCGATTTAAGTTCAATTTAAAACAGACATTTGCACCGTTAGTCCACAACATCGGACGACACTTCTACAAGACCAGGAAGGATTATTACGAAAAAAAAGAAAAGGTTAATACCTTTTATTTGTCTAAAGCTCTATCGAGGCTTGTTATATCAAGCGAAATATTAGATAAAAAAGTCAAGATGAAAAAGAAAAAAAAAATGTTTTGACTTTTTTATTTTGATTTTAATAAAAAATATCTGCATCTAACACATGGTTTCTTATGAAGGCATTTTGCCTATCTTTATGTTTATATATAAATATGTTTTGTTCGTTAACCATGTTTTATTTCTTTCATTCAGCATTTATGTTTTTATCTATTTTCCACTTTATAACATTTTAATTGTCAGTGTGGGTCTTGGTACATTTTAAAGACGCAAGCCAGGATCCATGCTACAAGATCTTCCAAAGATGATGCATTTCTGACAGTTAAAATAAAAAAAATTTTTTTTAATGTACTAATGGGTCACGACTTATCAAGGCCTAAATCCCACTCGAGGATAAGGATTATTATTTTGAAGAAAATTAGTTGATTCAAGTCTACTTGAGTGTGAAACAAACATTGGTTAAATTAGTTGAAAATACATTTCTTAAACAGGTGATTTTACAGTGAACTCTGTTCAAGAGTCTTCGCCTAATGCTATTCCCTCGAGTAACCACCAGGGATGTGAGTATTGATTTACTCCTCTCCAGGAGTTAGGCACAAGGCCAGTTTTTATCTTACTCCCACAAGTAAGATGTGACCCAAGGTCGGGTCGGGAAAGTGGGGTTTAAAAATTGCCTGGGCAGCCTCGTCGGCATTCTCCGGTAGGGGCGCCTCAGGCAGTAAGCAATAAACTTACTCCTCCCCAAAGAGGGGAGGCGAAGCCTGGGAGGGCGGACCTCCTAGAACTGCACAGGGCAGACCCATAGACCGGCGTAAATCAAGCCCCGAAGACCAAGACAATACCAGTCTATGGGCTGCAGTATGCATCGGAACAGATACTACACTTTGATCTTAGCCAAAAAGCCAATGACAAAGAAAGCTGAAATCGCGATGAATTTCCCAACCTGTGCAGGGATCGGGGGGGGGGGGGGGAAGCCTCACCCTGTGTGTGTGTGTGTGTGCAGAGGGCAGTGCAATAAAACAACTTTTTTTTTAAACAACTCCAATCACTTTCAACTAAGAAAGTCGAAATTAATTGAAAGGCACTGAGTGCATATTTTTTTTTGGAAGGGGGGGGGGGGAGGAGACACACAATGTAATTCTTTGATGAACCAAAAGTCATCTAACTCCCCTACCTCCAGTAATTAATCGCCTAAACTCTTAGGCTATCATTTTCAGTGAGAACTGTCATAAGAGAAAAAAAGAAGGCAGAGGGAGAAAAAGGAAGAGAGAATAAACAAAGCCGATTTGCATTAGTTCGTCCTTAGTTTACAAAATGCAAATTGAATTTTTTCATAAACAATTGAAAATAGTCGACGATTGGTATGCAACATAAGAAGACGGTGTAGGAACAAAATAGTTAACGAAGCCCCCTCCCCATGTTAAGAATGAGTTTCTAAATAATAATGTTACTATTTAGAAAACCATTCTTAACATGAAGAGGCAGGGGGAAGCTTCGTTAACTATTCTGTACCTTCCCTCTATCAAAAAATGTTGATATTTTTATCCTAATTATAAAGATTTGGTCGATTATTGCTACTGTCAATATAACAGATATGTAGTAGATTGACGTGTTTTATTATTAAAAAAAACAAAGTACAAATAAGACTACTACTACTACTACTAATAATAATAATGGCAAATTTGTAGATTTATATGTGAAACTGATCTTCCACTCTAAATTCTAAAATAATTTTTTTTTCAGGGTGTTCACAAAAAAAGTAGAATCTAATTTTTTTTAGTGGCTATGATTTAGCTGAGGTGTTAACATACAATATTACTATCAATAATAATAATAATAATAATAATATCAATAATATTAATAATAACCAAAGAAGAACTCAGGCACCTTGACCAAAGAACTAGAAAACTAATGACTATGCACAATGCACTGCACCCAAAAGACGACACGGACAGACTCTACGTGAAAAGAAATGAAGGAGGTAGAGGACTGGTAAGTATAGAAGACTGTGTGGAAGACACCAAAAAAGAGCTGGAGAAATATGTAACCCAGAACATGGAAAGACTGATCACCACAGCAAGAGACACCAGCCCAACAAACAACCCCGGAAGCACTGAACCCAGAAACAAAAAGACAAGAAAGGAAAAGTGGGAAGAAAAACAACTACATGGACGCTTTATAAGACTCACAAGTGATGAAGCCAATGAAAACAGCTGGGCATGGCTAAGAAAAGGAAACCTGAACAGAGAAACGGAATCTCTGCTGACGGCCGCACAGAACAATGCGATTAGGACAAACTTTATTAAAGCAAAGATAGATAAAACCCAGGAAAACAGCAAATGCAGATTGTGTGGACAAAGAGACGAAACGATAAATCATATAATAAGTGAATGCAGCAAGCTAGCACAAAGGGAATACAAGAACAGACATGACAGCATGGGGAAAGAAGTACACCGGGAAATGTGCAAACAACTGAATTTCGAATATGCAAGAAAACGGTACAAACACAAACGAGAAACTGTACTAGAAAACGAAAAACACAAAATCCTATGGGATATGAATGTACAAACAGACAAACCCATAACAGCAAGGAGACCGGATATGATAATAATCAACAAGAAAGAAAAATCCTGCAAAATCGTGGACTTTGCCGTTCCAGCAGACCACAGAGTGAAGATCAAAGAGACGGAAAAGAGAAGCAAATATACTGAACTTGCCAGAGAATTGAAAGGAATATGGAACATGAAGAAAGTCAGTATAACACCAATAATCATAGGAGCACTAGGAACAGTCCCCAAAAACATGGAGAAAAGACTAGGAGAAATAGGAATCAAAGGGATAACTGAGACCATACAAAGGACAGTAATGATCAAAACAGCTACAATCCTGAGAAATGTCCTCGAATGCGGAAACCAACCCACATAAGCAACGAATGGAGAACAAACACATGGAAGCACAAAACAACAGAACCGGGGAAAATACAACCGCACGAGAAAGGCGCAAGCATAGGCTGATGCCACGAAAATTATGGACAGAGGGTCGAGGAGGGAAAGCGCAAAACCAGACCTCCACTGGAAGAGCGCGGACAGCTCTGGGACCTTGGGAAGGCTTGTTGCCACTCGGGCCCCAGAGGGGACCAATGGCCCTTATCAGCGGGAAATCGTTGGTAGGTGGCTGTTGCGATTACCGCAAGGTCATCAGCGGTGATGAACGAAAAAAGGTGGAGCATACTGGAGGCCTGAGGAGACTTGTTGTCACTCAGACTCCAGGGAATACCACAGGTTGTCGGCAGTGGGTGACCACTGACGATGACCAGTGTGATAACTCCTAGTGAGTAAATAATAATAATAATATTAATAATAATACTTAGAGATCTACTTAACTTCTACAAACAAAACAATTAAGGAGAATAGAAAATGGACATTGAGTTTACTTTTGGCAGCCTCGTAACTCTCGCTTACCTTATTTTGTCCTTTAGTCCTCACATTTCATGAGTGATGTTTCTGATAAAGGAGGAAGAATTGCTGTTTTCTGGGTCGGAATCTATCCACTTAACCCTTATTGTTGGCTAGTTTTTGACCTTGAAGTAGTATGTTTTAGCTTCTTACATCAAGTGACTTCATGCCTTGTTTGGAGGAATTTCCATAAAAAGAGATTCCAACATTCACATTACATTAAAATATAATTTTAAATATAAATCAAAAATTAATAAAAAAAAAAAAACTGTTAGTAATCAATTTTTAATTCATAAAACACATTTTAAATTTCTTTAAAATAGTTAGCAAAAATATCTACGTAGACATTTACATGGCAAATTTTTACTGTCTTTCATGGTAGTCATTGTACTTGTCTCTTTTCAGTGGAAGAAAAATGTAACTGCTGAACTGCAAAACGGTTTCAATAATAACCAAGAATCATTTTCATTATTAGTCTTTGATTTTATTGCATTCTATCTCCATCTCCATCCACCTTTTATTTCTTTTGATATTTCTTTTTACAACCAGTTTACAGATATGAAAACTCAAAATCAAAGAAAGATTGACACCAAAGTGTGTTCTCACACAAAGCGGTGAAAATCTTTAAATTCACTAATTCATTTATATCTAATTCAACTCAACACAATGTTTAAATTTTTTTTTTTTAACACCTTTTGCTCATGTCTTGTAAGAGGTTTGTCAATGCTGGGGGGACCGGACAAAATCCCATCATATAATTTAAAAAAAAAAAGGACAAAAGCTCAGCAGCATAAAATAAATTCATTCAATTTTTTATAATGTAATTATCAATGATGTTTGTCAGTATTTTTTCTTGACAAAAATGTTTTATTTAATTTTTAAACATTTTTTATGACATCGTAATTCAACTACATTCTTTTAAAAGTTACTTGTGAAAAAAAAAGAGAAAATTTTGCATAAGTAAAATAAATTTACATCGTATTTTGATGTTATTATGATCTATAGATTTTAGTTTTACTGGTAGTTTAAATTTAAAAACAATAAATATTTATCATTTCATCATTAGTAGCAGTAATGGAAAATTCAGTTTTAAAAAAATTAAAAGAATCGTTTTTGGAATTGGAAATAAGGCTAAAATTTTTCTCATTTTTCCGATTAATCATCCCAACACTAATTCTAATATATCAGTCAGTGACCCCCCCCCCAAAAAAAAAACAAGGGGTTTAAAGGCAACCCAACGTTCAACCACTCTGCACTCCTCTCTGATCTCTCCTAATATCAACTCCTCAATCCAAAAAAGTAAAGTTTTTATACTAATCAACCAATCATCTATGCAAATTGACTACCAACCAGAACCATCTATCTTTAGACTTCAACCAGCCAATCTGCAAATGGGGAATAACTAAATTAACAGATATTGTTATTTTGGGAGTGTTAAACTTATTCTCCCAAAATTCATACTTAAGTGTCCAGTCTTGCTTGCGAACACAGCACACCACCCGATGCCTCTCCGAACGTCAGCAGTCTGGGGGTGCTCCCTTTCAACCTTGATACACTAATTCTCCCCACCCTCATGTCTGCTAAAATAGCAACTTATTTATAATAGATGTGTGTTTTGGCATTAAATAAAGTAAAAAGAGCTGATACGGCGTAAAACAGAAAAACAAACCAATTAATTGCCCTAGACATGTAGCAGCATCACTGATCAAAATATGTCGACCTTCTCAACAGATTTGTGTTCCCATCGATTGCCATGGAGCGATAAGCTCCACCACACAGTTCTTCCTCAACCGCCTTGGTTTATTAACGATGTGCCACACTGGAGACCACTGTGAATTGGCTTGGCTTTACGAGTGCCTTTTCATCACTACCATTCGAGGAAATGCTCTCGGCCTGCCAAGCCAGCAGAACATCCAATAAAACTTCCTGATGTTCCGAATGTAAGTTTTTTAAATTTGGTGATTGAAAAAGATTTTCATGAACTTTTAAATTTGATTCATATTTTGTGAAATGTTGAATTATGGACTTAGATTAAAGATGAGTTATTTTTTTTTAGATTCAAAATTTTCAACATTAATTATTTAGAATAGGTATTATTTTTGGCATTGCTACCTTGGAGATATGCTGAGTGCAGGTGGTGGATGTGAACTCAGTACGGCCATCAGGGTGAAGGCAGCATGGGCGAAAATTTTGTGAGCTGTTGCTTCTGATAATCTTGCGAGCTATCCCTCTCTACATCTGGGGTAAGTTGTATAGCAGTGTATGTTATATGCCAGTGAATACTAGGTCCTCACCCAACCCTATCTCGTCCGAATGAATCGCAATGACAGATCTATGGTTAGATGGATCTGTAATGTGAAATCTGACCAAACCCAACACATTGGATCAGAGGATTTGCTGAAAGCACTACATTTTCCCAGCATAAAGGTTATCCTTAGAACGAATTGGTTATGCTGGTATGGTCATGTGGAGCATTTACCCCCTTGGATAAAACACTGTAGAAGCATGAATGTCTTGAATCGCAGGAAGGTTGGCAGGCCAAGGAAAACTTGGAAGCAAGTGATTAGACAACGCTGCACAGAGTGAAATCTGGAGACAGTTGACCCACTGAACCGGAGAGTGAGCTTGCGTAATATCAGAAAACGTCTGACCCCTGAACAAGGAAAAAGTGATGTTAAATGAATAGAAAAAGAACCTCCAAAACAGTTGATATGTCATAAAACTGAATAGCGCCAAACTATTGCAAACAATCTATTGAAGAAGAAAGAATTATTATATTACCAATAGCTGCATGGGGTTGTGGTTGAGAATAAGTGTTCATACCTATCCCAATTGTTAAGTGAGTAAATTAACATAACAGATTTAACACGATTTGAACCTGGCTTTCCAATTGAATATTTTGCATTTGTAGGCATGGTGCCATTTGCAATACTCACACATATATATATATTTTTAACGAAAAGAAAACACGCATTTTCAAATGGACTAGATCCCAACATGACATTCATACCATTAAAAATCTTAAACGATTTTTCTTTACTTCTTACAAAAGAATATATATATGCGTTGGCCAAGTGGTTCTAGATGTCGGGATTTGAGTTGCAAAATACTCTGAATCCGGGGTTTCGAATCGCATGACCACTAGTGAATAGTCATATCTATGCTGATGAGTCCCGATTATAAAGGCCGAAACGTATACGTACATCGATAATAAACAAAACAAACATTTATTATTTGTAGCTCTTAGAAAGCCCATCTAGATGGGCACTGTAAGTGTAGTATTAACACAGCATGACGTCACTAGCTATATGTGCATCGTTCCTTTCATTAAGTAGAATGCTCTTATGATATCAAGCCGCCGGATAAAGTGTTAAAATTATCACTATATATATATATATATATATATATAATTAATTGAGATTGTTACTTCCCTGCGCTGATGAGAGCCATATGCTCGAAATGATGTTGTACGTAGGTAAAAATATAAAAAAAAATATTAAAAAATAATTTAATATTATTATAAGCCCCTTCCATGTAAAATTGAAAGTCGAGCCCTGTCGGAAAGATCAAAAATAAACATTCACCTAAAAAGTTTCAGTGCGATGCTCCGACTGTCGTTGAGTGCTATCGAATGTTTAGGTGTCTATACTCGTCGCTTTCAGTATAAATATTACTTAATTTCTCTGTTATTATGTGGCAATCTCTCATGGCCTAATGGGACTAGGTGAACGGTTACGGATTCAAAGAGTATTTGTGAACCGGGTTCGCGCCTTATGACTATCTGAGATTGTTACCTTCCTGCACTGATGAGAGCCATAAGCTTAAAACGACGTCGTATGTAGGTAAAAATATTTTAAGAAAATATTAACAAAAATAATTTAATATATATATATATATATATATATATATTTATTACAAGAAAAAATATATATCACTTTTCGAACTTTGAAAATTAAATTCAGCAAAAATACTTATTTTTCATTGCGTTTCATTAATATATATGTAAACTAATTTTATTAATGGAGGATTTGCTGAAAGCACTACATTTACTCAGCATAGATGTTATCCTAACCCTACATCTAACCCTAACATTTACTCAGCATAGATGTTATCCTAACCCTACATCTAACCCTAACATTTACTCAGCATAGATGTTATCCTAACTCTACATCTAACCCTAACATTTACTCAGCATAGATGTTATCCTAACCCTACATCTAACCCTAACACTAACATTTACTCAGCATAGATGTTATCCTAACCCTACATCTAACCCTAACATTTACTCAGCATAGATGTTATCCTAACCCTACATCTAACCCTAATCCTAACATTTACTCAGCATAGATGTTATCCTAACCCTACATCTAATCCTAACATTTACTCAGCATAGATGTTATCCTAACCCTACATCTAACCCTAACATTTACTCAGCATAGATGTTATCCTAACTCTACATCTAACCCTAACATTTACTCAGCATAGATGTTATCCTAACCCTACATCTAATCCTAACATTTACTCAGCATAGATGTTATCCTAACCTTACATCTAATCCTAACCCTAACATTTACTCAGCATAGATGTTATCCTAACTCTACATCTAACCCTAACATTTACTCAGCATAGATGTTATCCTAACCCTACATCTAACCCTAACATTTACTCAGCATAGATGTTATCCTAACCCTACATCTAACCCTAATCCTAACATTTACTCAGCATAGATGTTATCCTAACCCTACATCTAATCCTAACATTTACTCAGCATAGATGTTATCCTAACCTTACATCTAATCCTAACATTTACTCAGCATAGATGTTATCCTAACTCTACATCTAACCCTAACATTTACTCAGCATAGATGTTATCCTAACCCTACATCTAACCCTAACATTTACTCAGCATAGATGTTATCCTAACCCTACATCTAACCCTAACATTTACTCAGCATAGATGTTATCCTAACTCTACATCTAACCCTAACATTTACTCAGCATAGATGTTATCCTAACCCTACATCTAATCCTAACCCTAACATTTACTCAGCATAGATGTTATCCTAACTCTACATCTAACCCTAACATTTACTCAGCATAGATGTTATCCTAACCCTACATCTAATCCTAACATTTACTCAGCATAGATGTTATCCTAACCTTACATCTAATCCTAACCCTAACATTTACTCAGCATAGATGTTATCCTAACTCTACATCTAACCCTAACATTTACTCAGCATAGATGTTATCCTAACCCTACATCTAACCCTAACATTTACTCAGCATAGATGTTATCCTAACCCTACATCTAATCCTAACATTTACTCAGCATAGATGTTATCCTAACCTTACATCTAATCCTAACCCTAACATTTACTCAGCATAGATGTTATCCTAACTCTACATCTAACCCTAACATTTACTCAGCATAGATGTTATCCTAACCCTACATCTAATCCTAACCCTAACATTTACTCAGCATAGATGTTATCCTAACTCTACATCTAACCCTAACATTTACTCAGCATAGATGTTATCCTAACCCTACATCTAATCCTAACATTTACTCAGCATAGATGTTATCCTAACCTTACATCTAATCCTAACCCTAACATTTACTCAGCATAGATGTTATCCTAACTCTACATCTAACCCTAACATTTACTCAGCATAGATGTTATCCTAACCCTAACATTTACTCAGCATAGATGTTATCCTAACCCTACATCTAATCCTAACCCTAACATTTACTCAGCATAGATGTTATCCTAACCCTACATCTAATCCTAACATTTACTCAGCATAGATGTTATCCTAACCTTACATCTAATCCTAACATTTACTCAGCATAGATGTTATCCTAACTCTACATCTAACCCTAACATTTACTCAGCATAGATGTTATCCTAACCCTACATCTAACCCTAACATTTACTCAGCATAGATGTTATCCTAACCCTACATCTAACCCTAACATTTACTCAGCATAGATGTTATCCTAACTCTACATCTAACCCTAACATTTACTCAGCATAGATGTTATCCTAACCCTACATCTAATCCTAACCCTAACATTTACTCAGCATAGATGTTATCCTAACTCTACATCTAACCCTAACATTTACTCAGCATAGATGTTATCCTAACCCTACATCTAACCCTAACATTTACTCAGCATAGATGTTATCCTAACCCTACATCTAACCCTAACATTTACTCAGCATAGATGTTATCCTAACCCTACATCTAATCCTAACATTTACTCAGCATAGATGTTATCCTAACCCTACATCTAATCCTAACATTTACTCAGCATAGATGTTATCCTAACCTTACATCTAATCCTAACCCTAACATTTACTCAGCATAGATGTTATCCTAACTCTACATCTAACCCTAACATTTACTCAGCATAGATGTTATCCTAACCCTACATCTAACCCTAACATTTACTCAGCATAGATGTTATCCTAACCCTACATCTAACCCTAACATTTACTCAGCATAGATGTTATCCTAACCCTACATCTAATCCTAACATTTACTCAGCATAGATGTTATCCTAACCCTACATCTAATCCTAACCCTAACATTTACTCAGCATAGATGTTATCCTAACCTTACATCTAACCCTGATCCTAACATTTACTCAGCATAGATGTTATCCTAACCCTACATCTAACCCTAACATTTACTCAGCATAGATGTTATCCTAACCCTACATCTAACCCTAATCCTAACATTTACTCAGCATAGATGTTATCCTAACCCTACATCTAATCCTAACATTTACTCAGCATAGATGTTATCCTAACCCTACATCTAACCCTAACCCTAACATTTACTCAGCATAGATGTTATCCTAACTCTACATCTAACCCTAACATTTACTCAGCATAGATGTTATCCTAACCCTACATCTAACCCTAACATTTACTCAGCATAGATGTTATCCTAACCCTACATCTAATCCTAACCCTAACATTTACTCAGCATAGATGTTATCCTAACCCTACATCTAACCTAACATTTTCTCAGCATAGATGTTATCCTAACCCTACATCTAATCCTAACATTTACTCAGCATAGATGTTATCCTAACCTTACATCTAATCCTAACCCTAACATTTACTCAGCATAGATGTTATCCTAACCCTACATCTAACCCTAACCCTAACATTTACTCAGCATAGATGTTATCCTAACCCTACATCTAACCCTAACATTTACTCAGCATAGATGTTATCCTAACCCTACATCTAATCCTAACATTTACTCAGCATAGATGTTATCCTAACCTTACATCTAATCCTAACCCTAACATTTACTCAGCATAGATGTTATCCTAACCCTACATCTAACCCTAACATTTACTCAGCATAGATGTTATCCTAACCCTACATCTAATCCTAACATTTACTCAGCATAGATGTTATCCTAACCTTACATCTAATCCTAACCCTAACATTTACTCAGCATAGATGTTATCCTAACTCTACATCTAACCCTAACATTTACTCAGCATAGATGTTATCCTAACTCTACATCTAACCCTAACATTTACTCAGCATAGATGTTATCCTAACCCTACATCTAATCCTAACATTTACTCAGCATAGATGTTATCTTAAGGACAACTCGGCTGTGCTGATGGTCATGTGGAGCATTCAACCTTCTGGATAAACCATTGTAAAAGCATGGCGGTCTTGAATTGTAGGAAGGTTGGAAGCAACTGATTAGACAAGACTATACCGAATGGAGCTTTGAGACAGTTGACCCACTGAACTGTGAGGAGTGTGAGCTTGTGGAATATAAAAAAACGTCTGACCCCTGGACAAGGGAAAAGTGACGCAAAATGAAGAGAGAGAGAGAGAGAGAGAGAGAGAGAGAGAGAGAGAGAGAGAGAGAGAGAGAGAGAGCAATTTATCGCATTTTTGAGGCATTGAATGCAGAACTACATATTTTTACTCCAAAAAAATCTTTTTTATTTTAGATAAGTCAAAATGTATGGAAAGAAAGAAGAAAAAATGTGAAAATTAATTAACTAACAAAAACTTTAAACTGCGCCTTCCATTTTCTTTTTTTGTTTTGTCGATAATTTTATTTCTGGTTGTACCATACTAAAAGTATAGGGAAATGTGTACAGAACGGGAACTTCTGTTGGTTTGGTCACATTGGAAGAATAGATGAGAGTGTTTGGGTAAGTAGATGTAGAAGAGTTGAGGTTAGGGTTAGTTGTCAGGGGACGGACGGCCAAGGATACCATGAGAGCAAGTGATAAGGATGGACCTGATAGAAGGATAAGTAAAGACCTGGCCAGAGGTAGGTTTGTTTGGAAGTCAATTTCGAAAAACCGTCCAACACATGTCAGCATGTAAAACAGACGTTAAGCTGAATATGATGATGAAGAGCTGGTGAGTGGTGTTCATACCTATCCCAATGGATTTCGAAAAACCGTCCAACACATGCCAGCATGGAAAACAGATGTTAAACCGAATATGATGATGCTGAATAATTTTGTATAAAACCGTTTTGAGAAAATTAACTTTGTCAAATTGAAATTTAAAGGAATAAATATAAACTTACATTATTGTGATTATTCGGACTACTGCTCCTACAATGTTTCGGCCAATGTAACCTCCGATCTTCTTCAGGTGTATCTGGTCGAACTCGGAAATCTTTCCGTCAAACTCGAGAATCTATACGCAATCCTTTATTTAATCCATGGGGGTAGCTTGCTCTCGTTCTGTGACCAGATAGAAGTCTTAAGTAATTCGTAAATGTATTACTAGTATCACCCGCAACGAGGATTGAACTATCAGCCTCCAGAAGACTATCACTTAAAACTGATTATTTACTTAGCACTTTATCCATTGCGCCATATATATATAAATAAATACATTTTTGGAATTTTTTTATGGAAAAATATTTTATGAACAAGTTCATTTGAAAATGCAAGTTTATGTTTCGAAAGGGCATAGTCGTTTGAAATCATGTCAGATATGTGTCATGCTAAGTCTGTTCCTTTCATAGGCTAGCAGAACCAGGCTGCTAAATGTATGCTCAGCCATAAATTTGAACAAGTAAACAATTTGAAAAGACGTGGCCTTTGAGTGATGTCACATACAGTGTAATGCTAAATCTGTTCCATTCAGCTTCTAGCATAATTGAGGGTGCTGATAATACACTTGGTTCTAAAAAATAATTAATAAGCCAGGGATGGTCAACCTATGGCATGATTACAAGTGATAAATGGTAGTACATAGATAAAAAGGAAATAAAAACTGCCTATTCATTCAAAAAACAAAAAATAGTTTCTTTTTTTTAGTAGAAAGTATAACAGGAATTTAAGTTATTGCTAAAAGAGAATTGTGCTAAGATTAATTCTAATACAAATCATAACACTTACATTTATTTTATAGAAAAAAAGAAAATCAATGCTTTTTAAATTCAGTAACTAATAATCAATGCAAATTACAAATTGTGCTAAAGTCAGTAAAGTTCATCTCATATTTATCGGAAATCCTTTTCTCTACACTGCTGTTCTGTCCACTGCGAGCGGTGGTAGAGTTATATCTAGCCACACTGATGAGTCTTGGTTATGATGAAGCATATATGTATGTGGATATTGTAAACTATTATAAACTAGCAGAGCTACTCGGTGTTGCCTGGGGCAAAAATGTAACATATTTCTATTAAAACTTTTATCCCCCCCCCCCCCCCCCTTCTTCTCCGCCCAGCCCATTCCTCTCTCTGGACATACACACAACTCGAGAAATGAGTCAGAATAAGGGAAGTATCCCCATGATAAAAAATCAGAGTTACTTCCCTTCTGTTAGTACACAAAATGTCTGGAAGACCGACCCTTCCTGACACGTTCTGCGCCAGATTTAGAGTCAAAGAATGAATATTATTTTTCTAAATTTGAGATATTATCCATCGGGGCAACACCGATCAAGAATATACCAACTTTGTGGGGTTTTGTTTTGTATTTTTGGACTTTTAGCTGGAGACACACACACACACATAAATGCCCTTTATATAATTATTTAAAGCTCCTTTCAAGTAAGAGCACTCTGTAAGGGAAATATGAATAGCTAACTAAAGCAAAATTGCAAAGTTCCCTCCCCATAGTCGAACACTTTATAAAGGCTGACTATGTTCGTTAAATGAATAATAGGACTATTTCCCTTTCTTCGTTGTATAACTGTCTCAGTAGCCGTGGGGGGGGGGGGGGGCAAAGACGTTGGATATAAATCAAAGATGACTTTAGTCTAATTTGAATCCTGTGACCTATGGTACAGTTATATCTAGCCACACTGATGAGTCTTGGTTAAGATGAAACATATATGTATGTAGATATGGAAAAATATTTATTTTAAATAAAAGTGCGGAGATTAATAACACTCAATTTCCTGTCTGGTGCATGCTGAAGTTTTGAATAGGGGTGGACGTGGACCGATACAAAGATCTTTATCAGTCTGGTATGCACCGGATACGAAATCGATGGTGTTACACTCCCTCCACTTCATCTTCCATTTACAGATCAAACATGACTGACGAGTGACACGGCAGATAACACCTGTCAATTTTTTAGCCAGGCTCTGTTTTAGTCACAAAACCATGTTATCTTGAGACGATCTAAACTTCTGTGAAATCATAAATAAATATTACGCTCTTATAAAATAATCGAGAACTCTATTAGGTTTCTTTCCACCAAACAGAACTAATATATATGTATATGTATGTACATATGTAGCCAAAATGTTTGTATAAATAAAAATTTATACTAAAATATAGCTCTACTTGTTATTGAGCACTATTGTATAAACATTGTAGTTTCATAGGATTAACCCCCTATAAACAAATAACCTCACAAACACCATATATATATATATTTATAATATTTTTCAATATCAACATACATATATGTTCCATGTTAACCAAGACTCATCAGTGCAGCTAGATGTAACTGTAACACCGGTCACAGGATTCGAACACCGGACTAAAGTCATTTGGAAATAATAGTAATGCAATTTTTTGAAGGAAAAGTGCCCCCGCCCCCTCACTCTGTGTTTTTTTTTCACCCTTCCTTTGCCAGTTTTATTTTTCTCGAGAAAATAATTAAATATTTCTCGATGTGAAGAATGAATCTATTACATATGAAAGAATAATGATTTGTTGGTGTTATTTTAGATGTCATGTGGACTCCAAAGAAGCTGCAGGAATATCATTATTTGCAGGCAGCGTACCATTTTCCATATACATTTCAAAGTATTTCTCACGGAAGCTTGTATCAGCATAATGGTCAATCGGGATGGAGGCAGAGTAGAGCGGAGAGCCATCACAAGAGTCGACCTACAGAAAAAAAGAGGCAAACAATAAAGTAAAAAAATAGGTCCAAGGCTTAATTTTGAAAGATTTTATGGCTGTTTGAAGTTGAATAATACATCCGGAAATTATACCTTAGAATTTTAAGGGGCATTTTCTCCGGAAAATACAGTAAAATGATTTTTCTCAAATACTGATGACTCTTTCTATAGATGTAGAACACTCAACATGCACTGTTTTTCTTAAATCTATATACATCAACAACATTTTAAAGATTTTTTTTCCCAGCATCGGAACAAAAATGTAATTCACAAACAATAGAAAAATGCAAGGAGCTGCAAGCTTGCGGATAATTCTTCCTAAAAGTTAAGTATCGAGTGATTTTAGAAAATTAGATCAACATTTCCCATAATTCAACGGGTTACGGGTACTTCTAGTACACAGATAATAATAACATTTTGATCAATTGAAAACTATCAAATTTTGATTTTACAATCAACGAACCAAATTCAATTCGCAAATTTTGAGAAAAAAATCCATCTTTTTCAAATGTTGTTGGCAGTCAGGACTGTCTTACCTTTTACACACATAATGAACTCTGCCACAGCCGTATCCATCCTCAAGCTCGCTAGTTGTAAACCTCATAACAATCATGCTTAATCCCATTCCAGATTCCCCCCCCCCCCGAGATATCTTGTGTTTTTATTTTTTATGATATATCTTGTATTTTTTCCCCCTTTTTTTAAGGAAAAGTAGGAGATTTTTTGAGAAAATACTAATGTTAGCAAAATGGACTGTTAACGTGAATCCTCATCGTTTTCATAGCTTGATGCATCATTCTGAAACGCACAGTCGAGTTCCTTCAAGAATTTTATAGCTCTGGTACTGAAGGGTTACAGAACTCATTTTTTAGACAAAGCCTCCTCTCCACACACTCAAGAAAATTGAGTTCTTCTTTCTTTACATTTAAAAGATAATTAATTTGTATCGAATTTACCAAAATTTTAATGTTTATCTATCTTTATAAATAAGTGAGAAAATTTTATTTCGTGTTTACAACAAAGTCATGAATGAAATGTTTATTATTTTAAGTTAATATTTCAAGTAGCAAACTTTGCAAAACGATAGCAAGCTGGTAAAGCCAGCTAGTTATATATATATAAATAGTTATCTAATATCTCTCTATATATAAGTAGCTATTATTTTGCATGCCTTATACCTTAGAATTTTAAGGGTCATTTTCTCTGGAAAATACAGTAAAATGATGATTTTTCTCAAATACTGATGACCCTTTCTATAGATGTAGAACATCAACATGCACTGTTTTTCTTAAATCTATATACATAAACAACATTTTAAGGGCGGTAATTCATCAAGCAAACACTAGAATCTTGCTAATTTCCCTTAAATTGAAACTTTACTTTTTAACTCTCTAGATATATTTGTGAAATATCTATTTACTTTCACAACTGTTTAAGGACACACATGTATAATGTAATAACATTGACTGAACGGCACATGGATCGCCTAGTATGTTATATAATTTATAGTTACATTTTTGGTTGGCCCCATTTCACCGTTTATGGCTAAGGTTTTTTTTCATGGATTCCAGAACCAGTTTTCAGGTGTTGGCCAAACTGTTCTTTGGACATTTCTCATCTCGACAATTATCTCAGCAAGAGTTTAATTTGCCTTTCCGGATTACAATAATAATGCCCACTGGTTAAAGTGCACATGAGAATGACATGCCCAAAACATGTTTATTTGCCTCCAGCAGCGAAGCATGTGGTCTAAGTCGGAAATTTGCCACCAAACCAAATGCTGTACTTACCAAGTAAGTAGAAATTGTGCAAAAGAATTACTTACTTCATAAGCTTTTACTTTCTCCATTGTAATCAGCCGACGACCAACTCGCGTTGATAATGGTTGTTCAGAATTAGCAATTAATTTGAGACATGGGTGGACAGGAATATTTTCCTCTTTGTACCTGGTAAAAAAATAATTTAAAAATAAAATAAAACAAAACAAGATGCATCCATTCAATCTGTCTGTTTAATAATGAAAATGTTATTTGAAATTAAAGTGTGACAGACAAACAAAAATGCTATTTCAAACAAGTGTGACGGACCAGCAAAAATGCTTTTTAAAAATTAAGCATGGCAGACCAATGAAAATGCTATTTCAAACTTAAGCATGACAGACCAATGAAAATGCTATTTCAAACTTAAGCATGACAGACCAATGAAAATGCTATTTCAAACAAGCAGGACAGACCAATGAAAATGCTATTTCAAACTTAAGCATGACAGACCAATGAAAATGCTATTTCAAACAAGCAGGATAGACCAATGAAAATGCTATTTCAAACTTAAGCATGACAGACCAATGAAAATGCTATTTCAAACTTAAGCATGACAGACCAATGAAAATGCTATTTCAAACTTAAACCTGACAGACCAACAAAAATGCTATTTCAAACTTAAGCTTTTACAGACTGACTGACATACAGAGATTCTTGGACGCATCTAAAATAAGATCTGTCTATTGAATCAGTGTATCTAGCAATGAAAACGCCATTTGAAACTTATGTATGAGAGAACGTCAATGGACAAGAATCCTATTTCAAACTTAAGTTGAACAAACTGGCCAAATGACATGCCAATAACGATGCTTAGACATTGAGTTGGCTACTCTGGTGCCCCCTCGACGTAAATTCACTAGACCTACTCGACAATCAACTAAATCTCATTCATTCACTGTGGAGGTCCCCAGATGTCGGAGAGCCTTCTACTCAAGTAGCTTCTTTCCTTGTACTGCTGGCCTCTGGAACTCTCTCCCTGCCCCCTGTTTCCCCGACAGAACAGACATGCAGAAATTTAAAACTAATGTAAACAGACATCTCGCTGAGCAGATCCCAAGTTAGGTTGACCCCCCCTTCCTTCTCCCCTTTTCCTTTCTCAGTAGCCCCTTACGTCTACAGTGGCGGCCTGCCTTGTTTGGGGTGAACTATGTTAAAAAAAAATAAAAATATCTGAGACGAATCCATTCAATCTATGCGTTTAGTGATGAAAATGCATAAGTGTTTTAAATAAGCAATTAAATTCAGACATGAAGGAAAATATTCTCAACTTTGTATCTTATGTGTGATCGTAAGTAACTCGTAATATTTAAAGTTGCATTAGGCATTATGACAAAAAAAATGGCTAAGTGTAGTATCAAAGGTAATTGATACCCATCTCACCCCTTTGTTAATAATGGAATATGCTACATTCATGTAGTATATTAGGAGTGGATATTTTATCCTATTTGTAACATTAAGCAACAAAAAGTTAAATAAAGCTTATCAGTTCCGGCTTCCAGTTTTTATTACACTAAGAAAGTTGTGTTTTTTTAAATTTAAATGTTTAAAATATCTTTATTTTTGGACAGATTGTTATGAAACTTGAGAGTATGACTGGAATGTTGTTCCTATTTACTTGCCTCCCACGAGGGCAGAGTTAAACACAAGGTCGGTTTTTAATGTGGGGAAATCCAGCTCCCCAAACAGGGGTACTCTGGATTGTAACAAAAATAAAAATTGCCTCAGACTAGAAAGATTTCTCCTTCACTGACTACGGACAGAAAAGATGACGTGTAGTATCAGAACAGATACTACACTTTGCTCCTAGCCAAAAGGCCAAGGAACATTTTAAAATAATGTTATTTGCATTAAAAAATAATATTGTCATTGAACAAATTATTTTAGTTATCGTAAAAGGCAGACATCTTGGAAAAAGATATTCTTTCAAAATAACACATGTGGAAAAAGTCATCTAATCGTTATGAAAAGGATGAGATGCTGAAATAAGTATCAATACCCGGATGTAAGTCTCACAAGAATTGGGAAGTAGTATTTCCCTTCCATTTGGAAATTTAAAAAATAGATTTAAACAAAGTATTATCACTTCATGTGTTGTCAGGCGGATTGGAATACAAATATAAACTTCCAGTTCAGGCGGCATAGGATGTTAATGAGATCAATGAATGAGTGGATTTGAGATTGGACAGTTGTGTTGTGACATATATCAAATCTTGGTTCATCATCTGAGATTTGAGGACACAATTCCATTGGTCAAGCTTGTGTCACATGACCAATGATGACTATGCCTGAAATATTTTTCTAATAAAATTAATTTTAAAAGAGTTGCAATTTGTTTTTTGTTTTTTTGGTTTTTTTTACAGCATTAATATGCTTGATACTCTTTTTGGGTTATTTAATTTTTAATCCAATCATTTTTGTAAAAGCTTTTATGGTTCTTAATATCTTCAAAGATCTATTGATTAATTTGTTTTATAAGCGGATATTTTTTTTAAAAAATAAGTAGTCTGTAAATGTTAGATTCTATTTAACCCATAGATGGGACTTTGACAGGTACAACCGCTCTGGGTTAGAATGGATCTGGCAGTAATGGCAAGTAAGGGATTACTCCACACTTTAAAATTTGGATCCCACCACTAGATGGAATTTAAGATCATAACCAAGAATGAGCTAAGATTTGGAGGTCAGGAGGAGGGAGTCAAAATGGTGAATCGATTTCTCAACTTCAGCAATGTGGGTGAGGGTGAATGGAGGTGGAGCTTCACCGGCTGCCCTTTTGCAAAATATCAAGATGAAAAATATTCATTTTTAAAATAAATTTTACAATTGCTGGATCTTCATCTTTCTTTTGAAGTGAGAAGTGACTTCATGATTGAAATGACTGGAACCATTTATCTGATAAAACAGACAAAGAGACGACATCTTGTTTGGTCATATTAGAATCATGAGAAAAAGAAGATGTTTACATTATGTGATTAACATTAAAATCACTTATCAGGATCGAAAAGGGGCACAATGTTTCACATGTTTAGTCTACTATTTTAAATTTGGGATTAGTACATACATAGGCTGTCATACCTGATATAACTAGTGTGAGATGGCCATGTAAATTCGAAGTATATACAAAGACTACAAATTTGTTAGTGGTTGCAAGCAATTTTTAAAGAACAGAAATGGAGACAGATTGACAAAGAAGGAGAGAGGAAGAAAGAAAAAGAGGGAAAGGAAGAGCAAGAAAAAGAGGGAAAGGAAGAGCAAGAAAAAGAGGGAAAGGAAGAGCAAGAAAAAGAGGGAAAGGAAGAGCTAGAAAAAGAGGGAAAGGAAGAGCTAGAAAAAGAGGGAAAGGAAGAGCAAGAAAAAGAGGCAAAGGAAGAGCAAGAAAAAGAGGCAAAGGAAGAGCAAGAAAAAGAGGCAAAGGAAGAGCAAGAAAAAGAGGGAAAGGAAGAGCAAGAAAAAAAGGAAAAGGAAGAGCAAGAAAAAGAGGGAAAGGAAGAGCAAGAAAAAGAGGCAAAGGAAGAGCAAGAAAAAGAGGCAAAGGAAGAGCAAGAAAAAGAGGGAAAGGAAGAGCAAGAAAAAGAGGGGAAGGAAGAGCAAGAAAAAGAGGGAAAGGAAGAGCAAGAAAAAGAGGCAAAGGAAGAGCAAGAAAGAGGAGGAGGGAGAGAAAGAAAAAGAAATCAAGAAAAGAGAAAATCTATTGAAGGAAATATATACTATAACTAAGCATTTTTATCAAGGTCTGTTGATCACTTATAAGTTCCAAAACTACTTGCCAGAATTGTATCAAATTTGGTACGAAGCATCCTTGATGTCGGTGGTAAAAATCTTAATGTTAACTGTTAATACTAAAAACAATAAATACTTATAGGCTCTAAAACTATTTACAAAATTCCACCAAATTAATCATAAAAAACCCATGGGATATTGGGTGTTATAGTGGGTGTTCAAAATTAAAATACTACTACTACTAATAATAAACACTTATAAGCTCCAAAACTATTTGACATAAAAGCCTTTAAAAGACTGCATGCAATAAAAGTAAGAATACTTTTGACGATTACTCTGAAATTTACTTGACGATGATGAGGACGACAAACATGCTCTTCATTAATCCCAACACTAACTCTAAATCCTCAGTGGAAGTTGAAAATGCTGGAATTGCACGGAAGGTTCTAAATTTGGCTTTGCCTAATACTAAAAATTGTACAGCACTTAAAATGGCTGACCTATGAACTCGTTTTCGAAAGACATGACAATTTGAAAATCTTAAATAAAAGAAGAAATTACTTTTTCACTCAAATCTGAAATAATAATTGTTGACACAACAAATCTTAGAATGATATTTCCTTCTTTTAGCAGAAAATACCAGTTCAAGAATTACTGGAATCTTTTAGGGATGCAATAAAAAAGAATCAGGGAAAACATGATTTTTTTTTTTCATTTTATATTTTCTTTTAATTTTTAGAACAAACCGATTTCTTTAAGACACATTTATTTAATTACTCTGATCGACATACGAGGAACCAATAGATAAGGCCTTGGATATATCAAGCGCTATCGCTCTGGCTTCACCTGCCTTATGCAGTGTATGTAGATGCCTTCAGAGATGACCGTTAGGATATCCATGATGGAACGGGATTGCCTAAATCCATACTATTGGTCGGAAAGAAGTTTACCATTTTTGAGGTGGTGGACTATCGCTAGATTGATTAATGATTCAAAGACTTTAACGAAGAGCGGAAGGAGACTTATGGTGCAGTAATTTTGCAGGTCAGTTCTTTTATCAGTTCTTGAAAACTGGTGAAAACTGGTACTACAGAGGCAATTTTTCAGCTATCGGGGAAGCAAGATTCAGCAAGACATTTGTTATAGAGTTTTGAGAGGACAGATGCCAACTTAGCGGAGCATTCTTTTATTGCTTACTCTGATCGACACACAGGAAACCAATAGACGAGGCGTCCATTAATGGTGAGGTATTTGGCAGAAAAATTCAGCAGGTCTTTAAAGATATCGGTTAATCGATACTGAGTTTTCTCAGGCAACTTGAATAACCTGCGGAAAAAAAGAAAAAGCAAAACAAATATTACAAAGTTATTTTATCAAAAATTAATTTGAAAAGTAATGGGTTGTAATTTAAGTATTTTGAAATTTATTATTATTTTAAAATTTTTTTTATACTAATGAGTCACTCGAGGATAAGGGTTAATGAGATGGATAAATTGTCAATTGAATGATGATGAATATTATGAGAGGAATGAAAATAATGAATGGAATGAATAAAATTTGATGACTTATAAGGACGGTTTATGACAAAATAAAGTGGTATCTGTAAAAGTTACATGACTAAGGATTGAAATTTTGTAAAAAGAATAACAATTTTGAACCAATCAGCAGCCATTTTCTGCTTGTGAAACAAATAAAAAAATATTGTCATCTAATTCTTATATAAACAAACATGGGAAAAAAAGTGCGGACTAATTTGAACGAAAAGAGATTAACACAGTCAAGATTTGATTCAATATTTCCCCAAAGAAGAAGCTTTATCATGAATAAACATGATGAATTAACAGAGTCAATATTTATACATTCGAAGCTGTGGTGAGATTAAGAAGTCCAACATGCAAAGTGGTAGGATAGGAGAAAGTGTTAAGGTGAGAGAAGAATGTATGAGTAGTGGGGAGGAGGTGTATGTTTCAAAATGAAATCGTTGGTTAGTTGAAAACTTCTGTGGTTATTTGCTAATAATATGGACAGGAAATGGGTAGTAGAGTAGATGGGGAGTGAGGGTAGGGGAAAAGAGGACGAGGAGCATGATAGCATGGTAGGAGAGAGAGAGAGAGTTAGGGTGGGAAAGGGGTTTATGGATAGAGGGTTGGCAGTTGGAACTTGTGAAAGTAGTGAGGAAGAGAGAGAGGGGGGGGTTAATGTGAGGAGGAGCAGGAGGAATAGATATATAAAAAAGTGAACCGACGCCCTATCTGAAATTTTTAAGAGTTAATTAGTTTTTAAATCATCAGAATTGTCAAACAGTATATTTTCACATTATGAAAAATTGTTTTGGGAAAATTTTTTTTTTAAATGATTGTTCAATTTTTTAACAGGCAGTTACGTTTAGCTTATAACTGCACGATATTCTGTAAAAAATAAATAAATAAATAAATAATAAAGAGAATCTAACACAAAGCTAGGCTCTCAATTTAAAAATAATACTAGTCACATGGTCACTTACTCCTCATGTTTTCTAAAAGTCTTCTATTGAAATCACTCATTTTTTTGTTTTTATCCTAACAACTTGCCCTGATGAAGCGAAGCCAAAATAAGGCTGGAGCTAAAACATGTCTGCACATATGTAGCCAAAATGTTTGTATAAATAAATATTTATACTAAATATATAGCTCTATATATAGATCTATTACGATAAGATGTCATTCTTTGAAAAGCCATGGCTTAAGGAAGGAATAATAAATTTCTTTTATTTAAAACCTCTTGTTTTGAATAACTGATGACTTAATAGATATTGTATTTTGCACAATTTTTATTCTCATCTTTTACTTGTTATATATTATTTATTTAAAAACAATACATTACAGATTCCAGATATGTACCATGGTTTCATTGACACGGTAAGTTTTTACTGTTTAGAAAAGGCTCTTACACCCATTTCAAATTATTAGCATCACAAGGAAAGAAGACAGTTCGAAAAATGAAATAGGTAGTGGTGATGATTTAAAATAGGTTGTAAGGGCCTTTTCTAAATAGTAGCGGCCTACATGTGTCAATGAAACTAGGGTACATCTCTGGAATCTGTAATGTATAGTTTTAAAATAAATAATTTGTATTTTAGCTCTCACATTCTTATAATCATGCACTTTATTGATTTCTTTTCAACATATTCCGACACTATATGAATTTTTGATGATTTAAATTATTTTTCAAATCATGTTACAAATAAGGAGCA
This sequence comes from Sepiola atlantica, assembly GCA_963556195.1. NCBI lineage: Eukaryota > Metazoa > Mollusca > Cephalopoda > Sepiida > Sepiolidae > Sepiola > Sepiola atlantica. The sequence continues at coordinate 76,010,556 of OY744532.1, read as the reverse complement.
AGCACAAAGGCATTATAGTTGTTTACACCTGTTTCAAGGCAGTGTTTATTTTAAGTCATACCATAAAATATAAAAAATTTTAACCACCAGATCATCTTCAGAACAGAATTTTGTAGATACCCAGCAAAAAACAAAAAATCAATAACTCTGTTAAAAACGTTTCAATTTAAACCAAAAACAAAGCTATATATATATAAATGTTTAAAGTTCATATTTTTTGTTTTAATAATAATATAAAGGTATTTGTTTTACCTGTTCCTTCTTAAATTTAACAATAGATGCTTTTTAAAACAAAAAATATGAACTTTAAACACTTATACAAATCACGTGTTGCATCACGTTCTTCATATTTGATGATGGGAATCGACATCTTGCCCATTCGGCTGTATAACCACAAGCCGTTAAGAGATAAAAAAAATACAAATCCGATGACATCAGGATATATTTACACACCGTTGATGCCAGGTCTTGGCGAAATATCTGTATCACTTTAAACTAACAAAAAAAAATGCTAGTTTTAATAAAGAAAAGAAAACGAAAAAAAAAAATCGGTTTCGATTTAATGATTTTCTTTTTTTTTATGGAAAAAAAAAAAATAAAAATTGATATCGCATCTTAATGCTTATAAAGGTATTTGTTTTACCTGTTCCTTCTTATATATATATATATATATATATATATATATATATGTGTTTTTTTATATGAAAATATATATTTTCAGAATGGACAGAAACAATTGTCTGATAATAAAATGTTGTTGGATGAAATCTGGAATTTTTTTGAATAATATATATATACATATATATTGTTTATTTAAAAAAAAAAAAAAATGACAATACTGGTGAACTCCGATGATGAAATTTTATTCCGAAAAATTTAAGATTAAAATAACAAAAAAATTTTGCATTGAAAAAGGCTTCTATTTTCAATTTTAATATTTCTAAACATTTTTTATTTAGTTATTACGTCTAGAAGAAGGCTGTAGAGTTCATTTGCTGATAACAAGTTTTAATAGACTGAACAATTTTCAAAATAACTGATAACTCCACGAGAAAAGAAACAAACCTTTCATTAGAATTTGATCTCTTGTTAGTAGAAGCAATCTTTTTCGCAGGTTCTCGTATTCCATAGGGAGCTGTAAAACAAAAGAATAAATGAACATAATGTGTATTTAGACAGCTTTCATTCCTTCAAGCATATTTTGTTGAATAAGCAAAAAGAAGAACCACATGAAAAAAGACGGCAATGATGTTCTTTATTTCTTTAAAAAAAATTTTTTTTTATAGTCCAACCAAACCTGATCTCCAACTTTTAACCAGAAAAAAAGGAAGGTTTTTATTGAAAACTGATAATCCTGAATTCGTAGGTCATGAAAAGCTGGTTTTACTAATATTTTTACTAGCAGGTTTACCCACAAAAAAAAATAAATAGAAGAGGTTTAAAAGTGTGTGTAACATTTTTATATTAAAACTCATATCTCTATACCTATCTTAATCTGTTTCTCTATCTTTCCCCCTTCCTTGTTTTTCCACCCTACCTCTCCCCCATCCCCTCTTTCACCTCTGCCCATCCCATTCCTCTCTCTTGTTTTAATGTATTGAAAATAATAATAATAATGTAAGTCATTCACCTCTCCTTTATATAATAGATAACATTGGAAATGGCTGAAAAACCGACCTCCCCACACACCCTGACAAAACCTGGCCCAGTTGACCCCCAAAGAATGATTTTTTTTTTTTTTTAAATATTATTCACTCGGGGCAATGCCGATCAAGAATATACCAACTTTGTGGGCGTTTGTTTTGTAGTTTTTTGTTTTACTTTTAGCTGGACACACACACAACTTTCCTTTATATAATAGAAGAACATAATATTACGGGTTCTTTTAATCGTTAATAGTTATGTTTAATCGTTATGACTACATTTTAATCATTACAACGTGTTTATAGCGCAAATCACATTACAATTACAACTTTCTGAATTATTTGTTCCAAAACAGGTTCATAATACAAAGACACCCTTGGACTCTATAATAAATGCAACAGTCATGGACCACAACATACTGCTATAATGTGGAAAAACAGAGCTTACATGGCTAAAATTATTGTAATAGAAAAATATTAACATTGTAGTTTTCTAAAATGTTGTGAATCTGTATAATTGTTTGAGATTTACTTTTATTCATCTCAAACAAGGCATATTGCCACTGATACATAAAGGGCTACTGTGGTTAGGGGCCAGATTTATATGGAGCATTCTAAGTGGGGAGTTGTGCAGCAAGGTGTTTGTTTACATTACATTTAAATTTCTGCATCTTGGTACAGTCGGGAAACAGGGAGCAGGAAAGGAATTTTAAAGGCAAGCGGTCCAAGGAAATAAGCTATTAGAGTAGAAAGTTTTTTGGCATCTCGGCACCTCTACAATGAAAGGGTGGGATTTTGTTGCTAGTCAGGTTGGCCACAGATAATTTATGTTAAGGGGGTACAAGTGCAGTCGAAGCATACTCTGTGGAAGTACGTGTAAAACAAGAACAAGGTCAAGCAACACGCTTGAAATAGCATTTCTGGAACTTGTTAAACAGTGCGGGACTTATTTGGTTTCAGACTCTTTTCTGCACCCTGTTTAAGAGGGAGAGACTTGTGGTTGGTGCACTTGTCCACATATGACAACAATACTCCATGGAGGGGTGAATAGTGGCTTTATAAAGATATGGAATATTGGCAGGTGTGAGAAGTATTTTTGTAGAAGACTTGGTAGTATCTTCTATGTATTCCAATTCATGTTGCCTGTAAATCTTAGACCGAGGAGTTTGAACATTGGACTCTTGGGAAGAGTGTGCTATCATCCATGGCAATCGGTGGTTGGAAAGGTTTCTAATAATTGTTAAACGAAAGAAGCTTTGTATTGACAGCTTTAATTCTTTCAGATAGATTTTGTTGAATAAGATAGGCATTTTCTGTCTAGTTGATCTGTTAGTCATTTTCCAAAATTTTAACCAATCAGAATGTAAGCTAACATTTCTTTTCCAAAATTTTAACCAATCATAATGTAAGTTAACATTTCTTTTCCAAAATTTTAACCAATCATAATGTAAGTTAACATTTCTTTTCCAAAATTTTAACCAATCATAATGTAAGTTAACATTTCTTTTCCAAAATTTTAACCAATCATAATGTAAGTTAACATTTCTTTTCCAAAATTTTAACCAATCATAATGTAAGTTAACATTTCTTTTCCAAAATTTTAACCAATTATAATGTAAGTTAACATTTCTTTTCCAAAATTTTAACCAATCATAATGTAAGTTAACATTTTTTCCTAAAATTTTAACCAATGATAATGTAAGCTAACATTTCTTTTCCAAAATTTTAACCAATCATAATGTAAGTTAACATTTCTTTTCCAAAATTTTAACCAATTATAATGTAAGCTAACATTTCTTTTCCAAAATTTTAACCAATCATAATGTAAGCTAACATTTCTTTTCCAAAATTTTAACCAATCATAATGTAAGCTAACATTTCTTTTCCAAAATTTTAACCAATCATAATGTAAGTTAACATTTCTTTTCCAAAATTTTAACCAATCATAATGTAAGCTAACATTTCTTTTCCAAAATTTTAACCAATTATAATGTAAGCTAACATTTCTTTTCCAAAATTTTAACCAATTATAATGTAAGCTAACATTTCTTTTCCAAAATTTTAACCAATTATAATGTAAGCTAACATTTCTTTTCCAAAATTTTAACCAATCATAATGTAAGTTAACATTTCTTTTCCAAAATTTTAACCAATCATAATGTAAGCTAACATTTCTTTTCCAAAATTTTAACCAATCATGATGTAAGCTAACATTTTTTTCACAAAATCCTGTTGTTGTTGAGTCTTTCTTTAGTTCTCAAGCTTTCGACTAATTTTACAATTTACCTGGAAGATAACTGAAAATTCATCGAACGGCCATGTTGGATATGTTACGATCCCCAACTCATACTATAATTTCTAGATGAAAGGGGCTCTGTTTATGGAGGGATACAAAAACACAAAGTATTGAGATGAGAAAAACAAGAGGAATTACAATATTAATGAATAAGAAATTAATTCTCATTCCATTTATTTTGGAGAAAACGTAAAAACAAAACATGATAAAAGGTGAATTTGAATTGAAAAACAAACAACAATGTCAAATGAGAGTGTAATGTACTTAGATGGGTGACATTTGGTATCAATCATATAGTACCTCAATAATGAGAATAGAATTACATACGTATGACTTCAAATATTTATCTCGATCAAGAAAAATACACAGATGACATTGTAGTAATTCTGTTGGATGTTAAAAAGGGCCGTACAAAAAGAGTCAGAGTTGACAGAAATAGATCCAAAATAGATCCAAAATAGGACAATTGTTACGGTTAGCCAATCAAAGTCAACCAGATTTGATATTTAATGTTTAATCGAAAAAAGCCAGTATTGAGCCGAATTACTCAGGAAGGAAACAATAACATTGTCTGAAAGAAGAAAGACAAAGTACAAACAATTTAAAAAAATCTGGAACAGTTTATTTTAAAGGGAGGATAGGTTACTTCCATCTACTTCACAACTATATCTAAAAAAAAGTTTATAGTGTCACAACAGTTTCTGAATTACAAAGTAATTTTAGTTTTGCTGGAATTCTCTTTTATAACAAATATTAATCCCACAATGCAATTTGGCATTTATGCACAATGGGAACCTATTTATTTGCCTCCCCATGAGGGCAGAGTTAGACACAAGATCGGTTTTTAAGGTAGAGAAAATACAAATTTGCAAAAAGGGGAACTCTAGATTGAAACAAAAAATAAAAACTGCCTTAGTCTAGAAGGATATCTCCTTTACTGACTGAGAACAGAAAAGATGAAGTGTAGTATCAGAACAGATACTACACTTTGCTTCTAACGAGAAGGCCATTGTGCACTATGGGCTGTTTTTTTTTTTGTTTTTTTTTTTACATAAATTGCAAAATTTTGCAAGTATGGAATAAATATTTAAGGCGTGTCTGTCATTGTCTGTTTCATTGTCCAGGGATGGAATGGAAAACAAAGCCCTATGCCAAAATCAAATAATTTTCTTGTAGTTAAATTTACAAGGAATCCAGTCGTGGCATTTATTTTTTATTAGGTTTTTTTTTCAATAATGTGGGGGTCTGTGTTCATGTCGGACATCCATAAACAGCAAAAACAATGTTTTACTTCATTTATGACTTGAAAATTTAAAATTATAGAAATTCAAAAGTAAAAACAAAAATGGTACGGCGGAGATTCAGAGCTGGGAGCATCAGTATTACACAGGGGTTCTAATTCATTCCCGGGCAACACCGTTACTGACTGCTAGTATTGAATAATAAAAAGAGCAAATAAGAAAGTTACTTACGGTCAGTGATGATGACATCAAAGATTTCTTTCCTGTGCCACATTTCATGTTTAGACGAGTCAGCGACCATAGCATCAAGGTAGAGATGACCACGCCCGTATTGGATTAAATTGGAATGGATGCTCTCGTTTGAATCTCTCTCTTTTTGATTATGCCGAGACGGACGGGCTGTAGACAAACAAAAAGGAATCATTTATGCTGAAGAGTTCGTAAACAGAAAGATTCAATCAATTTGTTTCTTTAGATCAGGGGCGGGCAACCTCCGGCCCGCGGGCCACATCCGGCCCGCGAAGGCTTAGCGTCCGGCCCACCACCCTGTTATGCTTTATTATTGCAATCCGGCCCGCGGACCTCCCAGTAAAACTCATATCATTTTGTGACATAGACGTAAAAGTAGGTTTCAATTAAGATTTACAGTGGGATAAAAATGTATAAATATCAGCGAGCGATGATGCATGTATATTTCATTTTTCTTTAACTATTAATTTCAAATCCTTGGTCTGAGATAAAAATAGAAAAAGAGAGGCAAAGAGGAAACGAGAGATGAGGAAAGGGCATGAAACAGAGAACTTATGTGAGGTGTGTCAAAACGAATGCTGTATCAACTTGCTACTTCACCCGTCATTATTTTTTATACTTCCAAAATGGCTCTTCATCGGCACCTTTTATAACATCACATACAGAAGTCTCTTGAGAAAAAATATCAGATTTGTAGAGTGTTCAATGCAATTTTTCTACAATTTATTCATGTAAACAAAATATAGTAATTCTGAGATTTCGTTTTTCACTCCGGCCAGCGATCTCCCTCCAAAAGTCTCATCTGGCGCTCACTCTGAAAAGGTTGCCCGCTCCTGCTTTAAATATAATTATGCCTTTAGGTAATTACCTTCGCCAAGGAGGTTATGTTTAGTTATTACTTCCACCAAGAAGGTTATGTTTTCGGTCAAGTTTATCGGTTTGTCAGTATGTTTGTTTGTGTATGGCCTAGCATCCACATCGCTTGACCAATCGTCACCAAACTTGATCAAAATATCGGTCATCGTCACCAACCATACTAAGGAACGCAATTGAATGAGGGCCAACAACTCCAAAAATTTCAACTGCTGCTGAAGCAAAAATAAATCTGTTTGCAAGAGAAGACTATGTATTTTTTTAATCTCTGCGTCTTGAGCAGCAGACCCTGCTTCAATTGCGGACCTGATCAAATTGCTAGTCAAAAGTGTGTCGCCACAGGTAGCATCCAAATCAACAACTTCTCTTTAAATGGGAAAATGGTAATCATATCCAGTTGCTTTTCATCACCAGTCAAGGCCCATGAGTTTGATATTGGAAGGAAACCCAGCTGTAGCCATATTGTCTCGTATTTCATCTTGTAGATTCCATTGGCACTGATTCTCTACCCTCACATCTATAATTTAATTCGTAGAAGCAAGAAATATCAGTGACTGGGGTGTGCTTAATGCTGATTGGATAAAAAAATTATTTGATTTTCCGGCATTCAAATATAGAATAGCCAAAATATGAGTAGGTCCATTGTAAAATGCATGTTTGCTAAAGCATTTGGGTTTCAGTGATGTCAGATATGGTGTCATACTAAACTCATTCCTTTTAGTTGCCAGTATAACTGGGGTGCTGAAAATACATTTTGTCCATGAATTCTATCTAAAATAAAAATGTAACTTACCTCTACCATGAAGAAGAAGATAATCAAGATCTGCTCCCATCACATAAGCGTCAAAATGAGCACAGGCAACCAACAAACTACCTAATAAGATAATAATGATAATAATGATAATTATGATAATAATGATAATAATGATAATTATGATAATAATGATAATATCATGTAAAAGAATTATATGTTTATCATATAATTAACCGGAAGAATATCCGTCCCAGGACGGGAAAAGTTAATTCTCCAAACAGAACAGTTTTGCATCATTTTTATATCCCCTTTACAAAGATTAAAATCAAGATATCATGCTACTGAACCTTTGGTCTTGAATACTTATTCTAATTTCGATCAAAATCCATTACATGATTTTCATTCTAGAAAATATCTAAAATGTAAGGCTTAAGCTTAAGGGGTCTTAAGAAGAAATTGAAATTCAGGGAATCTTGCTTAATTGGTATCTAATGACTATGAATCAAATTCAATGCAAATATGAAATATTTGAAAATTCAAATAGGAGATCCTGCTCCCATATTATGCTCCCTAAAAATCCTTTAAAAATTTAAAAATTAAATTTCACAAAAATCGGAGGTTTTATCTGAATTTTTACAAAGGGCTTCCACCCCCTTCGTATAGCCCACATTTAGATCCTTTACGTCTCGCACCTGTGTTCCCAAATTCGTAATGATCGGTTAATTAGTTTAGGAGTGAATCCTGTACATACAAATACATAAACACACCTAACTTTATAAAGATATATTGATATATCATAAAATAACGAGAGTAACCATTCCCCATAAAAATTGATGGAGAGAAATGTTATATTTTGCAAACAAATTAAGTATTAAAACATTTTTTATATGACAATAAAATTCATTTTTATTTTACATCATACTCATCAAAATTAGTTTCATCTCAATGACCATTATTGCTACGTACATCGAGAGATCACAAAACAATCTCATTTTTTTTAATATCTATCTATATTTATAAAGTTGAGCTATTTATTGCACTAACAACCAGAGACCAAATCCATATTCACAATTACTGACTTAAAATGCACCAAACATTGATGTTATCTTTTTTCCTTACCCTTTGCAAAACTCAATTATGTTCTGCAAAGCTAAAAACAAAAACAATTTTCCTCTACAAAACAATCAAACCAAACATCATGAATACATATTTGAAGATCTAAAGAACTTGAAGCATAAAAACTTTTACCAAAATGACCTGATTTGGCATTAAATAACCCGAAAAGGGTTGATATGCCATAAAACAAAACAACCAAACCAAACAACCATATTCATAATAGAAGACTAATATACTGATCATGTGTATGCGATCCTGGAATTTTCAAGAGAATATCAAATTGTATGTATATCCTGGTCAGAGAAAATGACATACAGTGTTTGCTATTCCCAAATGGTGACCCATCTGGTACTAATCAGGCTCCATGTTGCTTAACCACGGTGATCTAACAAGAACCGGTGTGTCAATGTGATTATGCCGTACATGTGTATGCGATCGACGTCATAAGATTAACTAATTTGCCTATTGCTTTGCAAAAGGACATCTCATTAATTAACTATTTGTTTTTATTGTTTTCAATTCCAATGATTGTTTTCATTTATTTATAACACACAGTTCTATTTACAAATATTTTTTTTATATCGTGGATAATCGTTTAGCATTTTGGGTCTTTCCAGTCCTTTCCAATCAATTTACTTTTATGGGAATTACAATTTTTTTTATTGGGTTGCCGGTCCTGTGCAGTTCTAGGAGGTGCACCCCCCCCCCCCTAGGCTTTGCCTCCCCTGTTTTGGGAGGAGTAAGTTTATTGCTTACTGTCTCAGGCGCCCCTACCGGGGAATGCCGACGGGGCTGCCCAGGCAATTTTTAAATGGCCAGAGTGCTCACCTCTCGAACGCTGGCTTATCTAATCCCACTTTCCCGACCTTGTGTCACATCTTACCTTGTGGGAGGTAGATAAATAAATTGGTTTCCTCAATTTTTTTTCGGACAATGTCAGAACATGGGTCCCGCTAGTATATAGTATATACAAGTTTAGGGGGGAAAAAAATAGGAGCTTGCATGTCCCCTTCCCACTTACCTTAATTGGCGAGTGGTATGTGAACAGGCAACTTAAAGAGTTGATTAGTATGGAATGACTGGTTGAAAATTTATAGGCGAACTGAACTTTGTAATTGTTTTTATTATAAACTGAGCAACTCTTTAACTCGTCCACTTACAAGTTGAAGAACCTCTCGGATATACTTTTTCTTCTTATGGAAGTACAAGCTGGAATACTTGTCCCAGGATTTAGAGTTAGGGTTAGGGTTAAGCTGGAATACTTGTCCCAGGATGGGTTAATAATATAGACGCATCTTTCGTGACAAGCAATCAATCATACATCGACTGTTGTGGTGAAAACTGTATGAAAATACAGTTTACATGCCTGAAGTTATGGGATCAGAAAATAGTTCATTTTTTAAAGCTCCCATTACAGAGGGTCTTAAATGATTAAAATTTGCCCAAATTTTGAAAATCAGTATAATGTCATTCTTTTTAAGAATGGTTTAAATCCGATTAAAATCGTCATCATCATCCGATTTATTTTAACAGGCCTTTGATTAGTCCTCTATAAGAGGGTGGGGCCTGTCTGTCAGTCTTGATCGAAGTCCTCCTCTCCAGGCTCGGCGGTCACGAGGATCAAAGTTCACAATCCCCAGGGCTGCACAGTCGCATTTACACAGCTCATCCCAAGAGAGCTTTGGTCTTCCAGCCTGGTGACTTGATGCGATGGACATGCCTCTGACCTGAGAGATCCATCTCATCCTGCCCAGCTTAAGGACATCAGATAATTCTTTTATCATATCAAGCTTAGAGAGAAGAGTCTTGAGGAGAGTGTCGCCTTCTGGCTTGACATGGCAGATCCATTTAACCATGGATCTTTCGTTGCGCTGCAGTCTCTTGAGAGTGGTCGCTGATGCAGCCCATGTTTCGGAACCATAAAGAATGACACTCCTCACACAGCAGGTGTACATCTGTCCTCTAGTCATGACGGCCAGATGCTTATTTGTTAAAGTTAGGCAGGAATTCTCTAAAACCCTTCCAGGCAGATTTGCATCAGGTAATAGCAGTCTCACAACCACCATCGGCTGAAAGAGAATCAGCCAGATAGCAGAACTCAGCTACAGCTTCCAGTTTGCTATCCCCAACCGCAATTTCTTTCAATGGCCTACCGTCAATTAGTCTAGCTGTGACCACACAGTAAGGACACCTGTATTGCTGATCCAGTCGTAGTAGGCCACTGATTCCACTGCATCTTTTGTGGACCAGTAGGAACAGATGAGGCAGAAGATGGAGTTTCTCTCTGTACCACTCAGGCAACTGCGCAAGGGAACCTACCTGATCTTCTCATGGAGTTCAGGTTCGGACCAACAATCATTACCTTTGTCTTAGCTATATTGATTCGGAGGCCCTTGTCCTCCATACTATTCTTCCAGGAGATGATTTTCTCAACTAGAGCTTCGAGTGAAGTGTCGACAATTGAGAGGACGTCGGCATACAGGGGCTCCCTAGCACAATCAATCAGAGATTAAATATTTTAAGTGGGCGGGCATCATGTTCTTTCAATCTTTAAACATTTTAAGAGGATAGATCCATAAAGCAATCAAAAACATCAACTGCTATGGTGAAACATGTGTGAAAATACAGGATGTAGAAAAGTTTTAATTTTGTGCAATTCAGCTCCCATTAGAAAGTCTTTAAAGGATTGAAATTTAATCTAATTTTGAAAATCAGCATAATTTTAAAAATCAGCATAATTTTAAAAATCAGCATAATTTTAAAAATCAGCATAATTTTGAAAATCAGCATAATTTTAAAAATCAGCATAATTTTGAAAATCAGCATAATTTTGAAAATCAGCATAATTTTAAAAATCAGCATAATTTTGAAAATCAGCATAATTTTGTTTAACGATCATTTCAATCACAGGTAAACAAAACTTTAGTGAAGGGGGCAGGTCACTTACCTGTACCAACAAAGGGATCAAAAACCAGTTTATTTTTAGTCGTATGACCCATGTTCGCCATGATAAAAGATAGACCAGCATCCATACTGGTGTTACCTGTAAGGAAGAAAGAAATAGAAACAGACTGTTAAAGAGGGAGGGAGGGAGAGAGAGCGAGAGATCATGTCAGTTGATAAAAACACATGAGTGTGCATTGTCCATATATTGAACACATGCACATTAACATGAAGAGAATGTATAGCACTAGAGGAGGGAGGTTTAAATTAGTCATAAAGTTTATTGATGAAGGTAGAAAAAAAAAAAGTCATGCAACATTTGAAAAACACAGATTAAGACGAATCCTTTTGTTAAAAGAAATAATGAAACACAGTTGTTGGTGGGAATCTTCATGACAGAAATTAACAAATTGCAGAAAGAATGGTTTATTAAAATTTATAAGCAAAATATTTAAAAGTTGTATCGAATGCAAAATATCCAAATATTCTGTCCAGAAATATCTTTTGTTGAAAAGTAGGAAAAATTTGGTGGGGGTGGGGGTGGGAATGTTTATGCAGAGAAATAAATTGATCTAGTTAAATATAATTGAGCCCTCCCCCTAAAAAAACAATCGTGAGATAGAGCAAAAGAGTTAAAAGAATGAGTTTATGTTGCATTCACACACATATATGTAGAGATTTGCAGGTGGTGTCATAGTGTTAGATAATGCCCTGTGAGAGTTGGACGCATCTATTCGAAGCGGGTTTGACTTACGCGATTTGTAGCGGAGTCATCCCGTGCAGGTTCAGTTCAAAGTGTTTCCCACGAACGCGGTGACGTTGATTGACCTTAGGTTCAAGAGAGGTTATGGGTTCAGTTTGCACCTGTGCGATCACGAGGTTTGATGACGTCAGAGTCCCCACCGTGGGAGAATTGAATCAGTTACTGACTTGGGAGCGAAGAGTCAACAAGACATCATATAGCGGTTACGAGAAAGATTCCGAATGACGGAAAAATATAAGAGCCTTTAGGAAATCTAGTAGAATCTTTAATGTTCCTCCCTCTGCAAGTAATTAAGGATTACAGACTAACGTAAGAATATTAACTAGTGAATTTAGTTAGCGTAACCTCTCTCTTGATCGCAACGAACTCGTTCAAGTCGGCTGATTAAAATAGTCAAATAAAAACAGAAAAAGACTTTGTTGTACTGTTAAGAAATTGATTTCAGAGCGAAGACAACAGCCCAAAAATGTTAACAAGCGGCGAGACGACGAGAAAGAAAAGAGAGAAGAAAACAAAGGTTAGTGTTAATAGTTCTCTGCAATCCACACACGGAGAAACGAAGCACAGCAAAAGGCAGTACGAACAGGGCGACGGAAAAGTGCGCACGAGTAGCAGTATAGCGACAACAGTGAACGAGGAACGCGGATCGGTAGCTACGGTATATCAGCACATTCGTACGAATCAACAACGAAGTTCTACGACGACCAAAGAGTTATTGCGAGGCCAATAACCAGTAATATAACAATAGATTTCGAGTAGCAGTACATACACTCCTAACCCTAACCCTAGCAGTACATACACTCATAACCTTAACCCTAGCAGTACATACACTCATAACCTTAACCCTAGCAGTACATACACTCATCACGTTAACCCTAGCAGTACATACACTCATAACCTTAACCCTAGCAGTACATACACTCATAACCTTAACCCTAGCAGTACATACACTCATAACCTTAACCCTAGCAGTACATACACTCATAACCTTAACCCTAGCAGTACATACACTCATAACCTTAACCCTAGCAGTAAATACACTCATAACCTTAACCCTAGCAGTACATACACTCATAACCGTAACCCTAGCAGTACATACACTCATAACCTTAACCCTAGCAGTACATACACTCATAACCTTAACCCTAGCAGTACATACACTCATCACCTTAACCCTAGCAGTACATACACTCATCACCTTAACCCTAGCAGTACATACACTCATAACCTTAACCCTAGCAGTACATACACTAATAACCTTAACCCTAGCAGTACATACACTCATCACCTTAACCCTAGCAGTACATACACTCATCACGTTAACCCTAGCAGTACATACACTCATCACCTTAACCCTAGCAGTACATACACTCATAACCTTAACCCTAGCAGTACATACACTCATCACGTTAACCCTAGCAGTACATACACTCATCACCTTAACCCTAGCAGTACATACACTCATAACCTTAACCCTAGCAGTACATACACTCATAACCTTAACCCTAGCAGTACATACACTCATAACCTTAACCCTAGCAGTACATACACTCATAACCTTAACCCTAGCAGTACATACACTCATCACGTTAACCCTAGCAGTACATACACTCATAACCTTAACCCTAGCAGTACATACACTCATCACGTTAACCCTAGCAGTACATACACTCATAACCTTAACCCTAGCAGTACATACACTCATAACCTTAACCCTAGCAGTAAATACACTCATAACCTTAACCCTAGCAGTACATACACTCATAACCTTAACCCTAGCAGTACATACACTCATAACCTTAACCCTAGCAGTACATACACTCATAACCTTAACCCTAGCAGTACATACACTCATCACGTTAACCCTAGCAGTACATACACTCATAACCTTAACCCTAGCAGTACATACACTCATAACCTTAACCCTAGCAGTACATACACTCATAACCTTAACCCTAGCAGTACATATACTCACATATTAAATCATATAACATACCAATAAGAGTTCTCTGCTTTTTGATTAATAAAACAAAAAAAACTACTAAAACCAAAAGATAACAGGTGTACATGTTTTTTGTTGTGTTTTATATGCTACTAACGCAGGAAACAACAGAAAGCAACTGGTAATAAACATAGCGGTTGGCAATACACTAAAAGTAATCAATTAATAACAACAACGCGTGTTGGGTTTCAGAGTTCAATGCTGAGACAACAGGTAATGTTAAAAATGTAAGCCAATAAACAGGCCTTTCCGTTACTCTGCCCCTGCTGCTCACGGCTACTAATTTATCTGATCACTCCCACAACAGTCCTAGGACATCTGACGGGCAAAACAGATACCAACGTGAAAAGTATGCACTGCGTACAGAAGAGAAATACAGAAAAACTTCTATTCCTTCATCACAGATAAAACGTCCGACAAATATATATTTATGAAAATCAGACTCCTTTAGTTACGGAATCCTTTTATCTATATACCAAAATTTTCACACCAGATATCATCTGTCTGTGGGAGTTTAAAAGTGTGTTACAATTTTAAATAATTCATCCTTCCACATACGATGCCTGATAATCCAAAATGGTCATCCATCTCGTACTGACCAGGCTAGATAACTTTGATGATCTAACCCGAACTTGTATGTTAACGTGATTATGCCGAGAACAGGGTTTGGTCTGCCTAACAACTTAAACCGACACAATGTTTATGCCTCCCAAAATCCAACGTCTGATCGATATCCGAGGAGATTGTAACAGGATTAAGAAGTGGGAGTGCCGTGTATCCTAAAATACGATGAGACTTTTAATATCCATTGAATTATTTTTCTCTAAGCCTTCTGCCCAGCAATACCGAGTAAATACATCTAGTAACCTATCATCTTGTATTTTTATCCAACTCTCCTGGACACCAGCCCAGTCTAATAATACTAAATCAGCAGTGACAATTGTATATGCATAGTCTCTTAATGTCTTATCCTAGTATTTTTTCACTTGTTTCTTTTCATTCTCTTTTTCTCTTCGGTTGGTTGTTTTGTTTTACGGCATATCAACCCTTTTCGTGTTTTTTTTTTACTGCCGAATCTGGCCATTTTGATAAAAGTTTTTATGCTTCAAGTTCTTTATATCTTCAATTATTTATTCGTGGTGTTTGGTTGGGTTGTTTTGTAGAAGAAAATTGTTGTTTTTGTTTTAGGTTTTGCAGAACATGATCGAGTTTTGCAAAGGGAAAAGAAAAAAACAATAACATCAATATTTTGTCCATTTTTGGCCAGGAAGCCAATATCTTCAGACAGCCTGATCTGGTCGCAACAGTCCGTTTTTTTCTCTTCATTCCTTCTTCTGCTGTTGGCTTCTTAAGTGGAGTGTGGAGTACTGCTGCCCTATCCGGGGAGGTACTACTCAGAGTACTCTTTCTTGCCTTGACAGATTTCAAAAGTCACTTCGCAATCTGGTGGGGATGATCTCATCTGTTCTCTACAGCACTCTTTTCACAAAAGAGACGTTGTTAGTCTTTCTCTGCTCTATCACTCTGGTTCATCTAAGTAAAACCTTCACAGCAAGAACACGTCTTACTACCACAACTGCAAAAAAAAACAAAAAAACTTCCTTTCTTCCTCCATGTGCATAACATAAAACATAATTTCCATGAACAGAGTTTCTTTCCAAGAACCTCCCATCTGTGGAACACATTGCCACAAGATTGCTTCCGTAAGAGCTACAACATTGTCCTCTTCAAATCTAATGTCAACAAACACTTGTCATAAACCATCTTCATGTCATAATTTTTCATTAATTCCATTTTAATTTCAATCCTCTCATGATATTCGTCATCATTTAACTAACAATCTATCCATCTTATTAACCTTTGTCCTTGCTAAAAGCCTTGCTAAGTGACGACTCATTAGTAATATATATATATATATATATATATATATATATGTATTCACCGTTTTTTTTTTGCTCCTCTATTTATTTTTATTTTGTTATTTTGTTTTGGTGTTATTTATTTCAATTTATATTTTATATTATATGTCTATACCTACCACCATTGTCACTGCTGGTTTAGTATTATTCTCGGTGCTTTCTTAGATTAGGACCCACGCTAAAATCGACTTGGCGCTGTTACTTTCAGGATGTTTATGTAAACTGCCGGAAAGTACAGACGCCAAGTCGGTTGACCAACCTGCGTCAAAAATCCAAAACGAAGCTGGATTTACAAGTGGGGAAAAAAAAACATTAACCAACATTTAAAGCAAAAAAAAAAAAAAAAAAAAAAAAAATCAAATAATACATTTAGTCAAATTGTATGAAAGAAATGTTTATTTTTTTAACAAAGAAATAAAAATAAACAGGTGATAAATTATTATTTTTTTACTGAAAATTATTTTTGGTTTCTTTAAGGTTAGGTATTAAAGTATTTAATTACTTTTTTACCTGAACATTTTTTTTCTTTGACTCCTTCGAGAGACGCAACAACCAGTGATAGCTCGTGAAAATTCTTTGAAGTACTTACTTACTGCTTATTTTCTCGCAGTTTGATTGGCTAACCACTTCGGTACTTTTCGGCAGTTTACGTAAACATCCGGAAAGTACCGACGCCAAGTCGATTTTAGTGTGGGTCCTAATCTAAGAAAGTATCTTATTATCTGTAACTATATAAGTCTGATTTTCATAAATAAATTCTTGTAGAGTGGGTATCCCCCCCCCCCCCATTAAGCACAGCATTTTGTCCGTCTCAGCTAATCGGGGCTACAAAAAAAAAAAAACAGAAGCTGCATCAAGAGAATTGTGCAGAAGCCTGCACAGTTTTAGAGTGCAGGTATTTCGAGATGGGTAAGGGTACTCTCGTCTGCTGAGACAGTACAAAAATGGCAGTTGTTTTATGGTGCTCTGATTTTGAAATGGTTAATAAATGAAAAAAAAAAAAAAAAATTTAACTAAAATTTTTTTTTTTATCCTGTACTAGATCACAAATATTTTTGTACTGGAAAAAATGTGCCCTGTTGAGCTTGCAAAGCCAGTTAAATATAGAAAAATAAACAGACAAAATTATAAAAATTATCCTCTTTCTGTTTGCTATATATATCTCTCTCTCTCTCTCTCTCTTCAACTACAGGTTAAATATTATTACTGCTTGTGGTGATATTTCCTTTTGTCTATAATGGATTATTCCAATCCTTTTATATCTTCAACTATTAAGAGAATGAGAGAGAGACAATGTATAGAATAAAAGTGGAGGGGGTTAAAACAACAAACAGTGAGAGAGGGTGAAAGTGATAGATAGAAAGTCAGTAAGAGATGAGTAACTTGATGAGTTATTTGCAAATTACGGCTAATTAGAACAATTAAAATGGACGTTTTTTTTCTTAAACATAACTCAATCCCAAAACTGAGGAATATTTAATCATGTATTTTGTGTGATTAAAATATATAGGAAAAATCTTTAGGGTAACAAACGTTGCTTAACTCAGATTTAGTATAACAATAGCTATTTAAGAAAATGAAAATAGATTTTACCAATAAAACATCGGTTTTGTAATTTGTAATGTTGAATCTTATCTCTTTGACCTTCTGCAACCTGCAAGAATAAAACAAGAAATATACACCATTTTAATTCTATGATTGGAAAAGACTAGGATTCTCATTACACCAGAATTTCTAACTTCGATATGAGACTTCGATATGAATATTGTTATTACGTATCGAGTCTTGATTGGATAAAAACTCCAATCAACAGTTTCTTTCAGTCAATTACAGATGCGAGAATATTTACTCCGAATTTCAGCGCGTACTATAAAAACATAAACACACAGCTTCCTTTCTCTTTCCTCTTTTCATTTCACAGGCAACACACATGCATACAATGCAATCCTGACAAAACAAGCATGCTAATACACACATTGTCGTTACACCTGAATTTTAACTTCGATATGAGACAATATTAGTATATAAAAAAAATATGTACTCAACACTACATTTGATAGAAAAAGTCCTACAATAACATAACTGGTAAATGGTTCCTTAAGTTGCATGTCTCAGACTCAGGAACTCCCGCATCATGCGGCGCATGAGGCAGTCAACGTAAACCAGCGTTTTCGGTTTGAAGCCAGATCCGCAGCGTCCTTCCAATGTCTTCCCATTACGATCAAATCTTTCTCGATTGTTTGCTTTTGGGATCCCTCTTCTTTTTCCATCAGGGTTCCACTGAAGCAGTTAGTTTGCAAATCTCTCTGGGACCAATCTTAAGGCATGTTCGAGCCAGCCTCAACGTCGTTTGCAGATTATTGACAATGCCACCTGTTGGTTAGTGCGGTCTCTGACTTCTTGGTTGGTAATTCGATCATCCATTTGATCCCTAGAATCTTTCTAAAACATTTGGAATCTAACACGTCTAATTTCCTATCTTGGCTGATTTTGAAATGCCAAGTTTCACTTCCATATAGCAGTGTGAACAAAAAGTTGGTGTTATAAAATCTTAATTTAGATCTGATGAGTGAATTTTTTGTTTCACCGGATCTTGCAGAGCTGATTAAATGCTACTGAGGCTTTTCCTATCCGGCACTGCAACTCGTGGTCCATATTGCCTTCATTGTTTAAGGAGCTTCCTAAGTAGGTGAAGTTGTCAACTATAGCTATTTCTTTTTGGTCGATAAACACGTTTGTTGCATGTCACATATCTTTAAACCAGAAATAATCTATAAGTTGTCTCCATCTCTCCCGATCCAGTCTAATATCAAACCAGCAGTGACAATGGATATAGACATAGAATATAAAACATAGATTTAAATAAGTAACACTAAGGCTGGCCCATTTGGCATAATGGTTAGAATGTCCGCTAATGGATCAGGAGACTGGAGTTTAATCCTCGGTCAAGTCATACCAAAGGCTCAAAAAACGGTACTTGATGCTTTTTTGCCAAACACTCATCATTATAAGATGAGGATCAAAAGTAGAGCAATCTAGGGAAAGGAGTGGTACCCTCCCCTACATCTTGGTGTAGTATCCAATGAACAGAAATCGTTTGGGTTGTCTTTGACTATGTTCAATCCATTTACTTTTAAGACAGTCATCTGTAAATGTGTTAGATAAAAAAAAAAACAGAAAGAAAAAAAAATAGTGAGTGCTGAAAAGAAACCAGCAGAAGAAGGAACATCTAGAAAAACAATGTTAAAAAGATGAGATTGGGACATTGAGAGCATACATTTATATTTAATTGTCATTACTGGTTTAGGTGTATTTGAGACTGGGCTAGTGTTCGGGAGAGCTGGAGAAATTAAAAAGAATCTGATTTTCATAAATGAATGCTTATAATATAGCAATATTTAGACATGGATAGGTGTAAATAAAATCAGAAATTTCAACTAAGTCGAGAGTGGAATTTTCCATTACAACTCAAGTTAGAGCTATGTGTACAAGAAGTTGTGTCACAGACAGGAAGTCGCTAGTGAGAAATGTAGAATAAGCCGATGACATCTTCCTCTTTCTTTCTGGACGATGGGAGAGAGAGAGCGATCGGTTTCGTGGCAGCGCTCCCATTTCCCTTAATGGGGGATAGGTGGGAGAATGATGCATACAGCATACTTGGAAAGAACAATAAAACCCCTAAAAGCTTTTTTATTTTGTTATTAAAATTTTTTTTACAGCTTTACAAGAAGAAGAAGAAGAAGACAATGAGAAAGAGAAGAGAATGAATTTCATGTTATCTCCACAACGATATTCCAGCTGCCTATGTCAGAAGCCGCCATCTGGACACTCTGCTGAAATCGAAGAATCTGTCCCCATAGTGCTACAATAAGATTCTTTTCACAATTCTAAGAACAGCATCCTTGTGCTTGTTTTACAAATACTTCAATGGATTATGCTGCGATGAATTGGCTACTCTGGTGCTCCCTCGACGTAAATTCACTAGACCAACTCGACAATCAACTAAATCCCATCCATTCACTGTGGAGGTTCCGAGATGCCGGAGAGCTTCCTACTCAAATAGCTTCTTTCCTCGTGCTGCTGGCCTCTGGAACTCCCTCCCTGCCCCCTGTTTCCCCGACAGTACTGACATGTAGAAATTTAAAATTAATGTAAACAGACATCTCGCTGCGCAGATCCCAGTTTAGGTTGTCCCCCCCCCCCCCAACCGTCTCCCCTTTTCTTTCTTCTCAGTAGCCCCTTACGTCTACAGTGGCTGCCTGTCTTGTTTAGGGTGAACTACATTAAAAAAAAAAAAAAAAAAAAGCTAAAAGAGTAAAAAAAAAAAAATGCAAACTTACCAAACGTCCAAAGTAGAGACGATTAGGTTCCGTGGCTGAATGCATTCCCTGTTCAAATTTGTAATATTCAAACAAATGAAAGCTATGATCAGGATTCTTCAGCTTAATTTTGCCTTTCAAACCCATTTCCACCCAAGGAAGATCCTGGAAACAAAAAGCAAAAACAAAAAGAATATTAAGTGTACAATAAACAGTGTCACTAAAACCCCTGTTTTTAAGAGCCAATTTTTTTTCCTAGATACATATCTGCATAATATTAAAATTCTGATGATCTAGTTTGGTTGCAGTGTATGTTTTGCATAATAGAATAAAGGGAATACGGGAAGAGATGTAATAAACACAAAAGTCTCATAATCTGAAGGTTGTGAGTTCGATCCCTGTATGGGACAATACATTTTTATTTTTCTCTTCAATCACACCTAAAAATAAATATCATTAAACAATATCCGAGAAGAAATGGGTGATGTAAATAGTTGATTATTTGAATGTGGATAAATTTTATTTTTGAGATAAAAATGTTGCCTACTTTCAATGCTAGATTGGTATTTGTGAAAAATCTAACATCTATTACTTTTGTAAACCTTGTAATTTAGGTTTCAATCAATAATATTTGTAAAGAAAAATGGATGAAATATCAGCAGAAACTTTTAACAGATTTATTACAACTGAACACAATATATAATAATGAGTTAATTGACCGCTGTGAGCGAGATGAAATATACAGTCTCCAGATGGGGTCTGTTTACTTTTCTACTCCAGGCAAGACTTCATTTCCAAGGGCGATAACTCTTAACTTTCAGAAAATAGTGCAAGGGAGATAAATCGTTTCCTTAGTTATCCTAACAATTACCATCACTTTTATTTATAACTTGAAAATTACAGAACATTATAAAAATGGTAATAATTCATTTATATAATTTTGGAATAAGTTGTCAGATCTTATTAAGAGGAGCAATAATGTAGAAGATTTTAAGATGGAATTCGATGATTTCAGAAATAATGGTAACAAAAGAGAATTAAGATTGCATTTTTGGGAACTGTCGGATGAAATATTTAAGCGAATTTGATCTGTGTAATGATATTGTATTAATAGTGAAAATGTTCTGTGCATAAAAAAAAATGATGATTCAAATTGAAAAGAAAATTAAATGAATTGTTTACAATCGGTGAATTGTATTTCAGCATTTAAATAACCCAAAAAGGATCGAAACAAACTAAACCAAGGTTCTCCTCCTCCTCATCCTCCTCCTTTCGGCTGTGGGATTTGATTCTTAAAAAGGCCGATAAAATTAAAGCATTTATTAGTTTAGCATTTGTATTGCTACCAGTTTGTACTGTGATGTAGGTTGGTAAATAGATAATGAAAACAGTCTTATATGCATATATAATACTAAAAGTAAAACTGATAATTTTGCTTGCTTGTTTGTACATTGAATGTTTTAGATAGTGAGGTAAGGTAAGACATTGCTTAATAGCACATCAACCTAAGGGTCATTTCATGCCATGAATGTAGAAGGAAATATCCTTCATTTGAGTCTTAAGTCAGTGTGTCATTTATAGTCATTAGTTAAGAACTTTGGTATTTTGAATTGTTGTCATTTTGGTGAAGGTTTTATGCTTCAAGTTCTTTATATCTTCAAATGTTTAATTATGGTTTTTGGTTTGGTAGTTTTGTTCTACGGCACATCAATCCTTTTCGGGTCATTTTGGTGAAGGTTTTTATGCTTCAAGTTTTTTATATCTTCAAATGTTTAATCATGGTTTTTGGTTTGGTAGTTTTGTTCTACGGCATATCAACTCTTTTCAGGTCATTTAATGCTAAATCCGGTCATTTTGGTGAAGGTTTTAATGCTTCAAATTTTTTATATGTTTAAGTATTTATTCATGGTGTTTGGTTGAGTGAAAGGAAGGGGGGGGGGGAGAAAGTATTTATTCATGGTGTTTTGGAAAGAGGGAAATTGTTGTTTTTGTTTTGGATTTTGCAGAACATGAGTTTTGCAAAGGAAAAAAACAATAAACCATCAATGTTTAGTGCATTTTGAGTCAGGAAGTCAATAACTTCAGACAGCTTGATTTGGTAGCGCCAGTATGTTCTATTTGACTCATAGATGGGGCCCTTACAGGTACTACCACTCTGGTCCAGAGTGGACCTGGGAGCAATGGCAACTAAGGGGCACCCCCACATCTCCCAAATGGAGGCCTAAAGATGGTGAGAAGAGAGGAATATGGAGACAAGGATGTATTAAAAACAAAAGTCTCAAAATCTGAAGGCTGTGAATTCAATCTCTGCATGAGGCAATATATTTTTATGTTTCTCTTCAATCACACCCAAAAATAAATATAATTAAACAGTATCCAAGAAGAAATCGATGATGCAAATAGTGGATTATTTGAATGTGAATAAATTTTATTTTTGAGGTAAAAATGTTATTTTCAATGCTAAATTGGTATTTTCTGAAAAAAATCTAACATCTCTCTTTGTCATTTTTAACGGAACGAGTACTTAATATTATTTATAATATAAACGTAAAAAATTGCAATAAAAAGGAAAAGAAAGGAACACGATCTGATTTATACTGAAACTGAACTTATTTAATATTAAATAAAACAAAAATAAGTATTAATTAAAACAGAAAAAGTTAAGTTATGTGTTGTTACTGCATTAAAGTAAATAAAGATTGTGTTTTTTCATGGATTTTAGAGACTAAAATTCGTTTTATTATTTTGATTGTGAACAATCTGAAAACAATTTTCTTTACGTAAGCTATTAAAATAAAAACATGCAAAGTCAAGCAAAGCCGATTATACTTTTTTTTAAGTTACAATATCGACCTATTTTTTTTTGTAGAAAATATTGTTGGTTACGATGGATGTGATTACGTGTGTTCTTATTTACTTGCCTCTTCACGATGGCAGAGTTAGACACAAGGTCGATTTTTAATGTGGGGAAATCCAGCTCCAAAAAAGGGGACCATTGAATTGGAACAAAAATTTAAATTAGCTCAATCTAGAAAGATTCCTCCTTCATTGACCGAGGACAGAACAGATACTACACTTTAACAAATTAAGAACAAACAGTAAATAAATAATGAATTTTATAAGTGTAATAAAAGTGAAAAACTATTTGGAAATAAATATATAAACATTTTGCTTTGTTTAAATTGTATTTCTTGTTTTGAAATTAAATTCTTTTTAAAGTGTTCAAAATGTAACTTTAATGTTTTAATCGTCTTTTTTCTAGCACCACACATATTTTAACTGTTTTAGAATTTTATTAAACACAGAACTTTTGGGCATAAAAAATAAACTTTGAAATTTTTTATATACAAAAAGTTTCAACAAAATTTCTAGTCGATAATATTTTATTGCTCATAAAATGTTAAAAAAGAAATGGTGTCAACAGGTGGACATAAAAATTCAATTTATATACGTTCAAAATTAAATTAGAATTTTATATCAGGACCAACAAAACGTTTTACAGACTTGTTATTGCATAAAAAAATATTTAAACTTTAAGGAAAACAAGCAAGTATTTTTTATTTTTTTATTTAATATGTTCCTATCAAGACAGGTTTATCATCCGTCTAAACGATTTTTTGTATAGTTTTATCTTCAAATCACTATCAGACTTACACCTTGAAAACGACGCGAACAAAACCATCAGTATCCTTTTTTAAATACCAAACAAGTACTAAATCAAAGATTAAATAATTTAAGAGATAAATCACCACCATCAAATATGTACATATAATGTGTAACTGTTCCCTCCAAATTGTCTCGTTTATCTTCTTAGCACCAACCACTGTGATGTCAGCAGAAAAACAAGACTCAATGGAATGGCCTTCTCTTTACGAAGGCCACAGCACAACCTACCACTTGAAAATTCAAAAATTTCAGATTTGCATTAAATTTGATCCGTAGTCATAAGAAATTAGATACTAACCAATTAAGCAAGATTCCCTGAATTTCAGTTTCTTCTTAAAATCTCTTAAGCAAGAAACCTTGCACAGACAAAGGGTTTGATACCCCTTTCAGATAGAGTTTCATAAGAATAATAGATAATAAATGTGGCTTAACGGAATACTTTGCTGCCGATTAGAACTCAACACAGTATTCTTAATTTAGCATATTGATCCTAACACACATATATGCATCCAACACTTATTATGCTCAAATCCGAAAAAATTATTTTATCAGTTTCACACCTATGGCAAGATTCTGACAATCATAATTGGTGTCTAATGACTATGGATCAAATCGTAAGGGGTCTTAAGAATAAATTGAAATTCAGGTAATCTTGCTTAATTGGTGTCTAATGACTATGGATCAAATCTTAAGGGTTCTTAAGAATAAATTGAAATTCAGGTAATCTTGCTTAATTGGTGTCTAATGACTATGGATCAAATCTTAAGGGGTCTTAAGAATAAATTGAAATTCAGGTAATCTTGCTTAATTGGTGTCTAATGACTATGGATCAAATCTTAAGGGGTCTTAAGAATAAATTGAAATTCAGGTAATCTTGCTTAATTGGTGTCTAATGACTATGGATCAAATCTTAAGGGGTCTTAAGAATAAATTGAAATTCAGGTAATCTTGCTTAATTGGTGTCTAATGACTATGGATCAAATCGTAAGGGGTCTTAAGAATAAATTGAAATTCAGGTAATCTTGCTTAATTGGTGTCTAATGACTATGGATCAAATCTTAAGGGGTCTTAAGAATAAATTGAAATTCAGGTAATCTTGCTTAATTGGTGTCTAATGACTATTGATCAAATCTTAAGGGGTCTTAAGAATAAATTGAAATTCAGGTAATCTTGCTTAATTGGTGTCTAATGACTATGGATCAAATCGTAAGGGGTCTTAAGAATAAATTGAAATTCAGGTAATCTTGCTTAATTGGTGTCTAATGACTATGGATCAAATCTTAAGGGGTCTTAAGAATAAATTGAAATTCAGGTAATCTTGCTTAATTGGTGTCTAATGACTATGGATCAAATCTTAAGGGGTCTTAAGAATAAATTGAAATTCAGGTAATCTTGCTTAATTGGTGTCTAATGACTATGGATCAAATCTTAAGGGGTCTTAAGAATAAATTGAAATTCAGGTAATCTTGCTTAATTGGTGTCTAATGACTATGGATCAAATCTTAAGGGTTCTTAAGAATAAATTGAAATTCAGGTAATCTTGCTTAATTGGTGTCTAATGACTATGGATCAAATCTTAAGGGGTCTTAAGAATAAATTGAAATTCAGGTAATCTTGCTTAATTGGTGTCTAATGACTATGGATCAAATCTTAAGGGGTCTTAAGAATAAATTGAAATTCAGGTAATCTTGCTTAATTGGTGTCTAATGACTATGGATCAAATCTTAAGGGGTCTTAAGAATAAATTGAAATTCAGGTAATCTTGCTTAATTGGTGTCTAATGACTATGGATCAAATCTTAAGGGGTCTTAAGAATAAATTGAAATTCAGGTAATCTTGCTTAATTGGTGTCTAATGACTATGGATCAAATCTTAAGGGTTCTTAAGAATAAATTGAAATTCAGGTAATCTTGCTTAATTGGTGTCTAATGACTATGGATCAAATCGTAAGGGGTCTTAAGAATAAATTGAAATTCAGGTAATCTTGCTTAATTGGTGTCTAATGACTATGGATCAAATCGTAAGGGGTCTTAAGAATAAATTGAAATTCAGGTAATCTTGCTTAATTGGTGTCTAATGACTATGGATCAAATCTTAAGGGGTCTTAAGAATAAATTGAAATTCAGGTCATCTTGCTTAATTGGTGTCTAATGACTATGGATCAAATCTTAAGGGTTCTTAAGAATAAATTGAAATTCAGGTAATCTTGCTTAATTGGTGTCTAATGACTATGGATCAAATCGTAAGGGGTCTTAAGAATAAATTGAAATTCAGGTAATCTTGCTTAATTGGTGTCTAATGACTATGGATCAAATCTTAAGGGGTCTTAAGAATAAATTGAAATTCAGGTAATCTTGCTTAATTGGTGTCTAATGACTATGGACCAAATCTTAAGGGTTCTTAAGAATAAATTGAAATTCAGGTAATCTTGCTTAATTGGTGTCTAATGACTATGGATCAAATCGTAAGGGGTCTTAAGAATAAAGTGAAATTCAGGTCATCTTGCTTAATTGGTGTCTAATGACTATGGATCAAATCTTAAGGGTTCTTAAGAATAAATTGAAATTCAGGTAATCTTGCTTAATTGGTGTCTAATGACTATGGATCAAATCGTAAGGGGTCTTAAGAATAAATTGAAATTCAGGTAATCTTGCTTAATTGGTGTCTAATGACTATGGATCAAATCTTAAGGGGTCTTAAGAATAAATTGAAATTCAGGTAATCTTGCTTAATTGGTGTCTAATGACTATGGACCAAATCTTAAGGGTTCTTAAGAATAAATTGAAATTCAGGTAATCTTGCTTAATTGGTGTCTAATGACTATGGATCAAATCTTAAGGGGTCTTAAGAATAAATTGAAATTCAGGTAATCTTGCTTAATTGGTGTCTAATGACTATGGATCAAATCTTAAGGGGTCTTAAGAATAAATTGAAATTCAGGTAATCTTGCTTAATTGGTGTCTAATGACTATGGATCAAATCTTAAGGGGTCTTAAGAATAAATTGAAATTCAGGTAATCTTGCTTAATTGGTGTCTAATGACTATGGATCAAATCTTAAGGGGTCTTAAGAATAAATTGAAATTCAGGTAATCTTGCTTAATTGGTGTCTAATGACTATGGATCAAATCTTAAGGGGTCTTAAGAATAAATTGAAATTCAGGTAATCTTGCTTAATTGGTGTCTAATGACTATGGATCAAATCGTAAGGGGTCTTAAGAATAAATTGAAATTCAGGTAATCTTGCTTAATTGGTGTCTAATGACTATGGATCAAATCTTAAGGGGTCTTAAGAATAAATTGAAATTCAGGTAATCTTGCTTAATTGGTGTCTAATGACTATGGACCAAATCTTAAGGGTTCTTAAGAATAAATTGAAATTCAGGTAATCTTGCTTAATTGGTGTCTAATGACTATGGATCAAATCGTAAGGGGTCTTAAGAATAAATTGAAATTCAGGTAATCTTGCTTAATTGGTGTCTAATGACTATGGATCAAATCTTAAGGGGTCTTAAGAATAAATTGAAATTCAGGTAATCTTGCTTAATTGGTGTCTAATGACTATGGATCAAATCTTAAGGGGTCTTAAGAATAAATTGAAATTCAGGTAATCTTGCTTAATTGGTGTCTAATGACTATGGATCAAATCGTAAGGGGTCTTAAGAATAAATTGAAATTCAGGTAATCTTGCTTAATTGGTGTCTAATGACTATGGATCAAATCTTAAGGGGTCTTAAGAATAAATTGAAATTCAGGTAATCTTGCTTAATTGGTGTCTAATGACTATGGATCAAATCTTAAGGGTTCTTAAGAATAAATTGAAATTCAGGTAATCTTGCTTAATTGGTGTCTAATGACTATGGATCAAATCGTAAGGGGTCTTAAGAATAAATTGAAATTCAGGTAATCTTGCTTAATTGGTGTCTAATGACTATGGATCAAATCGTAAGGGGTCTTAAGAATAAATTGAAATTCAGGTAATCTTGCTTAATTGGTGTCTAATGACTATGGATCAAATCTTAAGGGGTCTTAAGAATAAATTGAAATTCAGGTCATCTTGCTTAATTGGTGTCTAATGACTATGGATCAAATCTTAAGGGTTCTTAAGAATAAATTGAAATTCAGGTAATCTTGCTTAATTGGTGTCTAATGACTATGGATCAAATCGTAAGGGGTCTTAAGAATAAATTGAAATTCAGGTAATCTTGCTTAATTGGTGTCTAATGACTATGGATCAAATCTTAAGGGGTCTTAAGAATAAATTGAAATTCAGGTAATCTTGCTTAATTGGTGTCTAATGACTATGGACCAAATCTTAAGGGTTCTTAAGAATAAATTGAAATTCAGGTAATCTTGCTTAATTGGTGTCTAATGACTATGGATCAAATCGTAAGGGGTCTTAAGAATAAAGTGAAATTCAGGTCATCTTGCTTAATTGGTGTCTAATGACTATGGATCAAATCTTAAGGGTTCTTAAGAATAAATTGAAATTCAGGTAATCTTGCTTAATTGGTGTCTAATGACTATGGATCAAATCGTAAGGGGTCTTAAGAATAAATTGAAATTCAGGTAATCTTGCTTAATTGGTGTCTAATGACTATGGATCAAATCTTAAGGGGTCTTAAGAATAAATTGAAATTCAGGTAATCTTGCTTAATTGGTGTCTAATGACTATGGACCAAATCTTAAGGGTTCTTAAGAATAAATTGAAATTCAGGTAATCTTGCTTAATTGGTGTCTAATGACTATGGATCAAATCGTAAGGGGTCTTAAGAATAAATTGAAATTCAGGTAATCTTGCTTAATTGGTGTCTAATGACTATGGATCAAATCTTAAGGGGTCTTAAGAATAAATTGAAATTCAGGTAATCTTGCTTAATTGGTGTCTAATGACTATGGATCAAATCTTAAGGGGTCTTAAGAATAAATTGAAATTCAGGTAATCTTGCTTAATTGGTGTCTAATGACTATGGATCAAATCTTAAGGGGTCTTAAGAATAAATTGAAATTCAGGTAATCTTGCTTAATTGGTGTCTAATGACTATGGATCAAATCTTAAGGGGTCTTAAGAATAAATTGAAATTCAGGTAATCTTGCTTAATTGGTGTCTAATGACTATGGATCAAATCTTAAGGGGTCTTAAGAATAAATTGAAATTCAGGTAATCTTGCTTAATTGGTGTCTAATGACTATGGATCAAATCGTAAGGGGTCTTAAGAATAAATTGAAATTCAGGTAATCTTGCTTAATTGGTGTCTAATGACTATGGATCAAATCTTAAGGGGTCTTAAGAATAAATTGAAATTCAGGTAATCTTGCTTAATTGGTGTCTAATGACTATGGACCAAATCTTAAGGGTTCTTAAGAATAAATTGAAATTCAGGTAATCTTGCTTAATTGGTGTCTAATGACTATGGATCAAATCGTAAGGGGTCTTAAGAATAAATTGAAATTCAGGTAATCTTGCTTAATTGGTGTCTAATGACTATGGATCAAATCTTAAGGGGTCTTAAGAATAAATTGAAATTCAGGTAATCTTGCTTAATTGGTGTCTAATGACTATGGATCAAATCTTAAGGGGTCTTAAGAATAAATTGAAATTCAGGTAATCTTGCTTAATTGGTGTCTAATGACTATGGATCAAATCGTAAGGGGTCTTAAGAATAAATTGAAATTCAGGTAATCTTGCTTAATTGGTGTCTAATGACTATGGATCAAATCTTAAGGGGTCTTAAGAATAAATTGAAATTCAGGTAATCTTGCTTAATTGGTGTCTAATGACTATGGATCAAACTTAATGCAATTCTGAAATGTTTGAATTTTCAAAATGGGAGGTTGTGTCCATATTATGCTCCTAAAAACCTTTTAAAATACTCCAAAGAAGCTATAAATTGAGAAATATTTATTCATTGTGGCGGAAATTTTGCGGTCGTCACCAAAATTCGTCTCATGAATTAAAAAAGTGGGAACCAACAATTCTTCTTAAGGACGCTCTGTTCTTGTACATGAAGAAGTTTTCACGTCATCAATTTCTTCACGACGGAGCCCAGCGAAAACCGTCTTGTCTTCGGGTTTAATTAGTCGATACTGATGAGAAAAACGCAATTTTTATTGCCAAAATTTCAAAAGTGAAAGGAATCTCTATCAGCCAATTAAAGGTCAGTTCCTTCCTTCTCCTGAACTGCTATATCCCCT
The DNA here is from genome assembly GCA_963556195.1 of Sepiola atlantica. NCBI lineage: Eukaryota > Metazoa > Mollusca > Cephalopoda > Sepiida > Sepiolidae > Sepiola > Sepiola atlantica. Next base: position 75,980,578 of record OY744532.1, on the reverse strand, counting down.
GTCGGCATTGGCGACATGGGAGAAAAAGCTACATTGACGATGATGCTGATAGTTGAAAATGAGGGACAAACAAAGAACTATGCTGACAAACACCTCATAACAACAGGCTGACAATGAAAACAGGAGAAAGGGAGTACTTAGCATAGCAGGGAATGTTGACCTTCCCCCCTCAACCCACACTACCATAATGACGAAGAAATTAAATTTCTCTAAATTGATGTCTTATACCTACTGTAAAAAATCACAACCCCTTTTTACTCCCTTTGCATTAAACTAAATATATCTCACATTACAAACCCTTACGCCTAGCAGCTGTGTTCCAAAATTCATAATGATGGTTAATTAGTTTAGGAGTGAATCCTGTACATACAAATATATAAACATACACATACCTAACTTTATATAGAGATATATGAAAATAAAAACATACATACCTCAATTCTCTGTATCTTCTGTTTTGGAGGAATTTTTTTATTAAATGCTTCCACAACTATTTTAAAAGTAGAATTTTCTGATGTGTAAGGTTCCTGTAAAATAACATAAGACATAAAATAAATGAAGAAAATTTGTGAAGGGAATAATTTAATTTGAGAATCTCGCCATTAACAGCCTTACCTTCATTATGACTTTTTGAAAAAAAAAGCACAATGCATAATTCCAACATTCTCAGACAAATGGTTCTTGGAACATTAGGATGTTTTAAATATGAAAAGAAATAAAAAGGGAATAAATATACATGACAGGTAACCCATATCATCTTTTTTGTAGCTTTGTATTCTTCTTCTTTGTTGCCTAAATCCAAATGCTTTTATATTTGTATTTAACGTGCAACACACACATTGTATCAGATTTAGATACAATACTTTTTACAATAGACACAATGCTTCAAGCAAACTACAAAACTCTCTCTCGCTTTCTCTCTCATATATATATAATTATTAATGACAAACAAAAAGAGAGAGTAAACACTCACACGTGTGAGATCCCACTATTACGCCATTTTGAATTCAAAATGGCGTAATAGTGGGATCTCACACGTGTGAGTGTTTGCTCTCTCTTTTTGTTTGTTTTCACCCTAAAATGAAACTACTGTATAGTGTAGGTGTTTTCAAGACACTTTAATCCGAGAACTTTTTACTCTTTGTGAATTTTTTCTTATGATTTTGTAGTGTTGCACAGATGATATTGACATAAAAATGTTGTTTGGCACATGACAAATGAAACGGACCGTTAAAAATATATCTCACAGAAATTTTATATTTTTTGGAAATGTGAAAAAATAAAAATAAAAATAATAAAATAAAACCATGGTTATTGGAATATAATATAAACTGACATATATATATATATATATATATATATATATATATATATTTGTATAAATAAAGAATTTATACTATAACACAGCTCTACTTGTTATTGATTGAGCACTATTGTATAAGCACCAGAGTTTCATTGGATTAGATCAACTTGGAAACGTCTCTCAAGAATATTCCTACCCCAAACAAAAAGGATTAACGTCTAAGACTAACATGGCCTGAGAAAGACGAATTTCGAAAGAAATGGCAGCTGAAACATGTGTACACATATGTAGCCAATAATGTTTGTATAAATAAAAGAATTTATACTATAATACAGCTCTACTTTTTATAGAGAACTATTGTATAAACACCGGAGTTTCATTTGATTAACATCTAGTAAACATCAATACAATCACTATATATATATATACACACACACGTTCTTCACTTTTTTACTAACTCAACGTTTGAAAAGTAAAGGAGAACTTTAATAGAATATTCAAATATCTATGTATCTCATATAGAGATCAAGTGTTAGCCCCCAAGAAGAGGCCCCTTTCTGAGAACTTCAACTGAAGTAAAATGAAACAAAAAAGATATATATATATATATATATATATATATATATATATACACTAGCTGGCTTTGCTAGTTCGTAAGTTAAATATGAGACAAAACTGTCACATTTATTCATATAGATAGATAAATAATAAAATTTGATATAAATGTATTTTTTAAATAAGACATAATGAAAAGAAAGTTGAGCGATTGCGTGCTTGCATGTGTGAATGTGAAGGGGTGTAGACAACCATTGTATTTAAAAACAATTTTTAAAAAAAGGACAGAGAGAACTTATACTTCGTCGGTATATCTTTCTTTATACCTAGCTAAGATATGCTAGTTTCATTTAAATTATCTCCCTTAAAAATTAATGACATAACATGTCATTAATTTTTTAGGTTTTAAAAAAGATTTTCATAATTCATCCTTTTTTATTAAATCACTTTAATTAATTAATTACTGTTAATATTGACAAAACTATTGCACATATAAAAGGAGTTGGTTACATCTCAGGAAAACATTATTTTCGTATTGTATTAATTATAGAAATTTGAAAACCAAATAATATATAAGCAGAAAAGTCATAACCACAAGAAAAAGAGAACTCACCATATTATTATTTCTAATGGGGTCAATATTTATTTGCCACATGGTCGGTTTTTAATGTGGGGAAAATCCAGCTCCCCAAAATCGGGCACTTTAGAGTGGGACAAAAATTAAAATTGCTTCAGTCTAGAAAAAGTTCACCTTCATTGACCGAGGACAGAAAAGATCAAGTGTAGTATCTGTTCTGACACCACACTTTGCTCCTAGTCAAAAATTATTTCTAATGGAGTCAATATTTACAATTATATAGAAATTTGAATATGATTAAATTTATTTTTCTTTATATTTTTAGTGTTACAAAAAAGAACACAGAAAGAAAGAAAGAGAAAAAATGTTAATAAGAAAATAAAAAGAACTTACAGTGAGTTCTTTGGGTAGACTGGCAAGATTTTGATGAAGTTCTTCAAATGTTTTTGATTCCGACCACAATTCATATGCTGACCTACAAGAACAATTTTTAAATCCTAAAGGAAAGAACAGAACATTTAAAACAAAACTATTTCTTTCAGTTTTTACCTATTAACTCGGTAATCACTCTCTCACATAGTTTGAATTACATACAGGAGAGTTTGAATTACCTACTCGACACCATCCTCGAGTGTCTTTGGTCTCTCTGTACAAGAGTTTGTCAGGACAACCTGACATAAGGATACTTCACTCTATAAGTAAACCCTGACCAAATATTCAAAATAACATAGTATTCAAAGCTCAAATAAAATTCCCTCGACACGGCTATATACTGGCTCATATGATGAATGGGGCACCTTCTCCAAGTAATGTTATCTCAAGTAACAGTACAGCTGGATACTCCACCAGACTAGATGAATTCTTATCCTGGAATCTGGTAAGACCAAGAGACCACTAGAAAGATATACTATTTAATTATTGTTCTTAACTTAACGTTTTAGAGTTAAAGGAGAACTTTAATGGAATATTCAAATATCTATGTATCTCATATAGAGATCAAGTGTTAGCCCCAGGAAGGTGTCTTGAAAGGTGAAAATACAAAGTGGGGGGGGGGTATGTTTGAATTTGTCATTTAAAAGTTGTAATACTGAAGTCTCTTTTTGATGGTGATACTGGGTTTAAATTTATGTATCAGATTTATTATTTACTTCATTCCTAGTTTTGTGTTTTAAAAGTTTTATTTTGTTTGGTGTTTTATTTACTTATTGGTAGTTTCGTATTTTAAAAGTCGCCCCAAAGAAAATGAAAAAAAAAAAGAAAGGAAGATGACGTCTGAACATATCGTTAAAAAACGGTGCATTGTTGACATGCCCCTTTTAAAATTAGTACTGGGTCAGGGTTAAAAATAATATATGGGTCTTAATCGTAATTAAGTTATATTAAAATTGATTTAATTATTTATGATGGGTGTTATCTGTTTTACTGCTTCGAAAGTGCGTTTATATTTATGGATAACTGAGTGGCATAATTTATTGATTAGGCTCTGGGTGGGATTCGTTAATCTTTTATTTATTGAGACTTCAATATTACAACTTTCAAACGACGAATTCAAACCCCCCACCACCTTTCAAGACACCGGAAATCTCCTACGATCTACAAACAACCCCTTATATAAAAATACAAAACTACAAATGAATAATTAAATAAAACACTTAGAAGAATAAAATAAAACATAAAACTATAAATAATAAATAAAATAAAACTCAATTCCTAACCAATAGATTTTTTTCAGAGAGACTTTCCAGGAATGCACCAGTTTTTTTATCGATCTAACTCCATTTCTCATTGTGGTTTGACTTCTTTCAGTACGCTGATGATTCCACTGGGTATAGATTTTTTTTAAATGTAAAAAGTCAGCCCATCTGCATGAAACCGCAGTACGTTTCTGAAATATGTAACATATAGTTTTCAAATAAATTATATTAGCTCTTACTCCTCTGCGATCGAGCACTTTATTGATTTCTTTTCAATATAACTGGACACATTATATATATATATATATATATATATATATATATATATCGTTTTTCTAATATTTAACCTTTTATACATTGAAAACTAGAAGCCAATATAAATGTTCACCACCAGTTTCTTTAATATAAAAGTTAATTCAGTAGATAAATTTTATCAAAATCGGAGACATAGTGGTTGAATTTCTTTAAAAATTGTGGTTACTTGTCTCGGAGCAACCTGAGAATAAAAATGTCAGCAATTTTACAGAAACCATTCTTGATTGTGATCACACTTAAATATTCAGGGCTTTTCAAGCCCCCAAAATATACATCACTACTGTCCAGGTCTCCTAGAGGAAAGGACCCCCCCCCCACCTCTGATATATAACAGTCATGCATATTCCCGTAAAAAGAAACATCCATACCGGATCAACATTGTCCGATTGAGTATTTGTTTGGCTGTCTCTTCAGAAGGAAGGTCCACAATTAAAAATGGATTCTGGAAAAGAAAAGAAAAATAGAAGTTATTTTATTATGAATATAAAGTTGGGTAATTATACTTATATGAATATGAGTTGTTGATTACTTTTAACAATGTCGTTTAAATATATATATATATATATATATATATATATATTATATAGATAGATATAAAATAATCTATCGTGATAATATAAAGCTCAATATATTGAATAAGGCAATCAATTCAAGAAATGAAAGATGAGAATAAAAAATATCCTCTGATGAAAAGAGTTTGTCTTTGAAAATCCATGGATTAAAGATATGAAACTCATTGCTTTGAACTTTTGATGTTTTAATAAATTAAGTTAGGTATGTTCATATGTTTGTATATTTATTCATAAACTAATTAACGGATCATTATGAAATTTGGTTTGGTTTGGTAGTTTGGTAGTTTTGTTTTACGGCATATCAACCCTTTTTGGGTTATTTAATGCCGAATCTGGTCTTGTTTTCTTCTCTTTTTTGTTTCTTTCCCCTTTTAATATCTGTTTCTATTTAACCCATAGTTGGGACCCTAACAGGTACTACCACTCCGGGTCAGGGTGGACCTGGGAGCAATGGTAATTAAGAGGAGGCTCCACATTCCCCAAAGTCCGTAAGCCGGATCTCACCATCGGATGTAGTTTAAGGTCATATCCAGGACCGGGAGTAGGGTAGGAAAAATAAAAATAAAAAAGGGGAGGGAGAAAGGGAGAGGGGCTGTTGTTTTTGGTTTTGGTTTTGTAGAACATAATTAAGTTTTACAAAAAAAAAAAAAAAAAAAAAAAAACATCAATGTAGGTGAATTTCGTCTCAGGGAGCCACAGGGTAGCCTGATCTGGTATCACCAGATGAAATTTGGAACACAGCTGCTAGGCGTAAGGGGTCTAAATGTGTGCTATATTTAGTTTAATTTTATACAAAGGGGGTGAAAATGGGGTAAAAGCTCTTGATGAAAATTCAGATATCTCCCAATTTTTAAAAATCTTAACAGTAGATATTAGACATCAATTAATAAATATTCTTCAAATTTGAGTTTCTTTGAAGTATTTTAAACGGAATTTCAAGGAGTATTATATGGGCACAACCTCCCATTTGAAAATTCAAATATATCAGATTTGCATTAAATTTGATCCATAGCCATTAGATACCAATTAAGAAAGATTCCCTGAATTTCAATTTCTTCTTAACACCCCTTAAAGCTTAAGCCTTAAATTTTAGACATTTTCTAGAATTAAAATCATGTAATGGATTTTGAGCAAAATTAGAATAAGGATTCTAGACATAAGCTTTAGCATCATTATATCTTTATTTTAATCTTCATAAGGGTACATAAATGTGATGGAAAACTGTTCTGTTCTGGTAATTAATTTTACTATTCTTCGTCACATTCGGTTTAACATCCGTTTTACATGCTGACATGCATTAGACGACTTTAAAAAATTGACTTTCAAACTAACCTATCTCTGGCCAGATCTTTATTTATCCCTCTTACTCTCAAGTCTATTTTATCACTTCCTCCCATGTTTTACTTGGCCCTTCCCTGTGAACTGAACCTGCTACCTCAACTGTTCTACATCTACTAACCCAAGAACTTTCATCCATTCTTTCAACATAGCCATACCATCAAAGTCTCCTGTTCTGCACACATCTCCCTTTACTGTCCAGATTTAATCTTCCTCTAAGGTCATCAGAATTAAGCCTGTATTTAAGACTCACATTACGCATCCATCATATCATTTCTCTCCATGCAACACATGTCCTCAACCCTCACTGGCCAGGTTTCACTTCTATACATCATCACACTGCATACACAAGCTTGATAGAGTCTTCCCTTGGCCGACAGTAGTAACGTGCTGTTGGTTAGTTATGGCAGAAGTTTCTTGAACTTACTCAATCTACTCCTAACTCTTGCAATCACACGGGTTACCTGCTCCACCCGGTGCTCCAATGATATCATCAAGGTCACAAAACTTCTTGAGAACCTTAATAGCTTCAGCATCCAAATATACTTTGTCCACATCCGAGTTCTCATCCATCTCCATTGTCTTAGACTTCTTGTATCATCTCTCAACCTATCAGTAATTCAACTGCACTTCTTGTGTACTCAATGCTTACAAGTACCACAAGAGATTAAATTACACCCGACTCCTTTTCCACGAACTGAGCAGGGGAACTTTCCTCAGTTTGTGGAAAGAGTGTCGGGTGCAATTCAATTTTTTGTGGCACTTTTTAATTTTATTTTTTCAATTTTTATTCACCCCAAACAAGGCACTGAGGCGTAAAGGGGCTACTGTGATTATGGATCAGGGGGCATCCTAAGTCCGGAGTCGGGCAACAAGATGTCTGTTCACATTACATTTACATTTCTGCATGTTAGTGCAGTCGGAGAAACAGGGAGCACGGAAGGAATTCCAAAGAAAAGCAGTCAGAAAAAAGAAGCTACTAGAGTAAAAAGTTTTTCAGCATCTGGGGACGACTACAGGGAAGGGGTGTGATTTTGCTGCTAGTTGGTTTTGTCGGGGTTGTTCATGTTGAGGTTGTACAAGTACAGTAAGTTCGTTGGTACACATTCCTTGGCAGTACTTGTAAAACAAGCACAGGGATGCAACAGTGCAACGATGCGACAGGGGTTGGAGCTTGGCAGACAGTGCAGTACATATTAGATTAAAAATTCTATTTTGCATCCTGTTCAAGAGGGAGAGGCTAGTGGTTGGTGCACCAGCCCAGATGTGGTAACAATACTTCCTGTACGAGGAATGGTGGCTTTATAGAGATGCAGTAAAACCTATACATACAATTGCTTCTATATACCAATTTTTCCAACATACATGAAATTTGATCAAATTATCGACTCTACACCCGCTGGAAAATCCAACATACAACGTCGAAGTTTCATGGTTAGCCCGCTATGTGGCAGCACTCACAGTGGGATGGAGAGTTCCGTTTTGGTTCCGAAATGAATTAAATTTGTATGTAGAGGTTTGACTGTATAGGATACTGGCAGGTGTGAGAAGTTTTCTAACCCGGTAGAGGGAGCCTATCTTCTTTGCAGCAGACCACAGTGGGCTTAGAAGGGGGGGGGGGGGGGTCATGCGGACATTAACCTATGAGTGGCCATAATGTAAACTGTTTAGCTGTTATACCTGTTGGTCATCATGTTAGGCATCAAGGAGGGTAGTGGGATGTTAAACAGACTGATATTCAGCAGAATTATACCATTTTGGGAGTCTGAGGCCCCAATCACCATCACTTTGGGCCAATACACGGAGGGGCTAAATTCTGGGCAAATTTCAAATTATCATAACTTGCAAAGTAAACAAGTTGACCAAACAAACAAGACCTTTTTTAGTATTACAGGAAGAAAACTCTTCAAATATCCACTTTAAAATGAAAATCACTCAAACATCAATGAAACAACAGTGATTCACATTATGCATCATCCGTCAGAAAGCGCAACAAAGATTCGTACTCGGTGTTACACCCAAGTATCGCAGCTTTGAGCTGCTCACAGCTACGAATACTGTGCCCTGTCCCTTTACAATGTCTGCAATTTAATTGCTCTCTCGCCTTCATGACACTGGGGTCACGCTTGTCCCATAATCGATTGATACAATATGATAAATTATCAAACTGATTGGTCTTCCTGGCTTTGTTGATTCGGTATTGTCGAAGAAACTTGTTGTTGGCTTCAATACCTGACTCGGTGAAATTAAGTAAACCAATACAGCCGTTTTCAGCAATAAACTCTGCACTGTGCCCCAGAAAAACATGTGCACTAGGTGTGATGTGGATCCATGGAATTGAAGCAACGTGGAGGTATGTTGTTCTGCAGAATTCTCTGAACTCATCTATCTTAACCTTTCGATCTGAGTTGATGATAGTCAGAATCACTGCCATGTTCAGCACCAGTTGTTCGATCTTAGCTCTCAATTCCTTGGGTGAGCAGTTTTCGATTGTTGGTGTTCAACATAACATTCGCAATATTCCCAGTTGTGGAGGTTCCACCATGACCAGTTGGATCAGCTTTCTTCAAGGTGATAGATGTTTCTTCCTTGACTCTGGCTTGTATATCCTCTTTGGCTTGTTTTTAGGAATTCTAACGCTCGAGCCACCCTATTTGACGCATTCAACTTTGCCTCCGACCAAGACAAATGACCAGCAGTGGCATGGTAGCACATTTTAAAGATCCATCCAAAACACTGGAGAAGATTGTGGAGAGGGTGCATGTCTTCTCACAGATCTCGAGGGTATCTTCTAGGGACCGATCGACCTTGAACCCTGATGATATGAAATCAACATCATGACACTGTTCTTTGCTCTTTGTGCAGACCCAACAAAACGCGGCACCCAGACAAGATATGGTTGTGTGCATTTTGCCATCTATCATGGACATTTTGGCATGAACTTCAACATTGATAGATTTGTTGAGATGGTCCATCGAGAACTTAACACCTTGTCGTTCCTTCTGAAGATCTGCTACAACTTCACAGTCCTCACGGGTTTCTCTTCCCATCAACAACATCACTGGATGACAAGATGAAGAGGAGGCATGTGAGGGGTTTTGGCAGAGCACATTCACCATTCACAGTCTTTAGGTTCTCGATATGGAACATGAGCATGATGATGTTGTTTGTGTCGATGGAACCCTTCTGGTTGAAAATGGAATGTCCACCACTGCCATCTAAGCCATCGTGAAGCATCATCTGGATCTCATTGAGGTTGTGGAATGTGGGTAACTGAAGTGATGTAAACAATTGGGCAGACGTAAGTTGCAAGCACTGGAGGTAATGGTACTTCACACCACTGTACGGAGTTGCAAGTTTTTGTACTGTTGGCCTTCGCTCCTCCTTAAATTTCAACAATTTGTCGTACGATGGAAGAACATCAGCTCCAGCATCTTTCATATTACATTTAATGCTACGAAGACAAATTTCCTTTAACAATTATGAAGAACCTTTTCAACTGCCGATTGCCATGGCTGATAGCACGCATCCAGAGAGTCCAACATTCAAGCTACTCGGCCTAACATTCACAAGTAACATGAATTGGAATAAATACATAGAAGATACTGCCAAGTCTGCTGCAAAGAAGGTGGGATCCCTCTACTGTGCTAGAAAACTTATCACACCTGCCAGTATCCTATATCTCTACAAAGCCACCATTTGCTCATGCATGGTGTATTATTGTCACATCTGGGCTTGTGCATCAACCACTAGTCTCTCCCTCTTGGACAGGGTCCAAAAAAGAGTCTTTAACCTAATAGGTCCCACACTGTCTATACAGGCTCCAGTATTGCAATTTTGCATCCCTGTGCTTGTTTTACAAGTACTTCAACGGAATGTGCTCCAACGAACTTGCCGCACTTGTGCCCTCTCAACGTAAATACCTTCGACAAACAGCAAAACCACACCCTATCTCAAGAACCTGAAAGCATTTTTATTCTAATAGCTTCGTTCCTCGAACTGCCTGTTTTTGAAATTACCTCTTTACTCCCTGTTTACCCGTCTGTACCAACATGCAGAAATTTAAATGTAATGTGAACAAGCATCTTGCTGCACAACTGAGGATACCCCGATAAATCTTGCCCCTAATTCACAGTAGACCCTTATGTCTCAGTGGCAGTGTACTTTGTTTGGGGTGAATACGAGTAAAAATAAATTGTTTAAGGTGAATTGAAGTTAAATAAATAAATTAAAAAATTTTAAATGACATACCTTCTGTTCATTTGTTTCATTTTTTATGCCAATTTTGGTACCAAGCAACTCAACAATAGACTTCAGTTCCTGTTGAAAAGAAAAAGAAAGAAACAGAGGCATCGGTGAAAGAGAACTTACAAATATCATGGTACAAAGGTTTCCAAGCGTTTTCCAGTGACCTCCACCCAAAAATGAGAGCAAATTCTTCATCTTAAAGAGAACAACTTTAAAAGTAAAAATGTTATATAAGAAGAAAGACTAAATGAAATGAATTATTTTTGGAAAAAAAATAAACCCATCAATTTGCTGTTTTGATACCTCATTGTAGTACAGCTTCCTATTTCAGTAGCTTCTTTCCAAGACCTGCAGGCTTGTGGAACTCTCTTCCTGCTGACTGTTTTCCTACCTATAGTCTTGGTCTTTTCAAGACTAAGGCCAATAGGCATCTCCTGTTTTTGCGATAATCATATTTCGTTCTTGTTAGCTCCTTACGTAAAGCTTACATCAAGTGGTTTCATGCCTTGTCTGGAACGATTTCCATAAAAAAAAAAAAGGTTTCAAACTTGAGAAAGATTTGTTGCGTCTTAATGAGTATGTGCAAGTAGTGAACTCTGCAATCACAGAGACTTATCCTTCAATTCTATTCGTAGCCTTCAATTCCATTCTTATCCTTCAATTCTATTCTTAGTTCAATGAAAACATGTAGTGAGAAAGAGAAATAACACAGTTGTGTACTTTCATTTCAAGCAATTTCTACTTTAGAAATTCAATTCTCGACAATATTCACCAAAACAATAAGGCAAAAAAAACAAACTAGTTATATTTGGCATATCACTAATCACTTGATTTTATAAAGTTTCATGTTGTATTAATTGATATAACACACAGTTGATGTGTGCTCCACTTGTTATTTGGCAAACATTGAAGCGATAATCTAGCTGTCCAAAACCTCCGGCATCATCGAGCGTATGGTTTCATATAATTGATTGGGAAGTGACATCTAGTGGCAAATATACCTTACAAAGGGTGACGATTAGAACTGCGACTAAGCCATTTTTGCAGATACTTATACATATATATATATTTTTAAGTAAAAATGGTTTTGATTTTTTTAAACTTTTCTTGCCGTTTGTCGTAAATATAGTTTCCTTTTTAAAGTACACAGTAATCGCAAAAACACTCCTTGATTTCCATCAGAAATAAAATGTAATGTTCTTAGATAGTGGTAATTATGATCGCATGATCCCATAAAGTTTCATGCGCGCCCTGTTTGCTATTTGGAAAAACAGCGATACGATAATCTAGCTATTCCCAGTGTACTACTATCAATGATGCCTTCCTGTAGATCATCCAGGGTTGTGGGTAGTGGAGGTTCATAAACTTTGCCTTTCACGTATCTGCCATATTGATAAACATATTTCAATAAGTTTCAATAAGAAAGTAGATCTCAGTTATGTGTAGCAGTTATTTAACTGAGATCTACTTTCTTTTGTATTGACGCTCAATCTTTTGCCCAGCCTTAGTTTGGCGCTAAAATACGAACAGTTCCTGGATAGACGCTGTGCAGACCTGATGCTAAAAACATCTTCTCGTCCCTTGCCATGGCCTGGCAGGATAAGATAGAACTCCTGAACTCAATTCTCTTTCTATAGCTAATGACTGCCTGCCAAACCAACTTGCCTTACATTTTTGTGTTCCTGTGTTAACGGCACTGTTAAATCAAGTTGATTTAATTGTAGAGAAGATGTTGGTATTCTTATATGGAACTCTGGTGGGATGGCTTCAGATCATCAGGAAAAACGATTAATAGAGGTCAGCCAAGGCTACTCGTACTTGCTGACCTATATTGATCGTTTTTTTTGCGATGGCCTGAAGCCATCTCACTGAGTGATATTTCTGCTGAAACTGTAGCACATGCCCTAATGTTGAGTTGGATTTCGAATTATGTTGTCCCTGAAACAATTACCACTGATCGCAGCAGGCAGTTCAAATCCTGCCTATTCCAAGAACTGTCCAAAATCCTGGGTATTACTATTAAGCGTACGAAGACCACTAGTTACTACCCAGCTTCTAACGGAATGATCGAATGCATTCATCGACAATTAAAATCTGATCTTCAACGCTGGATTGAGTACATGCCCATTGTTCTCCGTGGTTTCTATTAAGAAAAATTTGGGATTTCTCCAGCTGAACTGGTGTACGGACCCCACTAACATTACCTAGTCATATGTTCATCCTCTCAGATTCCCCTGTGGCTGATACTGAATACTACGTCAACAGGCTTAGATGCTATCTCAATAGTCAGTCGCTGATGCCCCCTCGGCATCAAATCAATTATTCCTAAGGACATTGCATCATGGATCTATGTTTTTATAAGGAAAGACTCAGTGTAAGCCTCACTCACACGACCGTAGTCCAGTTTGGACGTTGGAGGTACCAAAGAGACATTATCGGTTGATAGACTTAAACAAGTAGTTTTGGACACTGACATCCAGGAACCCCATGTTCCACCCACACTCAATTTTCCTTAGCAAACTGAGACGGAACCTCCAGAGATAGCCGCCAAATCATGTCTTCCAACTCACATCACCACCACACGTTCCGGTAGGCATGTTCCTTGGCCAAAAAGATTATGTATATTTGAGCAGTTACATTCTCCAAATACAATGGATTCTTTTGAAAATGTGATTTCTACTTGGTTAATTTTTGCCAGAACATTTTTCTCTTTTCAGCAAAAGAAGATTTTTCTACTTTCAGCAAAAGAACATTTTTCTCTTTTCAGCAAAAGAACATTTTTCTACTTTCAGCAAAAGAACATTTTTCTCTTTTCAGCAAAAGAACATTTTTCTACTTTCAGCAAAAGAACATTTTTCTCTTTTCAGCAAAAGAAGATTTTTCTACTTTCAGCAAAAGAACATTTTTCTCTTTTCAGCAAAAGAACATTTTTCTACTTTCAGCAAAAGAACATTTTTCTCTTTTCAGCAAAAGAAGATTTTTCTACTTTCAGCAAAAGAACATCTTTCTCTTTTCAGCAAAAGAAGATTTTTCTACTTTCAGCAAAAGAAGATTTTTCTACTTTCAGCAAAAGAAGATTGTTCTACTTTCAGCAAAAGAACATTTTTCTCTTTTCAGCAAAAGAACATTTTTCTCTTTTCAGCAAAAGAAGATTTTTCTACTTTCAGCAAAAGAAGATTTTTATTATTTTCAACATGTACCTCCAGCTTTTGTGACGTCACCAGTTCAGCCGTACTGGGTTCAGTTGGTCACCTGGTACTGCTTGGGAAAAGTTGCCATTCTGATGCAGGTTGCCGATGTTGAAACGCTTGGTCCAGCGACTACTCACTCCCACGTTGTGTTTGTTTAGATCAGTGAGCAATCAACCGGGTTGAGTCAGTAACCTTGTCTCACTTAACCTTGTCTCCTTGTCATTTAATGCAGAACAGTTGAATAGAAAGAATTAAGTCCGTAACTACTTTGTCTGTTTGGGTTTCTTAGAAGAAAAATTATTTTAAAAAAATAATTAAAAATAATGTACACTGGTTTGTTTACAAAGCAAGGCCGTTCGATAATCTCAAAGTTTAACTGCGTGTTAGTTGGATTGACGGGCGCTAATAATTCTAAGCGTCTTGATCATTGTCAGTGAAAATCTGTTCTAAGTTCGGGACAAGAAAAGAATATATACACGAACTGATATGTCGGGTTCGGTGGGGAAAGTAAAGAGCGAGTCCTTTCGTCACCGACCCTCGTAACTGACTGACCGACGTCCCTGATTCTCTGACTGTAGTTGTTCTTCGCTTGGCTTTTATCGAGACATACCCCACTCCTACCTAATTATAATTTGACACTTCGAGAAAAGATTTGTATCTACATCCTCCACGGGTCCCTAAAAGCAATTTCGTCAACAGCTGCCAAACTCTTTTATGACCGTTTATTTCTGCCGTGTCACTCAAACATAACTCAATTCGTACTAGTATTTGGGGGGGGGGGGGGGGGCAATAACTTTACCCCTCCGTAGGGAGTCTGATTTCGACAACAGCTGAGAGATATCAGGACTGTCCCGAAGGGTATTAACTAGCGGCCATCTTCCTCGGACGATCACTTAAAACCAATTGACCCGATTTGAGATGTAACACTCGACCGTCATTATAAGTCCCTAACGGAGTTCAACTGTCAAGAACCCCCCTCTCCATGGCCATTCTCATATCGACTTTGAGAAGTTAATTCATTTTTATCCTATCTTTTGTATACCATAAAAAAAAATAATTCGGCTTTCTTTTTCTCGTTCCCAGCTGTTCAATTCCGTCCAGAGATTTTTAAGGTTTTCTTTCTCTCTATTCGTACTAGCGTGGTAATTGTACCATCGATCTTCGTAGGCTCACAGTCAACTCATACTGGCGCTGTATCTTGGGTCCTCACCCCCTCCGTGAGGCTGCCTGACACTGTCACAAACAAAAGAACGAACATTTTTCACTTTGCGGCAAAATTAGACATTTTTGATCAAACTGAACATTTATTCACCCTCTTGTTGCAATTTATCATTTAAATTTATTCTCATGTGTCGCTACTACCAATAGAGAATCTCTTGTTTTTAACGGCTAAAAGCCTAAGCAGGAGGTAATGTAGCAGTTACATGACTGAAATCTACTATCTTTTGTATTTACATGAAATCTCTTGCGCAGTGATTAGTTTGTGGTTCAGTTGGCTCAAACAGGTATGTTAAAACTCACGTAGAAATACATCGGGCAATTCGAACACTTCTGCGCATACTCAGCTTTCCTAATTTCTGCCCAGCCTTACTTTGGCCCTAAAATACAATGGATAGACGCCGTGGAGACAGATGCTAAAAATATTTCGTCCATTGCCATGGTCTGGCAGGACGAGATGGAACTCTGGAACTAAATTTTCTTTCTAGAACTAATGACTGCCTGCCGAACAAACTTGCCTTACATTCATGTATTCCTGTGTTAATGAAACTGTTAAATAAAGCTGATGTTGGTATTTCTAGCCAGCTCATTTCAAGCCAGCTCAGTCAGATCAATACAGACACAAAATGGCTATCTCCAGTCTCTGGCAAACATCTCATAACACCAACCACTCTACATATGTTATAACTGCTTAAAATCAAGGAGATAGAGAGAGAGTAAGAAAGAGAGTAAGAAAGAAAGAGAAAGAGAGAGAGGGGTTGCAACTACCACATGAATGAATATGTGTAAAAGTATTCAAAACAGAAAAAAATGCATGGACCCATCAGCCACTCATAAAGTAACAGAGAAGACCAACTTCCGAGATGAGTATAAAAAGTCAAAAATACAAAAGAGGTGTTACCAGGTCAGATTGTGCAGAAAGTTTTGTCGAACTAAGACTAAAACTTAGGTTAAGGTAAGTTTATAGTCAAGTTTAAAAAAAAACAAAAAACAGTTTGGTTCAAATTCTGTAGAAGTAGTACCCTAATTTTTTAGGAGGGGGATTTAACAGTGGGGTTAACCTACAATAACTCTTTTTTGAACCCTAATCTAAACCTTTTGCATTCGCATGCTTTAGTGTCGTCTGCCTTTAAACATTCTTTTCTTTTTTCGTAGCTTTCAAATCGTAAACTGCTTCGGCCATTTCCGTTTTTTCGTAAATCACAAAGATTCATGCCGATATGGATCCCAGCTATAGAAACACTGTTATTTCTTTTGGTGCTTCTGCTGTTTCACGGTGATATATTTTTTAAAAATAGCTAAATAAATGCATAGACTTTGTTATGTACTTACGTTGTAGCTTGTGCCAGTTGACACGATTAAGATTCGGATAAAAATTGTTGTTTGGGATAAATACAATTTAGGCGCGCAGTGTGAATATAATTGTATTGGCGCGTGAAAGATAAAAAATAACGCCCACGCAAATTCCGGCGTGGCCTTATATATTAAATCAACTCAAAACGAGCGGACGTAGTAGGGAGCACACCACGTGATATTTCTGTCCAATGGGATTTCTCCAAAGACATTTTTCTAAACTTTTCTCCTTAAGCTCGCTGGAGCCTATCCAAATAGTATTTAAGCACACACAAACATCAAACCCTCTCTCTCAACTGACTCTTCATTCGGAGGTTACACGCGTCTTACTATCACTCTTCCATTTCACCTTTCGCGCGCTTCATACAATTTCACAGGCGAACATTACCTATTGCCTCTCTTAACATTTTATAACACATGAGCATTTCAACAAAACAAAAGACATTCTCCTTTTTACTTACCCTGAAACTAAAGAAAGGACTTCTGAACTCATTACAAAAGGAAATATGTTATATTTGTTAATGGTTTATTTCAGTGAATAAACTTCCGTTGGTTTTGCATGTAAGTCTTCTTCTTATTATTTTTATTTTTATTTGTGGAGGAAGTTATCACCAAAAAAAGGCATGACGACCACCACAAGCTTAATAGACTGTACACCAAAAATTACGCAAATTCATCCAGTATTTATTAAATAAAAAACGATGTTTATCGGTAGTCGCCATCTTGTATCTTTCAATCTTAAAACCCCCGAGTTATCTCCCTTGCCTAAACTGGTTACAAAATGTCTAACGATACGTAAAATCGTTTTTTTTTCTTTTCTTTTTCTTATAATTTTATAAATACTAGATGAATTTGCGTAATTTTTTCTGTACAATCCTATCTTCGGTACTCTTATAGATGACGCACCATGTTTCCGTGACTTCGCGTCGTCAACATTCGGACTGGTTACGGAAGCGCCCGAGAGTTGACGAGGCGAAAACTGCTAAACGCTAAATTGAAGACTGGCAGCCGATAAATTACGACGAAGAAAACCAAACTGAAATACATATATAAAAATTAAGAACGAACAAACCATAGCTAAACAACCGTTATTAATTCCTAGATGTTTATTTTTGTTTGTTTTTTGTCAAAGGAACCATTGTTAATCAAATGTTTTTAAATAAAATGATTTTTTATTGTTGTTTCAAAAGATGAGTTTGTTTGATTTGTTAAGCAAATGTTGTTTTCTTTCCTTTTTTCTCCCCCCCCCCCCCCAAAAAAAAAACTCAATTAGTTCTTCGGGAGATTCAACGAGCTGACAGAGATGATAGAAATTCATTTTTTTTTAATTGAACGCGATTAATTTCTTCCAAAAGTTATCGGCTGCGTGGTTAATAGTTTCGTCGACTCTCGGGCGATTCCGAGACCTGCCCGATCGTTGACGACGCGAAGTCACAGAAACATGGTGCGTCAGCTATAAGAGCATGGACGGTGGCGCATGGATGGGGGGGGCTCAAGCCCCCTCACTTTTTTTTACTTGGGCCCCCCAACTTTACGGTTATCAATAATTAAGTTGGTATGCATGTGTTTAACCGACCCCCCCTCCCACACGTTTTAGGAGACCCCCCCCCACACGCACTTTTATAACTGTCCCGCCGGCCCTGAAGAGTACCTTATTTTCAGCTAACACGTAAGTAGATAAAAGTTTATACATTTCTTGAAATATTTTAATGCCGCTGTGAAACAGCAGAAGCACCTTTAGCTTAGAAATAAAATTAAGAAAGGAAGAAACAAAAACCCACAACAAATAATATGCCCCCCCCCCATTAAGTTCCAAGTAGAGCACCCTCAGTCAATATTAAAAGCTAAAGAAAGAAACATTACAATTGATCGCTTCTCCTTATTTCACTCAAAAATAAATAACTTTTGTTTAAATAACATTAAAATCATAATTATTTATTATTAAAAATGAAAACACTTACAGGTAATCTGAAATCCAAATGTTCATGGGCATAATGAAGCAAAAACCGGCGTGTTAGACTATAAGTTGCCGACATTTTCTTCGACAAGCGTGGACGACGGCGATATAGTTATGGCGGTGTACAAGATAAAACATAGACATCCATTTTACTTTCCGCTAATTGGAAAATTATTTTTTAAACAGAAAACTTTGTTTGGACAACGTTTCGGTTTTATTATTTATTTACGCAATTAAATTGGTTATATTGAAGCTGTTAGCTCCTCAAATGGTCGCCAAGTTTTATCGACTTGTTGTGTCTGATTTTCCAAGCGGTGACAGGGGAAATTAATCCACTGTTTTAATTTGGTGTTTGATTTTTGCGGATTTCTTTTTTTGTGTGTTAATTTTTTAATTTGCAAATATTAATGTTTTTTCTTTTGATTTTTGCGGATTATTTTGTATTTCTTTTTTGTATTTTCATTTTTATTTTGCAAATATTAATTAATTAACAAATAATAAAATCACATGGACTTAGGGTTAGTAGTAGGGTTAAGCGAGGGTATGTTTTGTAGGAAACAAATAATAAAATTCGCAAAATATCAGACAACAAATTAATACGGTGGATTAATTTTCTCGGAAAAAATCAGACAAAACTAGTCGAAAAAATTTGGCAGACATTTTGGACCACACCATGAGTGTCGAACTTGTTTAATACATATTCGGATGCTCATTTTTTTTGTCGAGATCATTATTTTTGTAAAAATTCAATATTTTTGAAATTATTATTACATTTTATATTTCAAAGTGGAGAGACTCTAACGGTTATGTCTGAATTTATTAAACCAAATTTATGTTTTTAAATAACTCAACGCATATTGACAGCCATTTATACGACACTTATTACGGTGAAAGTGTTGTACAGTATCTGTTGAGGTCCCGACCGTGGCCGTCGTATCGGAATAATGGTTCTGTTCGATCTTAGGAGAACATCCTCCCAGACATTACATCATCATTCGTAGGGGAGTATTGGTTTATCGCCGGTCGCCTGAGGCGTCTATACCGAGGAATAGCAATGGGTCCGATCACAGCCGATTTGCTACCCGTCCAGAGTTTCCCCGGTATTATTGTAGCATAACACTCTCAACTATAAGAAATTGAGTTTTTACCTTTTTAGACGATTACGCGTGACTGTCACACCAAGAAAAACTTTGCGTATTTTTTTTAAATTTAGAATTTAGAGTGGGAGATCAATTTTGCATAGAAATTTCACGTAAAATGATCCACTGTTTCCGGGCTATTTTAGCACAGTTAACCTTTTTTTTTGTGATGGGAGATAAATTTTGTACGTTTTTTTGTGAGTGGGGTTTCTACTTTTTTAAGCGACTACATGTGGTTTGACGACATTGCCAGTCGGACTTAGGGTTAGTAGCAAACAAAATATAGTTAACAGTCCTAAAATGTTAGAATGTCCCGAAAATAAAAGATCATTTTACGTTAAATTTATAGTTTTTTTCGGCACACTAACAGGTACTACTTCAGAGAATGCGCCTAATTTCCGTGACTGCTCGAACGCAGCGATCGGGCAGGTCGCGGAAGCGTCCGAGAGCTGCCGAGTCGAAAACGAGGTTGTATAAACAAAACCGAAAATCGTGAAAATGGAAGGTTGGCAGACGATAATATAAGACGATGAATACGGAAAGAAAAAATGCATATATTTTTATAAAAACTGAAAGAAATGAACAAACCATAGCTGAAGAACTATAAATAAACGTTTTTTTGTTTTTTTTATTGTTTTAGTGGGCAAAATGAACCATTTTTTATTTTTTTTTACAATTAGGCAAGTTTTTTGTTATATTTTTTTTGGGGGGGGGGGGGAAATTATGTACCTTTTCCCGTAGAGGTTCAAGGTTTACTGCTACTGTTGCTTGTTTTTTGGAGCTGAGCGAAAGACCGGCAGAAGAGGAGGGGGTCGTCGAGGCTGTGGAACGAGAAAGAGGATGGTCGACGGAGGTAGATTTCTGCTATCTGCGTTAATATGGCGTCGAAGGGGTCGTTTGAAATCTCTGACGCCACATAAATTCGCGCAGATAGCCGTCTACAAGTCCCCTGCTCGGCCCGCACTCCTTATTTCTTTGTTTCGCTTCCTTCCACATCCTCTTGACGTGGTTGGTGCAAGCACCCGTTGTCGAGTCCACGAAGTTCTCGCTTATATTCACTGTAAGGTGCTGATCCCCCACCTCTCCTAACCTGTTATAGGCCCTCCAGCAATCGGATACTACCGTGGTCCCAGGTACGATGTACTGTTTGATTATTTGAAGGAGGGTTTCGGCATTCCTGTTAGACACTGTCACCAGGAAACCCTAACCCTTCTCTGCGGAGTCGTATCACCCCCCCCCCCCCCCTCCGAAGACCCAGAGCGGCTGGAGAACACGTCCAACATTGTTTTTACGGCGGTTAAATAGAGACTCGTCTATTTCCACCGTATGTCCTGGGCCTCCGAGGGTTGCGCGACAGATGTTCCATGCAGACCTCCCGCAGAAAATTCTTCCAGTCCACTTGTGTGGTTGGAGACAGTACGCCGCATTCCTTGCGTAGGTTCCCTGTTGTCATATCCTGGGACCACAGGTAGATTAGTTTCAGTATGGTTTTGTTTATACAGCCTCGTTTTCGACTCGGCAGCTCTCGGGCGCTTCCGCGACCTGCCCGATCGCTGCGGCCAAGCAGTCACGGAAATTAGGCGCATTCTCTGGAGTAGTACCGGCAGGGCTTTATGGAGCCCTCCAAAAAGGAGCGTGCTCCAGGAGCTCGCTCCTTGTTGCTGGAGCGAAGGAGAGGAGGGCTCATTTTATATTCAGCGGGAGTTGAGCGGGAGCAACTCCACTTGGGACTAAAGAGCGGTGGTTTTATCGCTCCGCGCTCCTCGCTCCAAAATTATTTGATTTTTTTTTAAACGTTAGTTTTTTATTCAGCAATATAAAGGAAAAGTAAAGAAAGTCTCAGAGTTTACTCTGAATTATTTTTTAAAATTATATCTCTGGTAGAGAGATGGAGGGGGCTCAGGCGGTAGACGATTTAATTGTAATGTTTTTAACAATCTTTTTTTTTATTGTTTTATTCGATACCCCCCCCCCCCCAACCCCGTTGACTTGCTATCAAGCGATGAGACAAATCAAAGGCGTCATTAAAGTTTTTATTGCAGTCAGTGACTTGAGAGTTCTATTTCTTTGGAAAGATTAAAGAAAGTTGAAATACATTTGAGTTAGGGGTACAAACGATTTTGACGCCATCTGAGTGCAGGTCGGGAGGGGGGCGAGAGAGAGAATTCAAAATGTTTACTAGCTGACCTGAGATAATTACTAAGGCCCTTTTAAAAAGTACACTGCTATCTTTCTGTTGAATAAAAATTCCGAAAATTAGCACTCTAGATAGGGGAGGTAAGTTGCTCAATCAAGGTTTCAGATTACAGTCTACCCTACTATTTAATTCATATAACTTTGGGGAGGATATATGTGGATTCATACCGTTCCTAAGTGTATTAGTGAAAGTTATGTTGTTTTTCTTCTCTTAGACTAGATAGTCTGCTTGACTGGATAGAAGTATGTATGTATAATACACAATTTACGAAAACTCGTCAAAGGAAAACTCGGCATCGAAAAATTCGTCAATGGAAAATTCGGCAACGTAAAACTCGGCAATTTTGGCCAAGTAGGAAAATTCGGCAATTATCGAATAAATATCGATTGAAAATAGATTTTAGAACCGTTTTTACAGGAGATATACTTGTAAATATAGGGGCTACCCCCTCCCCAGTGAAGAATATTTTTTATATTATTTTTTTGGTACTTGTGCAGTTTACGAACCGGGCTATTTTTTAGATATGATTTTCAAGTTAAATTAAATTTTTACGATATCTTTTGTTTATTAAATTGTTAGGTGAAAGTACAGAATAGTTAACAAAGCTCCCCTCACTCCATGTTAAGAATGGCTTTCTAAATAATGTTATTTCAATCCAGTTCGTAATTACGTTACGAAATTAAAGGTTTGGACCGGGTTATTTTTTACATAAAATTTTCAAGTTAAATTCAATTTTTACGATATCTTCTGTTTATTAAATTGTTACGTGAAAGTACAGAATAGTTAACAACCCCCCCCCCCCATTCTCCCAATGTAAAAAATTGTTGTCTAAATAATGTTATTATTTCAAGCCGGTTCGTAATCAAGTTACAAGATTAAATCCATCATAATTCATTTAGATTTCTTCGTAAACAAGTCAGCCATTTTAATTGACAAAACATCAATTACTTCGTGTGTGTGCAAAACTTGAAAGAAATTTATAAACTATCGAGTAGAAAGTCATTTAAACTGGCTTTGAATTCTTAGAAAATTTCCATGTATTTAAAAAAGCAAAATTGTTTTCTTGTTCTCAGGAAACGAAAATTTACGTATAATCTTATACTTCCTATACTTCGTCCGACATATTCTCCTATAACTCTCAAAATATTAGCGAGATTTTGTCAAATATTATCTGACGGTCTTACACTTAAAGTGACATCTCAACCCATATTGACGAGATCCTTTGACGCCCACTCCTATCATTCGACCACTCATTGGCAGAATAGAACGTTTATGAAAGAAGGTACATTTTTATTATGGAGTGCTAAAAAAGAGCCGCTCCTTTTTTATAGGAGTTGGAGCAGGTGCGGCTCCTTTTTGAAAATGGGGAGCGTGAGAGGAGCCAGCTCCAATTTTGGGCGTTGGAGCAGGAGCGGGAGCAGCTCCAAAAGTAGCTTAAAAAGGGTTATGAATTAGAATTAATGCAGGGTTAGGAATTACAAGTTCAGCGTTTCAATAAGTTTGACTGCTTAGATGTCGTCTGCTTATGCGTCTCTCTTCGGGGCTTTCCGGCATCTACCGTAAACCGCCGGAAAACACCGACGCCGCGGGACTTTTAGCGTGGGCCTAAAAGTAACAAAGTACAAAAAAAAAAAAATATATTTAAATGTTTTCATCTTAATTATTACTGATTGCTAGCGTTTTAACATTGCCCAACGTTTTCGTCAATAAAACATGAAGTTTTCGTTCGGCACCTTCCGGCGGTTTACATAACCTGCCGGAATGTGTCGACGATAACGCGGTCCGTAAACTGCGTAAGTACCGAATTTTCTCCCCACGCTAAACTGACTTCGTGTCCAACCTTGCTGATGCTGATAAATAATGTCAAAGCATCCACATCTGTTGACTTTATATAAGTGTTTATTTAGCATTTAGAAATGTTTGCAAACTAAGACTGGGTAAAAGCCATGTCGGAATTTCTTTTTTAAATGGGAGGATTGTTTTGAATTTTGAATTCGAATTTAAATAATAACAATTGAATCCATTAGAGTTATCCCCCTTGAATTGATAGATTCGACAAAAAAATATAACCGGTGTCAAGGGGGGAAAAACGCCAAGGAGCGGGTAAATATGAAACTCCAATTTTTTGTATTTTAAACGTAAAATTCTTCTATCGCCTGAAAAATGAATTTCCACCTTGTATGAATAATTCACAGATTTGTGACCTACAGATTAAAAAAAAATTGGGGTATATGTTACGACGCTCAGCAGAGGCGCGAACGGGGTCCAAAAAAAGAACGAGAAAGAGATTAAAAACATAAATTTGCAACAAGTAAAGTTGACTTATGTCTAGAATAGACATTTTTCTACTTACCTATGTAATTATTTGTATTTTTACGTAGTATAAATGGCTTTTTATTAGATGTTAAAAAAAAAAATTCTTGTTTTTTAAAACATCTAGTTTCTCAAAGGAAAATGCCGGCCATTCCCTCTATATTATTACGTAGAGCGGCCATTTTGAATTCTTCGAAAACCGTGTGTTGGAGTTAAATTTCTAATAAATAGCACTTCAAACGGGTTTAAAATACAAACAAATAGCACATGCAAGTTTGAAACTAACTTTTACAGCTTACAGTTACTTTTATTTGTTGTATATTTGTTTTTTTAGCGTTTTTACTCTGCTGAGTCTCGTAAAAGATGCCCAAAAATTGTATTGTATTGCAATTTAAAGTTTCAGCTTTTTTTGTAAATTACAACAACAAACAATTTTTGGTACTTTGTTACATTAGAGCCCGCGGTAACTGTGACTATACCCCTAACCCTATTGATAATCCTAACGACGGGGTCGAAGTAAGCGCGGGTCCTAATGTAGCAAAGCACCAACTCTTTTTCTAAATACATAATTTCTAGCTTCTACGAAAATGAACGTAATCGACTTGAGTGCCTTGAATATGCACGAATTATTATATTTAATTTTTTTGTAGAGGGGGAGGAATCTTGCATATGAAAGATGGTGGTCGAGAAATTGGGAGAAGGCATATTAACGAAATATTAGAAGAAGGCAAAGAAGTACAAGGAAACGATGTTGCCAAAACATTCCTCTTTTTCTCTTTAAATAGTAATGAATAAGTAATATAAATAATAAATGTCACTTTAACTCTTTCTATTTGACTGAAAAATTGTCGTCTACCAGAATATAACATTCCTTTTTTATTTGTATTGTCTATCTTCAGACTCGTTTTCTTGAAATTAATTGATTTATCAGTTCAAAAGTATTTTGGAGCTTGACCTTGTAATGTACAGAGAACCGGCTGTTTGTCTTGTGACGTCCACATAAAACAACTAATAAAATTGAAATATTTCTAAGACCATAACTTCAGATGTGTAATCTCTATTTTTTTTAGAATAAACAAAACATACCGGATATTTTTTCTCCAGCTCTAGGAAGGTTGTTGACCAGGACTAAAAAGGCCTCCTTCCCCAAGTGGTTCAGTGCCAAGACATCAGGAAAACGTATCTTTAAAATTCTCAGGAAGATTCACAAAAACTTATATGAAGTAGATAGTTGATGTATTAATATATATATATATATATATATATATATATATATATGTACACGGTGTTGCAGCAAAATCTAACACTTGAAAAAAAGAAAACGAAATAAGCAATAAAAACAAAAGTTGTATATGCAGAGACCCGAAAGTTTATTTAACAACAGTTAGTTACATACTACATTATTTTTTAATGTAACCACCAGTGGCAGAGACGAGCATCTAAAGGTGGGCACGAAATGAGTCACACATTTTGACAACTATGTCTTTGTCTATAACGGTGAACGCCACCACGATGGCAGCCTTGAGAGAATTTACTGTGTTGTGGCCATGCTTGTTGATCTTGGCCTTGATCACGTGATGAGAGCGACCACAAGTTCAGCGACCATTGGTGAGAAACATTGTTGAGCAGCCACGTCTGGATCGTCTTAGCTTTGTGTGCAGGAGCGGAGTCCTGCTGGAAGATGTAGAGGCGTTTGGTGGCGATCTCGTCCATCCAGATCTTCACCACACTCCTCAGCACCTCCTGGTATTCTGTTTACTTCCTGTCAAGTGTCAGATTTTGCTGCAACACCATGTATATACATATATTTTTTTCTATTTTTTTTAAATCAAGCGGGAACGTAAAAATATCTGGTATAGTACCCAGGTGCAGGATTACCCCACTCGATGAAAAGGACCCGTAAGAAAAATTCTGATTTTTAATTGCTTTAAAGTATTTCATGATCCGATTTATTTGCATTTATTAAAGGATCCAAGAGTGTTTCATTGTTATGAAGCCATCCTGGGCTGGGTATGCTAGCTAGTATTTATTAAAATAACTTTATTTGAACCCAAAAATTAAGATGAATTGATTGATGACATAGATTATGAAACATGAAACATCTTGAAGATGAGTCCTCAGTGATATGCCGACTTCATATTATTTACGTCCTTGCAAGAGGTTAGACACAAGGTCAGGTGTGATTTTGAGAAGTCAGCGCCTACAAAAAATACCTGAGCAACTCCGTCGGCATTCTCCGGTAAGAGCACCTTAGGCGATTAGCAATAAACTAACTCCTTCTCAGAGAGAATGTAAAACCTGGGAAGGTGGACATCTTAGGACTGAACAGAACTATACCTCAGCCTGACAGCAACAAGCCATTGTCGGACTGATTTGTATCATAATTCTATGTTATGGCTTCATTAATTGTTTTAGGATTTTTCAACATCATATCTGTTCAATCAGTAACCCAGCCTTGTTTTGGTCAGAAACAAACAAGCTACACCATTAAATAAAATATTACTAAGTGACACTTTTGGATTTTTATGTCTAAGATGGAAGGAGCAAAACTTGGAAGGATAGGGCACTATGAGAGTGATTCCTGGCTCCATACTTATGTTTTACCAGGGATTAATACCTGTATGTTGCTGCCAATTATGTCTAAATTATGTCTTCCAATCTCCCTATAAAGCTAGACAATTCATCTGTCTCTGTAGAATATTAAGTTTCAGTTACATTGCCCAAAATACTTGATCTAATAAATTACAAGTGGATTATTAATTTATACTTTAAAGATGTAACTATAAAACCATATTGAAATATAAAGTCTTCAATGTCTATCATTAGTCATGTAAAACCTTAATGCCCATTATTGTTATTGAAAGATGGGAATTCAGAAGTCTGACTAAACTCCGAACGTTAAACAAACAAAACAAAAAAAACTCAGTTCGGTTCAATTCCTGTAGAAGCACAAAAACCCTCTGTGTAACGTTGAGCTCCAATCAACGAAAAATAATTCGGCAGAATCTCACTTGACACTAATACTCACACTCCTCTTCTCCTGATTTTCTTCTCTTTTCCTTCAGTTAATTCCGCTTAACCAATCAGAAAAAAACATAATCATTTTCATAATCTATTTGTCGTCAAGGCGAATCCACGTATTATTGTGCAGCAACCAATAGATTTGTTACTTCGAGGTTGCGAGTTCAATCCTCACTAGAAAACTAGTAAGCCAAAACTTATTTCCCTTTCTATCTGCAAGCCAGGCAAAGGCGGACCCTCTTACTGCGGGGATGAAGTAAGTCCGGGCCATCTCCACCGCTCGATTCTGGTTCAAGATCATCAATTCCGCCACATTTATTATGTCAATATTATGTTCGTTATTTGTGTCTGTCTTTCTATTTGTTTCTGAAATGATTCAATGTCAACATTCTTGCCAGCCATGTTAGAATAAAGTTTTTCCAACAAATACAAAGAATGAGACTTTTCTTCAGTCTCTGGTTGAGTTTTAAGCATCAGTATCATGATGGATTTTGACACTTTGACAATATATCCCCTACATAGACGAGTCACTACAAAGTTTGTGGTTGCCTCCGCAAGACAGAAAATAAAATCTTTTGACAAAAAAAAAAAATGTTTTTGTTTTTTTAACTTTAAATGTATATAAGTGTTTCACTAAAATTGAATAATAACAGTTGTAATTATAAAACATATATTTGTACAATAATTTAGCTTCCCATTTCTAGAAATAAAAATGACTTCATATCCCTGAAAGAACTGTGATTGAGACGGTGCTGAAATAAATGACATGAGCGAATGACATGAGATATAAGTATATACTTCTGAAACAATGTCCCCAAAATTTAGTCACGAACCGCCACAGACTTTACTACAACTCAAAGATAACAGATACTACAAACCATCATCATATTCGGTTTAACGTCTGTTTTACATGTTGGCATGTGTTGGACGGCTTTTAGAAATTGACTTTCAAACTAACATATCTCTGGCCAGGTCTTTATTTATCCCTCTTTCTCTCAAGTTCATCCTTATGAATTCTTCCCATGCTTTCCTCGGCTTTCTCCTGTGAACTGACCCTGCTACCTCAACTGTTCTACATCTACTAACCCAAGAACTCTCATCCATTCTCTCAACGTGGCCATCCCATCAAAGTCTCCTTTTCTGCACACATTTCCCTATACTGTCCAGATTTAATCTTCCTCTGGGATCATCAAATCTAAGCCTATCTTTCAGACTTACACATCCATCGTATCATAGTCATGTCATTTCTCTCCATGCAATGCATGTCCTCAACCCTCATTGGCCAGGTGTCATTTCCATACATCATCACACCTGAATAAAATAAACATATTTTTGCAAGGGATCTCCTTGGTGATGTGATACATTGGAGTTGCTTGTATCTATAAAAGGAATTGCTCCTCTTGGAGCATACAATCAGTAGTGATAACCCGAATCACTTTGTTTGGTAGCTTTCTGCTCTGTCTAAATGAATCACGTGCGCAATTGCACATGCATAACCCTAACCCGAGCATTGCACACAATGATTTAATTATAAAACAAAAAAACTAATCCTAGTTATGTCCCTTTAATTTATTTTCTTTTAGTCTTGACTTTGAAAGAATGGCTGCAACCAATCAATTATTGGGGAAAAGGAAGAAGAAAATCCCCAAGAACCCGAACCCTTTGTTTATTCAGTGGCTTACACAGTGGAAAGATGAAGCAGCAGAGAAAGGAATGAGCTCACAATATACTTATAAGAAGGTGAGTCATACCTACAAGCATTGATTTATGAATGTCCCAAATAACCTATACTCTTTCTCCATCTCTCCTGAAGTCTAGCCCAGTCTAACAATACAAAGCCAGCAGTGACAATGAGGATAAAGGCATATAATATAAAATAATAGAATTGAACGCACAAATAATCTTGTATACAAATTTAATTTTATGAGCAAAGACGAAGAGGCTTAATCTCAATAATAACTGATAATAAAAAAGAAAGGAAAGAATTTCTTTCAATTTTCATATAAACATAAAAATATTTTATTATTATTATTATTAAAACAGAATGAAAGGAGAGAGATATAGAGTTTTGTCTTTTTTCTTATCGATTAGTTCTGTCTTTTTTTCTTATTGAGAGAGAGAGAGAGAGACAGTTTTGTCTTTTCTTTCTTATCGGTTAGTTTCGTTTCAATGATTTCAAGTAATGAATAGGAATTAAATTGTGAAACGATAGCGAGCGGGTAAAGCCTGTTAGTATAAAAATAAATTTAAATCTAAAGTGACATTAAAACAGGTGTTTGTAAATATGTTAGAACAAAGGAAAGTAATAAAAAAAAGAAGTAATACCGAGAACAAACCAGCAGAAGAATGAACAAAGAGAAAAACAAAGTGAATAGGAATGAGTGAAAAATACTAGAGTGGGAGATTGAGAGTATACGTATATCGGCCATTGTTAGTGCTAGTTTAGTATTAGACTAGGATAGTGTTCGGGGAAAGCTTGAGATATACGCAAGATTATTAGCGGGGATGTGGGTTCTCAACTTTTTAGTGGAATTTCACCATTTTTTTTATTCAGAAAAGGCGGGATTTCCGTTTAAATCTTTTTTTATTTTTTATTTTATTTTGATAAACGGCTGATTTCTGCCTTGGCTTAGTTTTATTTCTCTTTCTTTCTCCTGTTTTTTCTCTCTCCGTCTCATCTTTTCTTATTATTATTCCCTTCTCTCTGGAAATGTTAATTTTGTCAAACCGTAAACGATTGATTCATGATGGAGACGGTAGGGGAGGTAGTAGACTGAATGTTTTTTTTTTTTCTTGGACTAAACATTTTTTAATGTTTTAAACTTTTATTACCCACAAAACCACTTTGAATTTTCTTTATACAAAAAGCTAATTTTAACGGAATTTAACAAATTTAAAAGTAAAAAATGAACTTGAAACATATCTGTTGATGCTTTCAATATGACAAAAAAAACGGTATTGTAGATTAACACCCTTCGTTAAGCTCCCCCCCCCCAATCTGATTCTACTTTATTAGGCGATTATGTATGAACACCATGATAAACTTTTTTTAAAAAAAAGGACAATTATTTAAGAATTTAGAGTGGGGGATCAGTTTCGCATATGAATTTAACGTAAAATCAGCCCCCATTTCCGGGCCATTCTAGCGTTTATGGGCAATTAACCAATTTATTTTGTTTGCTATGGGAGATTAACTCTATGCATTTAATTTTATTGGGGGGAGGGGGTTAACAAGGTTATTTGTTGGGGTGTGCTTGCCACTCGAACTTAGAGTTAGTAATAGGGTAAGTAATTATTTTTTTACTAACTTTTCAGCATGAAAAAGTCTATTGGTCTAGTCAAGAAGAATTTTTCCAGATGGAGAACAGATACTACACTTTGAATTATTTATTCGCAAATAAAAAATATTTATTTACAAATTAGGTACAAGGCCATCAAGTGTATAATGGTGGGGCGCATCCTCTGTCTATCCTACTCCTAACTAAAAAGATTTTCACTGATTTGTCCAAGCATTGTTCCTTTCACCTTTTCATCATTTGTCTCTCACTTTCACTTCAGCAATCACCAGAATACCGCATTTACTCTATGGACTACTTAAAATATCCCGACTGGTTTAAAATCAATTTTATTTACATGTTTTTGTTTTTATTTGAATTAAAATTGTTATTAATTAATCCTAAGTGCTAAAGCCTTTTTTTTTTATCTTGATTTAAAATAAAATTAGTTTCGAATTTGCTGTTTAGACAAAAATGTACATAAATTAAATAAAAAAGTAAAACTTTAAAAAAAAATCAATAAATCTTTCTATGAGCCTTATACCTTGATTTATAAGACAGACGAAGAAATTATTATTGAGTCAAATTTTCTGATGTCTATTTTTGTATGATAATAAGTTTGTTTTTCTCTTGTCTATATTTGTTTTTATAAGTCTTTCATTTTTGTTTTTCATTATTTCTTGTTTTAATTGTTTTTTTTTGTTTTTTTTACCAAATGGTTATTATTTTTAAAATAGGATTTTGAAAGTTAAATTTAATTATTACACTATCATTTGGTTATTATTAATTGAACCAAATTGTTATAAAACTATATAACTAATTTTGTTAAGGTAATGTTGTTTTAATCTCTATTTATAAAATTATTGGCTGTAAATAGTTTCCCAAACTTTCAATCTTTTAATACATGAAGATGTGCTAAGAATTATTAAGCCAGAAATGACTTTCTTTTCAACAGTTTGCTACGTAATTCCTTTGAAGTTTCGAAGTGTTACGAAGTAATTCATTTTTTTTTCTAGCTATTAACAAAAGATTTAAATGGCTGACTTGTTTGTGGAGAAACGAATTGCATTTTTGATTTCAATAAATAATCTATTAATAATAAATTTAAAAAAATGTAAGTAATGTAGATATGAGAAACACAAAGACACACGAGAAGTGGTCACAATTTTATTAATATATATATATTTTTTTTAATGTCTTAAAAGCAGTTCTATCCTAATTTTTAAATTTTGGATAAAAATTTGTTTCGCCAATGATGCTTCCCATCTGACAATCTGTCTCAATTAACATTTTTGTTTTTTTTGTTTTTTAGGCTTTGCAGTCTCTAAAAAAATATCCCTTAGTTTTGGAGACTGGGCAAGAATGTCTGGTCTTAGAAAATTTTGGTAAGTACTTAAAAAAGAAACTTTGGTATTTTAGTATTATAGAGTAAACCGGGGTGAAATGGGCCACTTTTTGGCGTTTTCTTTCTTTGATATCTGAACTCCTCAGAACTGCATGCATGAAGGGGGAAATGTGCTCAGGATAGCAAATGGGGGTTCAGCTTACAGTCAAATAAAGATAATGCATGGTAATGTTTCCTATAGTACTAAAATGTACCAAGTTTTATGAGGTACTTTACGTATCTTTAAAACAAAATTACCAGGGAAATTAGGGCCACCTATATTACGAGTTTAAAAATCACTGTGAAGAAGAGCATTAACTATTTTTTTATCACCACATATATATTAGATGAAGTTACTTTACTCTTGCATACAATATCTTACAATAAAAGTCCTGTTAAAGATCAGTATCACTTGGTAACACACAGGGCACACATACTTGTCACATACTATCACCCTTTCGGCGGGGCCACAAATTCAACGACTGCAACTTCATGCAGAGATACCCATGAAAATGGGGCCACCTGTAGGTCGTAGGTGGCATCCTGTGATGCCTTAAGTAGCAATACCCATCGACCATAAAACAGTTTGGATAATCACGGATTTCAAGGTAGTTCTCTAAAATAGTCATATTTTAAAAACCAAAGCGCTTTAAGTTGTCAAAATACTACCATTTTGTTAGTAAATGAATATCCTTTCACATGCATTAATAAATAATAATCTACATTATATATTTTAAGAGTTTTCAGCAAATAAAGTCATAAAAATGTTAACATAATTTTTGTCCATTTACGTCAGTTTTTTTTTTTTAACCCCCCTTTCTTTTAAAGATATACCATTCGTCTTTGGGGAATTTCGTCATGAAATTTGGAAAACAATCAGGAAAAAT
The DNA here is from genome assembly GCA_963556195.1 of Sepiola atlantica. NCBI lineage: Eukaryota > Metazoa > Mollusca > Cephalopoda > Sepiida > Sepiolidae > Sepiola > Sepiola atlantica. The sequence goes on along the minus strand of OY744532.1, from coordinate 75,948,041 downwards.
ATCAATTTCAATTATTGTCGGGGTACAAAATTAATTGATCCATTATTTTTTTTGTAATCTTAAAAATCAACCTTCAACATGACGTGTATCGAACATTTTTTTAAAACTAGTTTTCGTACCCCAACTAGTAAGTAAATCAATCTTTTTATCTTTTTTATGCATTGAAATTATAATTGTATGTTTTGTCTTTCGGTAGTAGTAATTTTAAATTACTTTATCCGAAAAAATATTGTCCATTTTTGAGTGAAAGTCAACAATGGCTGCTAGTATTGCTGATATAATCAGCAGCAGCAGCTAACTATAAACTAGCTTTGTAAAGCTTATAAAGCTTTGTAGAATTCGTTTACGAACTTCTTTTGAAAAAACAAAAACAAAAATACTTTTTGTGCTTAAAAAAGTTAATGCTGTTTGTGGTTCTTTTATAAAAAATACTTTAAAAATACTGGTTTTTACTCAACTTTCGAACTTCTAGTAGTAATGACTTTCTAGAAAAAAATTAATAAGATTCTACTATTTTTAGGCGATTACGTGTGAACAGCCTAAAAGTCTTGGCGGAAAAAAGAAAAAAAGACAACAAAAAATAATTTAGAGTGGGGGTCAGTTTCGCATATAAATTTAACATAAAATGATCTCCCATTTCCCGGCCATTCTTGCCTTTTAGTGCAATTTGAAAAAATATTTTTTCAAGCTGAAAACTTGGTATAAAATTAATTACTCTACCACTAACTCTAGGTTTGAGTGACAAGCCCACCTCCTAAAAATGCTTTCTCTTGAACGTGTTGTACTATTAACCTCTAGTCTGAGTGACAAGCCACCCCCTAAAAAAACTCCCTTAACCCTAACACTAAGTTCGAATGGCAACTTCCATCCAAAGCAAAACCCCTTCTTTGACCTTATCACTAACCTTAAGTCCGAATGGCAAGCCGCAAATCCTACATTAAAACCACACATAATCGTCTAAAAATATGGAAAAAAAGCAGACGGCCATAAAGAAAAATTCACAGGATTTATTTCCCATAAAAAAAATTGATTAATGCCCTAAAACGCTAGAATGTCCCGGAAATGGTGAATTATTCTACATTAAATTTATGTAAAACTAATCCCCCACTCTAAATTCTAAAATAATTGGGGGTTTTTTTCTGCTAAGTTTTCAGGGTGTTCACACTTAATTGCCCCTAGCCCTACCACTAACTTGAAGTCCAAGTGGTAAGCTCCCCCTCCTCCCACAAACACCCTCTTAAAACTACACATAATTGTCTAAAAAAAAAAGAAAGAAAAAAGGAGACCCCCCCCCAAATAAAAAAAACAAAAACGCACAAGATTTATCTCTCATAGGAAAAATGATTAATTGCCCTAAAATGCTAGAATAGCCCTGTAATCGGGGATTATTTATATGTGAAACTAATCCTCACTCTAAATTCTAAAATAATTGTTTTTGTTTCTTTCTTTCTGTCAAGTTTTTCAGGGTGCTAACATGTAATTGCATAAAAAAAAAAGTAGAATCTCATATTTTGGGAAGGCAAGGGGGTGATTTAGCGGAAGGTGTTAATCTGCAATAATGCCAAAGAAATCTTGCAATATATTCATTTTTAAACAGTCCTAGTATTAGATTTTAATTTCTGATTCCTTGTACAAAAATACACTTATATGGTAAATTTCATTGCTTAATCTTGTGTTTTAACAAAGATATAACATTTTTACTGAAAAATTAGTGTAAAAAATGTGACGAAGAGGGGAAAATATCCAATTGTGCGAGGCACAAAAATAGTCATAACTTCCTTATTTTTAGTCAGATTCAAAGAATTTAAAAAGATTCTTTCTTAGATCATCAAGCTCTTTCTATATATCCCATTATTGAGATATTTTAAGCAAATTTTTTCATGTGTATTGCTACCTTAAGATGGAATCCTAGTGGCTGAGCAGTCTGTGGCTTGGTTGCACAAATAGCAATGTGACTTGCAACACTACTTCCACCTTTATTTCAGCTAGATGCAAAACCCCTTCCTTTTCGGGCTGACGTCAAAGGGAAATACTTGAAAATAGTACGGAAATTAGGTGACTTGAATGCTTTTCCAAATCTAGGTGCGGCACGCGTGCGCAGAGCTTTTGTATGTAAGCGTGACACACGAACGCACACGCTATCGTATTAATATATAGATAGTGGTACTGATGAATTCATCATCTTTTCCGACTCCCTATCAGTGCTGTTGGCACTGAAGAAGAAAAATATGGATAATCCCTTAATCGCATGAATCTTAAACATGATCAACTCTATCTATATCAAGAAGCAGAGTAGAATGAAATTATGCTGGATACCGAGTCATATCGGTATTCGTGGAAATGAAAAAGCGGATAGAACAGCAAAAGAATTGCTGAACATGATACTTTCCAATACTAAGATTCTATATACTGCCCTTCGACCTTCTATAATCAGGATAATCAAAGGAAAATGGTAAGAATTTTGGGTTGAATGCCAAAGTAATAAATTAAACAAGATTTGGCCAACTATTGATGATTGGTCCCCTAGGCTACAGAAAAACAAGAAGAGAAGAGGTAGTAGTAGCCAGACTCTATATAGGACATACACATATTACTCACAAACATTTATTGGAAGGTAAAGAGTCTTCACTGTGTATATCATGTCAAGAATCTTATAGACTGTCAGGATCTTCAACAAACCCGGAGGAAATACTACAACTCGAAAAATCTAAAGGACCTGTTTAAAGATACAAATCCTACTAAAATCTTAGACTTGATCGAAGAAGTTGTACTGTCAAAAAAATTTGATTAGAATACTTTTTTCAAAAACAATATGAAATAATTATCCTACATATAGGATTCCATTAAATAACTCATAGATGGTTGATATGCCATAAACTAAACCAATCAAATCTAACCCTGCGGATTTTAATCGGAATGTAAGGTATAAAATATGAGAAGTATAAAAATATTTAACGTATAAAGGCACATGAAATTTACATCATTGGAATGCTAATTTTATTCTCTTTCCATCCGTATAATTGTTTTAAAAATTGTCCTGCAAATAAGAAAGATATGGCTTTTTTAAGCAGATTAGGTGTGAAATTTTGCTGATGTCCAACGAAAAGACGTTATCGGCTTTTAATGTTAATAGTAGGGGGATTGTTGATTGCCCATTGTTCACCACACTATTATAGATTTTCTAGAAATCACGAGTTTCTAGTTTCTGCGACTCAATGCGTTTTCTGGTCATCTCGGTGTACCTACGTTTGGCTGCGACTATTACACTCTTACAATGGTTTCTTGATGCTATAAACTTTTGCTTGCATCATGTGATAAAAGACGAAGTGGTGATTTCCAAATTTTTCCGTTGGTGTTCCGGCAAAACTGAACCAAACAAGAGGGTGAGTCAAAGGTTTTTCTATATTTTGTAAAATCAGGCAGTTGCGGATGAAGGAGATGAACCAAGTTGGACTAATGTGCTGAGCGAGTCTGATTCTCTCTGAGTGCTACTCACTGGATTTTGCTGGATTTGTGATTTCACAACTTAGTGAGGACATACATGTAATGTGATGTCCTGCTAGATACAGGCTTTAGATCCCTCCATGCTCTCTCTGACAATAGCCACAAACAACTCGTAGATAAGGAAAATGGATCCATAAATAAGTAAAATTTTAAATTGGTTTTGTTCATAAATATTTAGTTCACTGGAAACAGGTGAACAACATCAACTCTGAACCACAAGAGGATGAAGCGAACAACATCCATAGCTCCCATTAAAGAGGCTAGACAATACTAAAACAATTGACACTGACCACTTCTATAATTTATTTTGTTTTGTTTTTCATTTCAGGTAAAAAAATCTGTGAAATGCTGGATGCAAAACTCCGTGAATACAGATTGGGAAATGGTAAGTATTCTTTTTTTTTTTCCCTTTTTTCTTTTCTTTTCTTTTTTCTTTTTTTTTACTTTCTTTTTCTTAGTTTTTTATTTTCTTTTTCATTCTTTTTCTTTTTCATTCTTTTTCTCTTTTATTTTTTTATATTTTTTTTTCATTCTTTTTCTCTTATTTTTTCTCTTTTTGTTCTCTTTCCTATTTGTTTTCTTTTTTCTCATTCATTTTCTCTTTCTTTCTCTTTTTTCTGTTTTCTTTTTCTCTTTTTTCTTTTTCTTTTTCTCCTTTTCTGTTTTCACTTTTTTCTCTTGTTTTCTCTTTCCTTTTGCTCTCTTTTTTTTCTTTCCATATTTTTTCTCGTTCCTTTTCTCCCCTTTTTCGTTCCTTTTGTTCTCTCTTTCTTTTTTTTTCTTTCTTTTTTTAGATACATTTACATCTCTATAAAAGGTTTTATCAATCAGCAAGTCTGTCATTCTGTCGCATTTTAAGTTTAAAATAACATGTACCTTGCCAAATGTACATATTGAATCAACGCATTTTATATCAAACTAGCTGTACCTACCCGGCATTGCCAGGGATTCATTGGTTGTACAACTTAAGATTGATTCTGATTAAAAGTGAAATAAAAAAAAACATAGTTGAGAAACAAAGTAAAATAAAAAATAATGTATTAGTCATGTACAAAAACACAAAGTGATTACAAAATGTTATTAATATAAAGAAAAGATGAAAAAATGCTCAATAATGAATCTAAGGGAGATAAGTCATATTTTAAGCTGGAAAGATTTATTTCCCTTACATTATTTTATTTCATAATTTAAGATTGTCATCGTAACGATCTTCTTTACCGAAATTATTTATTTATTTTTAAGCAAACTAAAGCTAAAAACATTTTAGTATTAGAAAATAAGACACAATGGTTAGGCAAAATCAAATATCGATGTGTCAAATGCGATGCTATTTCGTTTTAAATTCTAAAATCTGACAAGATAACTTTATATGTTAAATATGCCAAAGCATCTTTATAAGAATTTGTTCATTGAAATAGCATGGAGCTGAAATTTCTTTGTTATTCACAGATGTATGTTGACCTTTGTTCCAAGGGTCGACTGAGACTAGAATTTATTTGTTTATTATTTTATAACATTCTAGAACATGTGCTTTAATGTTCCTCAAATTACTGGATATACACGGCGTTGCAACAAAATCCGACACTTGACAAAAAGAAAACGAAATAGGCGATAAAAACAAAAGTTGTATATGCACGACAGTTTATTTAGCAACAGCTAGGTACGTGCAAAATCAATGGCTGATCCCCCAAATGTAAAAACATTCTGACTCTCCCTTCACTTAAAAATTCACTAAAATTCAGGAAATCAACCAATTTTAATGAAATTTTCGATATTTATTAATCAACAATCACGGAATATAATGAAATCATTATTTTCTTTTTTAAATCTTAGTGGAAATGTATTATTTTTTTAAAACAAAATACACCTTTACTAAAGTTATATTCTTATATATTAATAAATAAAAAATGCATGAATTTTTAAAATGTTTTTTATGAAAATAAAGCATTGTAGATGTTAACAATTCAAATTCAAAAAAAAAAAATATTTTGTATATATTACGGAAAAGTCCCCTAAATACCGTGTTAATAAAATCACTATAACTCGAAGAAAAATTAATTTTTTGAATTAGCGATATTATTATTGAATAAATCAATATTTTCACCAAAATAATAATATAATTGCAAAAAATATTTCATGTGATTTTAATGATTAGAGTTTCTGGGAAAATAAAAAATGCGACATAATTATATTTCCCTTTCATACATAAACGTGTCATCATCAGCACAAGAAATTTTTTTTATAATCTTGAAAATAAACCAAAAATTGAAATATTTGAGACTCAGGAACATAATGAAAAAAAGAATTTTAAAAATTGAATAATTTCTACTAACGATTCACTTGGAGCGTTATGGAAGCCATGTTGTGTAATAAACAGGCGCGATTAGACCTCCCACCACTCACTCACACTACTCCCCTCAAAATTTTATTTTCAGAGATTCATCGATTTCGTTAATTTCACAATTCATTGTCAATTACTTGGAAAGATAAAACGTAATTTTGTCTTTGTTTTTGTCATTAATAAATATTATTTTAAAAGTTTAAAATTATTTATTAATAGATAAATAGTTCAAATCTGACATTTTCTTTAAAAATTGAATTCTATTTATTTAATTATAAATAATTGTTAATGTTTTAATTTTTTTTCAATGAATAAATTGTCAGTGTAGTCATTGACTTTAAATTACTTTTTCACACTTAAAATAAAAAATACACTTTATTTTAAAAAGAACTAATGTAATTTATCGTTACGACACGTTAAGAATAAATCGAATAACTAAAGTTTTTAATCATCATGTAAAAAAATTGATGCAGTTTGTAACGTAAAAATAATTTTTAACATTTAAAGTTTTATTTCAAATTCTAAGGAAAAATATTGGTAAACAGACGTCATCAATAATTTCAGAGTATTACTGAATTAAAAACTAATACCAAGTTAAATATGAATCTTTAGTTAAAAATAAATAAAATCTTAATTGCATACATTCACAAATATTTTAATTAAATAAGCATGTCCTTTTTTTATTACAACAAATTAAGGGTACTTAAATTCATTAAATTTCTTTATAACCTTAAAAAGAATAAAGAAATTAATGGATAATAATTTTTCAACTTCTATAAACTATCAAAAAACCATTTTTATATATAAAGTTAAAACTTATAAACAGAAATATTATGACATTTTTGTCTTCCATATATTTTGCATAGCGATAGTCAATTGGTAAACAAAGTCGTTTACCAATTTACTGAATGCCGGATTTTACTAAACTGACTTTTGGAGGGATAATTTTGCTAATTTTTAGTAAAACGTAGGATTTTTTTTTAATTCAGTATCTTATGACTTTAATTTAATAATTATCTTTGAAATGGTTCCCAAAAACTTATATTTATCTTTCAAGGGATTTTTACAAGTAATTTCTTCAAAGTTCAAAATTCACTGAATTTTTAGGTTTTTCAGCCGTCGTGATAACATATTTCATTATAATTTCTTTTTCACACGTAAATATACAGTTTTTTCCTTTTAAAGATTAAGTTTAGGCTTTTATCTTTCAAACACAATCAAAGTTTACACGGAAACTAATTAAATAATTAATGATAAGCGCTTTTTAATAAGCATAGTCCGTACAAGAGACGGCCATTTTTGCACGTACCTAGCAACAGTTAATTACATACTACATTATTTTTCAATGTAACTGCCAACGGTGGAGACGTCCATTTCAAGACGGGAAGGAAGTAAATCACACGCTTTGGCGACCATGTTCTTGTATATAGCGGCGAACACCTCTGCGATGGCAGCCTTCAGAGAGTTGACCGTGTTGTGGCCATGCTTGTTGGTCTTAGCCTCGATCACGCCTCCAGAAGAAATAGTCAAGGGTGTTGCAGTCGGGTGAGGAGAGCTGCCACAAATACGGTAACCAGTGGTGAGGAACATTTTTGAGAAGTCATGCCTGGGTCGTCTTGGTCTGGTGTGCAGGAGTGGAATCCTGCTGGAAGATGTAGGGACATCCGGCAGTGATCTCGTCCATTCAGGGCTTCACCACGCACCTCAGCATCTCCTGGTATTTTGTTTACTGTTTCTCAAGTGTCGGATTTTACAGCAACAGCCTGTATATGCATGTGTGTTAACAAGGTTAAAAATATTTTGATATTAAAGATGTAATTTAATTTTTTTTTTATTTCAGAGAATGTCCACATTGATAAAATTCCTCAAAGAACTGTTTCCGTGAGCAGCACTTCAAAAGCCAAACCAGTTCAGAGAAATGACAATCGAGCCACAAATGAGTTCCGTAAGGAAATTCACACCATCAGCAGTTCTGAAGAGAGTGATGGAATTGTTATAGATGTTTCAGAATCTATAAAGATGTGTAAAGACGTATCAACATCGCCCCAGAAAATGGTTTGTATTTGAGCAGGATTTTATTTCTGTTTCATCAAGGTCATTAGTGCTCAATCCATCGTTTAAATTTCTGTGCATTATCAACTGCAACAGATGCATCCCAGAGGATTTATCAGCATCGCAGAGGGTTCGTGACATTAAACTACGTTGGGTTGTCTGAGTACGTTGAGGAATGTGAGGTCACTCCTTAATTGCCATTACTCCCAGGTCCACTTTCACCCAGAGTTGTAGTCCCTGTCAAGGTCTTAACCATAGGTTAAATAGAATCTGTCTTGTTTAATAACATGAAACTGCAGTCAGTGATATACGCGTATGTTTATATGATCAATAACTTTTCAAATATATTAAGGACTTGAAGTTATAGTGGCTTTCTACCAAAATGACTGAGTTTGTCTAAGGGTTGATATGCCATAAAACAAAATAATCAACCAGAGGCTTTATTTATTGGTTCAGTTGCTGTCTTGCTCACTAAAATTAATTCTTTAATAATTTTACAGTCTCTGGCAGCTTCCATGCAAGCACAGAGAATGTTTCAATAGTCTTGTACACAGTCCCTTGAACAGTAGACCTGTTTTTATAATGGAAGAGGCTATTTTGCCGGTCCCGGCAAAATAACGAGCCCCTCTTTATTTTGCCGGCTTATGTTTTTTAACCTAACTGCTATGGCCTTGTGAAAGAAAGGGTAATGAAATAAATAAGGACAAATATTTAATAACAATTTGTTATTCTGTTGTTATTCTGTCGGTTATTTTAATCTTTTGAATATAAAAGAAATATATGCTTTTAATACAAATAACATTAAAAGTAAAATTAATTAAATGAATGAAAATATTACAGACAATTAGATTCTTTAGTCAGATTTAGAAGTAATTTGCGTCGGATAAAAAATGTTTAAGTTATTTAAGAAAAAATTTTTTTTTCATTCATTGATATGAAAAATAAATAACTCTTGTTAAGAAATCTGATTATTAAAATAATCAAAGATAAGTCCCTAAAGAAATTAAATCAGATAATTTTTTTTTTCAACAGTATGTATGTTTACATAATTTCAGTTTTATAAACAGTCTAAACAGCAATTTTAAAACTGCTTTTTCACTATCTTTTAAGATAAATGTTAGGACTATTTCTCATCATTAATGCAAAGTTGAATTGCTTTTACAAACAAACATTGTGAGGTAATCCGGTAGAGAGTTATATTTAAAAAAGTAGGCATAAACGGGGTTCAAAGCGAATTATTTGTACTTAAAAACATAATTTGTATTTTTTTTTTACAATAAAAACAATACGTAAATGCATTTAAATGGACATAGAAATACATCGTAGTTACTTAGTCTATGGTGAAATAAAACTTATTTTGTTCATAAGTCGTGGCGAAAATCGACGTATGAATTATTTATTTAATTTAAAAAAGTAGTCAGAAGTTTTAATTATTTCTTTTTTTATTGGAAAAATGTTGAAACAAAAATAAACCGGCAGTTAAGTTGACTTGTGAAATCTTCACTGTAACCGTAACAGTTAGGTTAAATAAACATGAACCGACAAAATAATAGCCCCATCGTTATTCTGCTGGGATCGGCAAAATAGCCTATTCGTTTTATAATATTAATTTATTAAAGCATATTTTTTTTTACAAATATTTTCAATATATTTAAATATTTAAATGAAACTCTGAGGACCTTGTATGTTTCTTTGATGGACAGAATGAGAGATAATTTAATCATTAATGATAATCTCAAAATCAAAGCAGAAACTATGGGAGATAACTCATTTGTTATCTTTCTTCATAATGTATAATCTATATATCTCCGAAGAAACAGGTGGTGTAAATCGTTCATTGTTTAAATACGAATAAATTTTATTGCGATACAAATATGTTGCCTATCTTTTCTATGCTTGTTTGAAAAATATAACACTTCACTCCATCTATTATATGCTCTAAAGATGACTATATGAAAAAGGATTTATTTCAGTCTATATAATGTTTCAGTATATCAGATGCCTTTGCCATACAATAATTAAGAGAAAAAAGATGTTTTCACAAGCATAACAACGAAAAGGGAATGAAACAAGGAGTTGTGCAGGAGGGTTGTATTAAACACGAAAGTCTCATAATTTGAAGACTGTGAGTACAATCTCTGTAAAGGGCAGTACATTTTAATTTTCTCTTCAATCACGCCTAAAAATAAATATCGCTAAACAATATCCGAGAAAGAACTGGTGATGTAAATAGTTTGTTTGAATGTGAATACATTTTATTTTGAGATAAAAATGTTGCTTTTTTTTTTTTTCTTAAATTCTTCGTAAATATTTACGAAAAATATAACATCTCTCACTATCACTTTTGACAGCGCAGTTCTGTAGTTTGATGATCCCCGCACAAAATCATGGAATGAGCTATGATTTCTAACCAGCAATATAATTGGATATAATTTTTTATTTTTTAATTTTTTTTTTTTACAGAAAAATAAAGGTGGTCGTCGAAAAGAATATATTCCGAATTACAGATCTGGAGCTTATGCAATATTACTGACTCTGCTTCACAGTAAACAGGTATGGATATGATGATCACAAAGGAATGTATAATATTTACGTGTACAAGAAAAAATCATTTCTTCATCAAAACGTCTAGGGTGGGGTTTAAATGAGGAAAACTAAATGTCGAAAAATAACAGAGGGATGGAGGGGTGCACGGATGGTCCAATGGATATCTGTAGAACTACGGTCAAGCAATATTTTGTCTCTTGTTCTTCTTTGCATGTCTTTGAAGCATGTGGTCATATGACAGTTTCCCACTTTTTTTTACACAGTTCTTTGCATTATTATTGTACTCTGCAACATATTTCAAGCTGCACTGGTTTGGTAGTAAAAAGCAAACAAGGCAATGTTGCATCGTAGGGTCCTCCTCTCCACATTCGCAGATGGTTGTGTCGGTTTTGTAGCCTCATCTGGCCATAGCAACTTTTGCTTGCCCCAATTCTCGTTCTCAGGCAGTCGAGTGTCCTCTACTGGACCCCGGGTGCTTCTGCGCCAGGAGAGAGGACTTCAGGAGGGGGGGGGGGGATTCCCATGCTGGTAAAATGGAGGGGGGATTCCCATGCTGGTAAAAGGGAGGGGTCATTTTGGACGTCTTTGGGGATTGTACAGATAACTTTCATCTAGGTTAGTACGTGTAGAACAGTTGAGGTAGCAGCGTCAATTGGCAATTTGGCTATAAAAAACATGGGAGAATGTGATAACGATGGATTTCAGAGAAAGAGGGATATAGACCTGACCGGAGATAGGTAAGTTTGGAAGTCAATTTCTAAAAGCCATCCAACACATGCCAGCATGTAAAATGGACTCTGGCCAGAGATAGGTTAGTTTGGAAGTCAATTTTTAGAAGCCGTCCAATGCATCTCAGCATGTGAAACAAGATGTTAAACCAAATATGATGATGATAATGATGGCAGCATTGTGCATCTTTATGGAATAACAATTTTTTAATTTTTTTGCAGAATCACATGACCAAAACAAATTTGATGACAGATGCTCGAGATTTATGTGATACATCTTTCAAAACCGTAAGTCGTTTTTTAATTTTTGTTTCATCTAAATCTGTGGGTTCAAACCTTTTTCTGGTGACGATCTCATTTCGACTTCATAATATTTTTTTTGCCAGCTCATGTGAAAACAGTTCTTGGGTACGACCTCAAACTGCATCCAGTGGTGAGGCATCAATTTGGGAGATGTGGAAAGTGTGGAGTCAGCTCTTAGTTGTCGTTAGTGTTGGGGTTAAAAATTATCTCTAGTTATCTCTCTTGGACCATTTTGCACATAAGAGTGATCTCCCTTGATTCGGGTTTGGACTATATAGGCTGAGCTGATAGGAAATGGAATTCTTTGGTCTCTGAGAGGAAAAGAGATTGTGTTGTAGATATAGACGAACGTGGCAAGCTTTGACAATTAGTCTCAAGCCTATTCTGATTTGTAGTTCTGTCAAGGTCCTATCTATGGCTTAAATAGAATCTATCTTGCTGTTAGGTTGAAACCTAACAAAGGACCCATAATTTTTTTTTGTATCTCTTTGATTGACCTATAAAATTAGAACATTTGATATTCCATTTCATGGGTTTTATAGCGATGCGCGTGTTGAAACCCCTTCTCCAACACGAGCACTGTCATGTTGACTATATTTGTTATTTTGTATAACAGTAATTCAAGCTTGGTCAATCCCATTAATCATTCCCAATCCTCTCATAAGGTTCTTCATTTCTCAACTGATAATCATTCCACCTCGTTAACCTTTATCCTCGAGTGACCTTTGGCCTTGATAAGTGGTGATCTCTTTAATAAAAAAAATAACGTGGGGACAGAATTTAAAGGGATAAAAGAATGGTTGAATTAATATGTACACACACACACACATTTATTTCGCACAGAAACGGTTTGTCAAAGACAAACACAGGAAGGACATAATAAAACATGATGCAAAAAGGGGTAAAAATAACATAGTTACTGATGAACACAACCGAAATAAACATGAATTGCCAGGGTAAACTGATTATAGAGAATGCATGGGCTATGTAAAGTAAATACAACTTTCTTTGTTATCTGAGAAACTATGCTGATAATGAATGCTGCGGCCAGTCGAAAAAGGCAATGCTAAAACGGCTAGCTGTCTAGGAGTTCCATCTAAACTGCAAGCGGATGCAAGATCTGACAACACATATGTAGTGCAAGTCTTTTCTTGTATTTCATAATTGAAAAATTCATTTTCTTGTTGCCAGTATAATTCAGGGGAGATAACTTTAATATACTGAGCCAATAGGGCCTTTTATTGGCCAGAAGTGTGTATTAGGTTGTTTACTATGTAAGTTTAACAAAATGATTTCTATTACCACAGAAATGCTTCCCTACAGACTACAACGACTTCGTTTATAGTTGATATTTCCGTAATAACTCTTAACCACCCTTTAAAATTTTCACTTAATTTTTTTTTTATGTATATAAATCTCTGGAGATGACTATATAGATTGTATTGAACACCAGATTATAAACATGTTTTAGAAAAAGCTGTATTGTTCAATTTTTAGAGGGGGGGGGGAGATCAGTTTTCTATGTAAGTTTAACATAAAATGATCATTGCTGTTCAAAATTCTAATAGGACATTTGTAAATTGGATTTTTTGGCTACAGACCGTTTGAGAAATCAAGAAGAAATTAGCGATCATTTTTATGTTAAAAGTAAATAAATCGATAGTTTCAATTATTTAAAATTCAGTAATAAAAACAAATGTAAAAGAGGGGGGTATCTATCTTTTTTATTACTGACTTTTTTAGGTAATTTTTTTTTTCTTTTAATGATCCACCACTTATCAAGGCTACAAGGATAAGGGTTAACGAGATGGATGGATTGTCAGTTGAAATGATGAATATTATGAGAGGATTGAAACTTATGAATAGAATTGTGACAATAAAGAGAAACACTCACCAGTATGAGAATGAGGTGCTTTGTATGTTGTTTCTGCAGAGTAAAAAAGGGCTTCTCTTCATAAGTGCAAACTTTTATAGTGGAGTCTGATTTGCATATGTGGAGATCAGCTGATATAAATGAAGAGGACAGCTGGGAAGCAAGGAGCAATTTTCATCGGGCAGGGAGAAAGTGGTGGTACTGAAAATCGGTTGGAAGTTGGATTGCCGTTAAAACTTTAAAAAAATTATTTTCTCGCACGGTTAGGTAACAAGAATGAACAAAATTGGATTACTTATGACGATTTATGACAAGTATTTGTTTAGTCTACAGAGAAGCAGTCATGTGGTAATGTGTTCCACAGATGGGACGTCCTTGGAAAGAAATTCTGTTCATGGAAATTCCGTTTGAGATTAGGCACAAAAAGGAAGAAAAGAAAAGTTATTGGCAGTTGTGGTAGAGAGATGAGTTCTTGCTGTGAATTACTTAATCTTTTATAATAACTTTGTGAAAAGACAAAGTTTTAGTCTTTTTTTTTACTTTAATGTTTTTTTCCACATGGTATGTGTTCATCATTGTTTTTTTTTCATATAAATTTATTAATTTTGATCCATTAATATATATTGATTTTAATTTTTCAAAGTAAGCATTTAGGTAAGTAAAAAAAAATGTTTCCATTATTTTAGCCAGCACCCGGATCTCATTATACAGCCTGGTCTTCGATGGCGATCCTAATCAAGAAATGTTTAATTATAAAAGAAAGCAGTCCAGCAAAGTAAGTGGAGTTCTCTGCTTTCTTCTTCTTCTTCTTCTTCTTCTTCTTCTTCTTCTTCTTCTTCTTCTTCTTCTTCTTCACATAAACCAGTTTGTTTTGATAATATTTATTACCCAGAGAAGGTCTGAGAGTACAGCAGCAGAAATGGTGTGGCAAGAACAATCAAAACAGGTCTCAGATCAAAGTGTAATATCTGTGTCCATATTTGGTCTTGTCTCTTCTGACACCGGATAATGTCCGAATCATTGTTGAGCCTGGATAGTACTTAAATGGGTGACCATTTTTGGAAAACCAGATGCTGTAAGCAAACACTCCACCCAGGTGTTTTTGTTTTTTTTAATACTTATGAGTCACCACTTATCAAGGCCCAAAAGCCACTTGAGGATAAGGGTTAATGAGATTGTCAATCGGATGTAAAACAAAACTATGAGAGGATCGGAAACCCATGGTTAAAAAGGACATAATTTGATTACTTAAGAGGACTGCTTGACAAGTATTTGTTGACATCGAACTTGAAGATGACTATGCTGTAGTCAGCACTGAAGCACTCCTGTGGTATTGTTTCACAGCATTCATCTGATGTGACAATGACGACCGATACATCCGACTACATATGTGGCAACATGTCTTGCCACAATAGGGCCATAGTTTACCTTCAGTTTTATAGCACTGAATGGAATAGATGACCTGAACGACAGGACACGAGTATGTCACCGGTTTTATTCTCAACAAAACTGGTAAACGGAACTTCCATGAAATTCTACCAAGAATTTTTCATCTGTGAAGAGGTGTGGTTTTTCTGCTAGTCGAATAGGTAGAGCTATTTAGGGGGATACAAATGCAGTAAGTTCATCAGATCACATTCCATGGTAGTACTTGTAAAATAAGCACAGGTATGCAACATTACGTCGATGGGGCTGGAGCTTGGTAGACAGTGTGGTACCTATTAGGTTAGAGACTATTTTTTCTACCTTGTCCAAGAGGGAGAGACTAGTGGATGGTGCATCAGCCCAGATGTGACAATAATACTTCATGCATGGGCGGATGGTGGCTTTATAGAGATATAGGATACTGGCAGGTTTGGTAAGTTTACTAGACTGTTAGAGGTAGCCCACCTTCTTTGCAGCAGACTAGACAATGTCTTCTATGTATTTATTCCGATTCATGTTGCCTGTGAATGTTAGGCCGAGGAGTTTGAACGTTGGACTCTCAGGAAGGGTGGTATTATCCATAGCAATTGGTGGCCAGAAAGGTTTCTTATAATTGTTAAAGGAAAGTAGCTTTGTCTTGGTAGCGTTGAATGTAACCATCTATTTTTTGTCCTTCGCTTATTACTTTATTTCTGTCTATACCAACACGTTCTGGGGGATAGTTTTTCCTTTAAACAAACTCTCATATACATATATACACTGTTTCAGATGTAATTAATTGCTTATAATCCATATGGATAATTTATAGGAAGCGATTACAATGTATGGGATGTATTGGATATAAGCAGGATAGAAAGCAAGACGAATGCAAAAGTGAAATGAGTTTTTCTGTTTTTTTTCCCCCTTTTTTTTTGTTATTATAATTTTTTAAGTACAAATCTTACTTGCCTTCAGTGTCACTAGATGGTGGGGTCAGTATAATGTAATATTTAAGAAAAAAGTCTCCTTTTGAGACACCACCGACTGCTCAACTCAGTTCTTTGCTTATAATGCATTATAATGTAGAATGAAGTTTTTGGAGTTTATATCATTTTAATTGATGCAGACATCACCATTGCTACGTTATATGGCCGTAATATAGGTGATGGACTCCACTGACATCATAGTCCCACCCAATGTCATATTTACCACCATTTAAAATTATTTTGTCAAAATTTAATGCAGACACACAGAAAAAGTAACATATGCACAAGGATTTTGTAATTTAAAAAAAAATTAGCTTATTATATTATTTGTTGTATTCACCTGGCGTTGCCCGTGTGGAGATATATTGCTGGTCAGGTTTCTTAGGAAAATAACTTAAAATACTGTCAAATTTACAATTTTCCCTTGAAAAATAAAATGAAAAATAACATTTGGTATATGAGGTCAAATAAAAAAAAAATGGTAGTGCGATTGTGTTTTCTTAAAAAAAAAACGTGTTGATGCCGTGTTTCAGTAAAACGGCAAATGGCTTCATCAAAACGAATTCATTATTTATTTTAAATCTTAAAAATACCAATAAAAATAATTATCTGTTTAAACCTTTTTTTAAATACATTCTTCACTGTAGTATTCTTTGTTTGATTTTATTTTTATGAAACAAAGAAAATCTATTTTACAGAATGAATTTCGTTTCTCTATGTTCTAATATATTTCAGTTACTTTATGGACCTAACCGATAATTGCTCCTAGTGACCCCAGCTGGAATCTAAGAAAATTTTCAACGGTGTCTTTAGATTCTCTTGAAAAAGTTAACTTTCATTGAAACTGATTTGAATATCGATTTCTTTAAGACACAAACAAACATTGACTTTAATATATGTAGATTATACTTGGTTAAATAAAAATGTTGTTCTAATTTTAGATACTCTCTGACTGATGCCGGTCGAGAATTGGCTCAAAAGCTAGAAAACCTGGAACCTCCGAGTGAAACTATTAGCTATACAAATCTGGCTTCTCTCAGAGCAATAAATAGCGTTCGATCAGAATCAGCTCCAATTAATGCAGGTCCTATTGTTGAGTTCCAAACAGGCTTGCTTGCTCGGATTGGAACTGGAGTAAAACCATCAAGGTGAGTACACTTGACAATTATAAGACAAATGTGAAATGAGTTTAACGGTTTTTTCCCTTTCTTTATTATTATTATTATGATTTTTTTTTATTTTCAAAAAATTACAAATCTTACTTGCCTTCAACATGTATCATTTTTTTTGCCTTGGTATGCCATATCTCAAGATGGCCAAATATATGAACAGTCACACGAAATGGGAAATTCATGGTTTGCATTTTATTTTGATTACAGGGAACTTATGCCAACAGAGCGTTACCACTGTCGACCAAAGAAAGAGTCTCAGTGTACGCAATGTGATGATGTATGGAAGTGAAACTTGGCCAGTGAGGGTTGAGGATGTGTTACATGGAGAGATATCATATGAGAATGATACGATGGATGTATAATGTGAGTCTTAAAAAACAGGCTTAGATCTCATGACCTCAAGGGAAGATAAAATCTGGACAGTATAGGGAGATGTGTGCAGAATGGCCGTACTGAAAGAATGAATGAAAGTTCTTTGGTTAGTAAATCTAGAACAGTTGAGGTAGCAGGGTCAGTTCACAGGGAAAGGCCAAGAAAAACATGGGAGGAAGTGAGAAGAATGGACTTGAGAGAAAGAGGACTAAATAAAGACCTGGGCTGAGATAGGTTAGCTTGGAAGTCAATTTCTAAAAGCCATGCTAGTATACAAAATGGATGTTAAACCCATGAATGATGATAAAACAACAAAAATTCCTCCTAGGGTTTTGAAAATAGACCTAAACATATATTCTGATCCTATATTACTCAGCGTTTTTGAATAAGTATATTTCATGTTGATCAAAGAACGTACAACATTATCGTGGAGTCAGTGATTACATTTTGACATCCATAAAAAGGAAATATAACGTTATACTTTATTTTATTTATAAGTTGAAAATTATAGAAATTAAGAATAGGAATGTTAGTTAGGGGTTCAGGGCTTGGAGCAGGAGTACACAGCGGCCCTCGTTCATTCTCAGAAAATGCCAGGTGTGCCTTGAGGAGGGTTAAAGACTGTAGGTTTACCGAAATTTCGAAATAAAAACTTACAGTTCATCGGACCCAATAAATGCGAAGTGCATCTTTGGAACATAAATATGAATCTAATAACCCAAGAACTCTCATCCATTCTTTCAATATTGCCATACCATTAAAGTCTCCTGTTTTGTACACATCTCTCAATACTGTCCAGATTTAATCGTCCTCTAAGTTCATCAGATCTAAGCCGGTCTTTAACACTCACATTACGCATCCATCGTATCATTCTCATATTAATTCTCTCCATGCAGCACATGTCCTCAACCCTCACTGGTCAGGTTTCACTTCCATACATCATCACACTGCGTACACATGCCTGAGAGACTCTTCCCTTGGTCGACAGTGGTAACGCTCTGCTGGTTTGTAATGACAGAAGTTCCCTGAACTTATTCCATCCACTCCTAATTTTTGCAATCACACTAGCACCTGCTCCACCCTGTGCTCCAATGGTATCACCAAGGTAACAAAACTTCTCAACAACCTCAATAGATTTGCCATCCAGATTATCCGTCTCCATTGTCTTACACATCTTGCACACAAACTAATTATCCTTTCTCAACCTCGCAGTAATTCCGCTGCACTTGTGCGTATCCAGTGCATATAATTACTGCAAAAAATGAGTTGCACCGAACTCCCTTTCTACAAACTGAGCAGAACTACAATGTTATATATATTGATTGGTGTGTTGTCATCATCATCATTTATAATTTTTCTTTTTTTTTCCCCTCAGTGTTCCATTCGGTCAACAGAATAGCCAGAAGAGACTCCCAAGGGACCCATTAGTGATAAATGAAGATATTATCCTTGACGATGCACTCCGAACTGATCAGATAACTCCTGTCGATTTCACACTACAACCTGGCACATTTGATATCATTCTATGTGTTGATAACTGCGAATTCTATGGAAGGTAAGTTGGGTTTTTTTTAATTTAGTATTTTTTTTTAGTTTTTTTTTTTTTTAAAATATTACTAGCTGAACTAACCATCTTTGCCAGGTAATCTCTCTCTCTCTCTCTCTCTCTCTCTCTCTCTCTCTCTCTCTCTCTCTCTCTCTATATATATATATATATATATATATATATATATATATATATATATATATATATATATATATAAAACTCAATGTCTGTGTGTGATGTTTGTGTGTTCCCTATAGGAAGAAAAGTCAGAGAATCAATATAAAATCTAAAAGTGTATTCTAATGTAAAATTTACCGGGAAGACAATGGAAGTGTTCCTGAATGTCTAAGTGCACCCCTAAGGAGCCTATGAGGACATAGCCCCCTTAAAACTTCAAATAAATCCTATTTTTATGAAATTTAAATCATGTGTATAAAATTTGGAAATAGTCTCGACTCTCTAAGTGCCCTCCTAACATAAGGGAGCTATGACGAGGTCGAACCTCCTTTAAAATTTCAAATATATCCTATTTTGATGAAATTTCTATCACATGTATAAAAATCTGGAAATGGTCCAGAATTTTTGTGTTATCCTCTATGTTCCAAATATCTACGTGCCCCCATCTCTAAGTGTCCCGTGAGGAAGGAACCCTCTTAAAACTTCAAATACATATATTCGATTTTAATGAAATTCAAACCTTATGTATAAGACACTAATTCAGAGTTTTCCAACATTTCGGTTTCTTCCAATAATATTAAGAGGCAAAATGTTTAATGAATAGATTCTGACCAAGAAAAAAGCAATTCTCCCCCCTCCCTTCCCCCTTTAGTCAGAAACATCGCTCATGGAATGTGAGGACTAAAATATAAAATAAAGAGTTACGAGGCTGCTGAAAGTAAATTGGATGTTCACTTTCTAACTCTCCTGGTTTTAGCCAACCAAACCACAAACTAATCACTATGCAAGAGATTGCGTATGAATACAAAAGAAAAATAGATCTCAGTCATGGAACTGTTACACTTCTTTTCTTTTTTAATTTAATTTTTTTTTATTTAATAATTCATAAGTCTGGGAAAACAAAAGTTTTTTATACCATTCACTAGCAAGAAAATCTTCTCGTTTATGCAAGGCTGAAGAGATTTAGTGAAAGTGTATTTTCGATAAAATGCGTGGAATATTTTCAACTTTTCTATAGTAACAGTCGAACAAGGTCACATTAAACTAAAGATTAGAATTTTTAAATGGCCAGTTGATCAGACACAATGCTAGCATCAGGTAGTCATGTGGAACCATCTCTATTGGGGATTTATTTTGTTTTACACCAATTTAACCCTTTTGAGGTAATTTAATGTCAAATTTCGTCATTTCCGGAAAAGTTTTTAT
Source organism: Sepiola atlantica (assembly GCA_963556195.1). NCBI lineage: Eukaryota > Metazoa > Mollusca > Cephalopoda > Sepiida > Sepiolidae > Sepiola > Sepiola atlantica. The sequence continues at coordinate 75,927,830 of OY744532.1, read as the reverse complement.
GCTGCAAATATTTAGCTATAGTTTAATTTTATATTCTATTTTTTTGTGCAGTCATTTGCAAATGTTTACAAACTTATTTGTTTAGTAAGAATATATTTTGTATATGAATAGTCTTAACATGATAGATTCTAGTAGGAATATATTTTGTATATAAATAGTCTTAAAAGGATAGATTCTAGTAGGAATATATTTTGTATATAAATAGTCTTAAATGGATAGATTCTAGTAGGAATATATTTTGTATATAAATAGTCTTAAATGGATAGATTCTAGTAGGAATATATTTTGTATATAAATAGTCTGAAGAGAATAGATTATAGTAATAATATATTTTGTATATAAATAGTTTGAAAATGATAGATTCTAGTAGGAATATATTTTGTATATGAATAGTCTGAAAAGGATAGATTGTAGTAGGAATATATTTTGTATATGAATAGTCTGAAAAGAATAGATTATAGTAAGAATATATTTTGTATATGAATAGTCTGAAAATGATAGATTCTAGTAAGAATATATGTTGTATATAAATAGTCTGAAAAGGGTAGATTCTAGTAATAATATATTTTGTATCTGAATAGTCTAAAAATGATAGATTCTAGTAGGAATATATTTTGTATATAAATAGTGTGAAAATGATAGATTCTAGTAGGAATATATTTTGTATATAAATAGTGTGAAAATGATAGATTCTAGTAGGAATATATTTTGTATATAAATAGTGTGAAAATGATAGATTCTAGTAGGAATATATTTTGTTTACAAATAGTGTGAAAATGATAGATTCTAGTAGGAATATATTTTGTATATAAATAGTGTGAAAATGATAGATTCTAGTAGGAATATATTTTGTATATAAATAGTGTGAAAATGATAGATTCTAGTAGGAATATATTTTGTATATAAATAGTGTGAAAATGATAGATTCTATATAACCTTTAGAACAGACTTTGACATGTCCTACTACTCCGGATTAGAGTGAACCTTCACAACTAAGAGAAGGGTAAGTTAACCCTGAACCCTAATTTCAAGTGTAAGAGATGCCTTGGACAGGCACGCCCTATTAACCGGCATCCCCACAGAGATGGTACTAGATGATAACACCCTAGACGTAGTAGACTCTTCCTGGATTGCAGGAAGGTTGGCCAGCCAAGGAAAACGAAGCAAGGGTTTAGCCAAGACCTTACAGAGTAGAATTTGATCTGCTGAACCATGAGAACTGGAGAGTGAGCTTGTGAAATATTAAGAAACGTCTGACCCCTGGACGAGGAGAAAGTAACCTTACACACCCCAAAATGTAGTTTAATGGTGGACCAATTCTTCGATTCTAGATCATAACAAAATATCTCTGGCTGACGTCTTGTTTTGTTGCCCAGTGGATAATGACGTCTTTCTCTTTCTTCTTGTTGCAATCGTCTCATCATCATTGGTTTAGGTATTTAAGGTGCTCCGAGTGTCCCGGACTCCGAGGTGGGCAACATCAAGCAACGTCTCACGCCTGCTCTCCATGCGGCCCAATCCATAGGTTGCAAACAGTCAAGTTACTTCGTATGCACTCACGACAAGTTTTCCTTGGTCTTCCATGCATCCTCATGCCTTGGGTATCTATGCGTGTTATTGAGTTGATGCAGGAGGTAGGACGCTGTACATGGCCAAACCACCTGAGACGCCAAGCGTGTAAGGCATCTAAAATCCCAATAATACCAAGCTTCTAATAGAGCACGGCTGAATGAATTCTTTCCTCCAGTTTGCTGCCACACATCCACCTGATAATGGAATGGTCATTACGCCCCCTTCTTAATAACAGTGATTTGTAAAGCTATTCAAAATAAAAGCATAAAAACTTCTTTTTTTTTATGGAAATCGCTCCAGACAAGGCATGAAGCCACTTGATATAAAGAGCTAAAAAAATACTACTTCAAGGTTAAAAACTAGCCAACGATAAGTGTTAGGTGGATAGATTCTGACCCCAAAAAACAGCAATTCTTTCCACTTTGTCAGAAACATCGCTCATGAAATGTGAGGACTAAATGACAAAATAAGGAAAACGTGAATTACGAGGACGCTGAAAGTAAACCCAAGGTCGACTTTCTACTCTCCCTTTGAGGTTTAATAATATTTTTAGACTTGTTCTTTTGCTTTTCCAGTATACGCTAAACATACGTAATACCCCAACCTATCCCCCATGGTGGGGTTGCCCCTAAGCATGACTGGTTTCTCTTGCGAGCCAGAAGAGAAAAAAAAAGAGAAAGATTTTCTCAGCTTATCCTCTGGCGATTTCCTGTCTTTGACACAATTTCCTTACATGTAGCTCTACTTCTACTCTAACTTACTCTTTAATAGAAAATTCCTTTTTGTTACTTATTCTAACCTTACGTGAAGATTTCCGTTTTTAATCTTTTTTTTACACACTCGCATCTAAATATTGCTTCAAAAGACCCAAAATTGGGGTTTCACTACCAGATGTAGTTTAAGGTCATTCCCCTCATCTATGGCTACCTGTTAAAGAGAATGAACA
>OY744532.1:75889582-75919582 GCA_963556195.1 Sepiola atlantica | reverse complement strand
CATGTTTCCTCCATTTTAACCATCGCTAAAGTAATATTGATAAACTTTGTTGCTCAACACTGGACCCATACTCCTACAATGGAAGAACAAAACAGACAATGAATAAACAAGATTTTTAGCCAATATTTTTAAACAACATTAAAAGCTGCATTCTGTTTTAGATTTTAAAGCTTGCATTTGCTGTTTTGAATAATAAATTGTTGAATCATTTGAAGTTTTAGCCATGACGGCAAAATTAACATTTTCAGCGAGAAGGGGAAAAAGAATACAAGACAGAAAGAGGAAGAGAGAAATAAACCGGAAAATAGAAAGAAAAATAAAATCCAGCCAAATAGCGACAAAAAAAATAAGGAGGAAAGGCTCTAGCAATTTGGGGGGGGGGGGGGGGGATTCAGGTTAATTTCTGTTTATTTTCAGATCATTCAAATGGAATGTCGAGTTAAGAAAAATGAACAGTTTCGACACCTTTCTTTTTCTTTTATTTGTTTTAATTATTTTTGGATTTCTACCAACGAGTTATTGAAAATCTTGATGAATGTTGGGAGAAGTTGTAAACAACAAGAAAGAATACATTGATTAATTAGTTGCTATTTTTTTTTTTTATTAAACATTGAAAAGAAACGGCGGGAACTTAGTTGCAAATCTAATATAATAATTAAGCAATAAAATCTATATCATCATTAATAATATTATTAACTTGCGGAACCTATGTAAATTAAAAATATATATCTGGAGGAATCCCCCCATCTTGTCCGTGTGAAGAGAGGGCAGCAGAACAAAAACCAAACTTTTTTCCTAAACAACTCTAATTAGTTTCAACTAAGAAAGTCAAACTTGAAAGATACAGAGTGTGCATGTATGGGGGGGGGGGGACAAGAAGTCATTCTTTGATGAAACAAAAGTCATTTAACTCCCATACCCTCCTTCATGAATCATTTGAAGTTTTAGCCATGACGGCAAAATTAACATTTTCAGCGAGAAGGGGAAAAAGAATACAAGACAGAAAGAGGATGAGAGAAATAAACCGGAAAATAGAAAGAAAGTGAGGGAGAAAGAAAAATAAAATCCAGCCAAATAGCGACAAAAAAAATAAGGAGGAAAGGCTCTAGCAATTTGGTAGAAATTAGTTTTTAAAAAAATTTTTTTATGTAAAACAAAAACGGATTTCAACTCAAGAGCAGAAAACTCACATCCATCAGAGACACTAGCGATTTAAGCAGAAATCCGCCTTTTCTGGATCAAAAAGAAAGCGGAGAACTAACGTCACTGAGTATTATTAATTCTGATTATGTGTTTCTAAGATTTGTCCCAATTGCAACACAGATGCGTGCCATAGAACATATGTCATATAGCACCAAATACAACACATTTTATATTTGTAGTACTATTAGAACACGTAACATTCGAATTGAAGGACAACATCAATCAGGTATGTGAGTAGTCAATGACAGATAATACGCATGTGGGGGGGAAGGAGACAGGAAGTCATTCTTTGATGAAACAACAGTCATCTAACTTCCTTACCCCCTTCATGATTGTTTGAAGACAAGATTCCTCCTTTCAAAAGGACATATAGACAAATGCAAAAATATTAAGAAAGACATAATAGTTTCTAATTATAGAAAGAAATATAGGAAACCTCAGAACTATCATTCTGAGGTTTCCTATATTTCTTTCTATAATTAGAAACTATTATGTCTTTGTTAATATTTTTGCATTTGTCTATATGTCCTTTTGAAAGGAGGAAGCCTTATTAATAGGCAAACATAATAGAGAAATTAATAATTTATAACAAAGATTTAACAGATTTTTTTTAAAAACTTTAATTCACCCCAAACACTGCCATTAAAATCTAAGGGCCTACTGTGAATTAGGGGACCACACTTATAGGGGCAGGAAAAAGGTTTATTGATATCACATTTAAATTTCTGTATGTTGGTACAGTCAAGGAAACAGGGAGAGAATTCCAAAGGCTAGCAGTTCGAGGAAAGAAGCTATTAGAGAAGAAAGGCTTTTAGCATCTGGGGACCTCTACAGTGTAGGGGTGGGATTTAGCTGAGATAGGGGGGGGGGGGGGGACACCAGTGTAGTAAGTTCGTCGGAGCACATTCCATTGAACTACTTGTAAAACAAGCACAGGGATGCAACGTTGCTGCGATGAGACAGGTGCTGGAGCTTGGTAGTTAGTATGGAACATATTAGATTAGGGCCTCTTTTTGGACCCTGTCTATTTGATACTATAGGAGAGTCCAAATTAATAATGGACAGGAAATAAAGAGTTACGGTTCGCTTCAGGAGATGTAACAGCAGTAATTCTGCCGCCAGCTGTTATTTCTTCTGTTTACTTTTCTTGATCAAAATTTTTCTTATCAGAGAATCGAACCAAATGACATCTTTTTCTGCTGGATTAAAAAAAATGTTGTGAGTGTCCACTAACTCTAATTAAGCGATTTTCCTTTTCTCACGTAAAATGATCTTCACGCATTGCATAAAACTGGTTGTACCGATGTCATTGTGAACAGCATTTCAGAATTTTCCTTCTGACACACAGTGTTCATTTGCAATTAACATCATGGATCTTCTAGGATTACCACTAATGGTGTGATGTAATAATTTCAGATGTGTTAATCTAGAATATCTCTTACATTTTGATAATGGTTATATTTTTCCATCTTAAGTCTTTAACTTTTCGTAAGCGAAAGATCAAGCGACTTTCAAAAATGGTTCTATTTCTAACTTGTTAGATTTGGCATTTATAGTCGAGATAACTGTGTGCCTCTTCATGTTTGTGCAAAAAAAGGAGATACTGCCTGACAAGATGGCCTCCTAGGACAGAGGTCCCCAACCTTCAAATATTCACACAAAACCCGAAGACGTTTGTAGAGAACATTAGAATTAAGTGAGGAAGTGTTACCGAAACAAAAAAGGCTTTGATATTGGCAATGCGAGTTCAGTCCATGGTGACGGAACAATACTTAGAGAAAAACACAAGAAAGAGTAGAAAATAAATGCATTGTTACCTTTGAGCCTTTCCAAATTTCAGACTGCTCAGCATTTGTTCCTTGCTGACTTTTGTCGACATGGACTCATAGGCTGCATAAAACCTGCAGGTCAGACGCAAAAGATAATTATTTATAATCATTTATTTATTTACCTATTCTGTAAAAAATGGAGAAAAATGGTTAGTTTTCAAACAAATCAAGTAAGCATTGAGAAAATAGGTAGCATTGTTACATCACAATAAAATTTAAGATGTGACGAAAGGAACATGATAATGCACTGTCATGTACAGGGATTGAACTCCCAGCCTGCAGATTATGAGGCTTTTGTGTTTAAGACACCTCTTCTAACCTCTCACCTTTTCTTGACTCATTTGCCCTCTTGTAATTGAGACTTTTGAAATGGACAACTTCAAAGATAGACACAACAATATATATATATATATATATATATATATATAAATATTTGATTATCTATAGACGTATACATTTCATCCTTTCAGAATCATCAGTGAGGAGATAATTATCCAAACAGGTCACACTTTAACTCCAAATCCCGACATTCTAACTGATGAGACTATTCTGAATAACTATGCAAAGTAGTGAGAAATAAATTTTATTATGCCGAGCAGTATATACATATATATACATATATATACATATTTTTTAGTGATGATGATAAGTGGGTGGTGGTTGAAGCATAAAATGATGCCAGTGTTTTTGATAATTTTTTTATTATTATGATAATTCAATATTTCAAACACCCTGTGTTCTTCATTAGAAATTAATTAGTGTGGTGAAGCCCACGTGTGGGGTATTACTATGCTAAAAATTGGATGATCATATGTCAGTATGAATAATCACCTCTACACTGATGATTCCCAATAGCAATACACATCGACCAGAAAACTGTTTGGATAATCACAGATTTGAGGGTAGTTCTATTAAAATAGTCATATCTTAAAAACTAAAGCACTTTAAGTGCTCAAAATACCATCATTTTGTTAGGAAATGAATATCCTTTCAGGTGCATTCATGAATAATAATATACATTATATATTTTTAAGAGTTTTGAGCAAATAAAGGCAAAAAAATGTTAACGCTATTTTCAGCAATTCATGTCATTTTTTTTTTTACCCCCCCCCCTCGTTTAAAAGTCTCGTACCATTGCTGTGTGTGGAATTTCGTCCTGAAATTTGGAGACTAATCAGAGAAAGTATCACTTTTAATGTTTGTCGGTGTACAAAGTAATTCGGCTCATTCATTTTTTTGAAATTTTAAAAATAAGACTTCAACTCGCCGTCGGTGGAACATTTTTGCAAAATACATTTCCATCGCCCAATTAGTAAGTAAATCAATCATTTTACTTTTTTATGCATTAAAATTATAATTGTATATATGTGTTCTCTTTTGGTAGTCCTGATATTTCATGACCCTATCCGGAAAAAAAGCGTTTTCTATTTATAGTTTGAAAAACATTGTAGTAGCTGCAGTAATAGCAGTTATAAACACGAGGCGATTTTTGTTTATTTTCATTCTAGAACGAATTTGAAAAATTTTTAAATATGAATATGTTGTTACATTTTTCGTATCCAACTAGTAAATAAATTAATCTTTTATCTTTTTTTATGCATTAAAATTATAATTGTATGTTGTTTTGTCTTTCTGTAATAGTCATTTTAAATTACCTTATCCGAAAAAATAGTCCTTTTTTTGAGCGAAAGTCAACAATGGCTGCTAGTATTGCTGATATAACATCAGCAGCAGCTAACTAGTCTTGTAAAGCTTTGTAAAAATAAGACAAAATATTTTGTGCTTAAAAAAGTTAATCCTATTTGGTTCTTTTATAAAAAATACTGGTTTTCACTCAACTTTCGAACTTCTAGTAGTAATGACTTTCTAGTCGCCAATTTAAAAAAAAAATTAAGATTCTACTTTTTTAGGCGATTACGTGTAAACACCCTTAAAGTCTTGGCGAAAAAAAGGAAAAACAAAACAAAAAATAATTTAGAATTTAGAGTGGGGGATCAATTTCGCATATAAATTTAATGTAAAATGATCTCCGATTTCCCGGCCATTCTTGCCTTTTAGTGAAATTTATAAAATAAATAATTACTCTACCATTAACTCTAGGTACGACTAACAAGCCCACCTCCTAAAAATGCCTTCTTGAACGTATCGTACCATTAACCTTAAATATGAGTGGCAAGCCACCCCCTAAAAAACTCCCTTAACCCTAAGTCCGAATGGCAACCTCCCTCCAAAACAAAACCCCTTCCTTAACCTTATCACTAACCCTAAGTCCGAGTAGGAAGCCCTAATCCTACAAAAAAGCCCATTAAAACCAAACATAATCGTCTAAAAAAAAAAAAAAAAAAAAAAAGCAAACCCCCATAAAAAAAAACGCACAGGATTTATTTGCCATAGAAAAAAAAATTTTTATGCCCTAAAACGCTAGAATGGCCCGGAAATGGTGAATTATTCTACATTAAATATATGTGAAACTAATCCCCCACTCGAAATTCTAATTGTTTTTTTTTCTTTCTGCTAAGTTTTCAGGGTGTTCACACTTAATTGACCCTAGCCCTACCACTAACCTGAAGTTCAAGTGGTAAGCCCCCCTCCTCCCACAAAGACCCTCATAATCGTCTAAAAAAAAAGAAAAAAACAAGAAAAACGCACAGGATTTATCTCCCATAGAAAAAATAATTAACTGTCCTAAAACGCTAGAATGGCCTTGAAATGGGGGATTATTTTATGTGAAACTGATCCCCACTCTAAATTCTAAAATAATTGTTTTTGTTTCTTTCTTTCTGTCAAGTTTTTCAATTTTTTTTAATTGCCTAAATAAAAAAAGTAGAATCTCATATTTTGGGGAGGTAAGGGGGTGAGTTAGCGGAAGGTGTTAATCTACAATAATACCAAAGAAATCTTGCAATATATTCATTTTTAAACAGTCCTAGTATTAGATTTTAGTTTCTTGTACATAAAATGTATTACAATTCAACTTTGAGTTTTCTAACTTTCTTTTAATGGATACATGGTATTTTTAAGGTATTGCAGCATATTTATGTGCACTTAGTGCAGATTACTTGGAAACCATTAATTTCTGGAGATTTTCAGTGGCACATTCTGATTCCTTGTACAAAAATACATTTATATGGTAAATTTCATTGCTTAATCTTGTATTTTAACAAAGGTATAACATTTTTACTGAAAAATTAGTGTAAAAAATGTGACGAAACGCATATGGTCTTAAAGAGGGGAAAATATCCAATCGTGTGAGGCACAAAAATAGTCATAACTTCCTTATTTTTAGTCAGATTTAAAAAATTTAAAAAGATTCTTTCTTAGATCATCAAGCTCTTTCTATATATGCCATTATTGAGATATTTTAAGCAATTTAAATATTTTCATGTGTATTGCTATTCCCAAAAAGATGAAACGTATACATATGTAGATAAAAACAAATATTTATTATTTTATATAAATATATATATATAAATTCAAGAAAATTTATTTACATTCAAACAATGAACTAGTTACATCACCAGTTTCTTCTCAGATATTGCTTACTGAAATTTACTTTTGCATGTGATTGCGTAACCCTCACGCTTTTTTGTTTTGTATCATCCAACCTATTAACGGATGAATATGACACCCTTGGTTACGACGGGTGGATTTCCGATGACGATCCTCATGTAATAGTGTTTAATAATGGGTGTGTAGATCTGCTAGTATAGATTTTAGCAGATGTGAATGAGTACAGTCACAATGACCCTTGCCCATGCATGAAACAATAAGTTTGCAGAGTGTATTCTAAAGTGATTTGATACCAGGGTGAAATTCGAAGGGTAGGGTCAGGAAATGGCATGACTCAGAACAATATGCGGAGAAGGACTGATGTATATGAAATGAAAGCGAGAAGGAATGGTTAGATTGTGAATCAGGTTTGGGAGCTCAAAGCGAACTGTCACTGACATAATGTCTTAATGACGACAAAACTGTTGAGAATCGCACGCAGTGATGGGCGCCTATCTATCTATAGAAGATCGGCACAAAATAACTTTCCACGATGTGAACATTTTCAACTGTTCTTGTTCATTACTATATGATACTATGGACGTCCCGTCCCCCCTCCAGAGCCGAGGAAATGATTCACAAAAAGGGGGAAGAGGTGTCTGACGTAAGATAGATTAAAAGACGATAGAAAATGACTCACCAACGCATACAAAGACAATCGGAAACAGTAGGATTCTTTACAATTGGTGATAAATTTCTGCTAATCAGTCACTCTGGGACAAAGATGTGGCAGAGTCATTTCCGCTTGTCGGTGACTAAGACAAAAGACCGGATATGGGATTGAGTTTCACAACGGTTAAGTTTACAGCAGTTGACAGTTTACGAGAGTTGACAAGTTTTGCAGGAGTTCGCGGCTCGGAGAGGACGTTAGCAGATTGGGCAGAGCCTTAGCAGACACGAGATGAGCTGACGATTCTGAGTACCGACAATCGGGGATTCGACAGTCTTCGACAGTGTCACTCACAACCAGAGTACAACTGACTCATAAAAAATGCATCTGAGTTTGTGTTCTTTCTTGTGAGTCTGCGTTGTTTTGTTTTTCTCAACTTGTAAACCAGTGTTCGCACCCTCGGCAATCGCCTAGATGAGGACGAGAATGAGAAGAAAATGAAGGAGAATAAAATCACAGCACACACAACGTTGGGGTTGATGGCGATTATCGAGATGGCAGCACATGGTCTTACAACTGTGATTCAACTTTTTTCTTTTCTTTTTTTTTTTTTTACTAGAGAAACTGGGTACACAATAAAATCCTTCTTTTTTCTCTTTTAATAAATTAGATAATAGACACTCATCCAAAGAGAATAAAGTTTTACTGACCTTGCTGGTGTTGGCCATTTTTCAACAACGGCTAGAGCTTTACCACTGGACATATTGGGAAGCTGCGTCAATTGTTTGGCAAACATTTCACGTACGGTAAGAACCTGCAGAGGAAGTAAAACAACAAAACATCAATGGGTCCCAGAAATGCCTGACATGCAAAAAAATAAAAATAAAAATCCAGTGAAACAAATGTATTTTTCCTTATTAACAATCTCACTTTTTTCAAGATAGAATTTGTTCTAGAATATTTTTTTCTCTTGCAATATTTGAGAAAAAAGAAAGACATGGAAACAATTTATTCAATAAACAACAACAAATAATAGTTAATTAATAAAATGTCCTTTTTCAAAACCAATATGCAAATATCAGAGAGTTTCATCAGATGCTTGGTAGGCCTAGAGCAGGCTCTAAGCGTTGACACGAATAGTGGCGATGACTAGGCGCTCATAAAGCGAAGTCAATTCACAATGGTCCTCAGTGTGATGGTGTCTCCCTTTGGTAATTGCAAGTTGTTTATATGGGATGCAATTTGTGTCAACTCTTTTGCGCCCTCGTCAGTAACAGAAATAGCAATAAAAATTGGACATGCAGCAGTGTCACGAAAAGACCACAAGAAATCAAAATATGCTGGTCTTCTCAACAGGTTTTTTGTTCCAAACGATCACCGTGGAGACGAGTGGAATGATAAGCCCCACCATGTGTAACTTCTTTAACAGTCTTGGTCTGTTAATGATGTGCCACATTGGGGACCATCATGAAGTGACTTGGCTTTGCGAGCGCCTCTTCATCACCACTATTCGTGGAAACGCCTGGAGTACATTTCAACCAAAACCTTTCTCCACTTAGCTATGTGTCCATTAGGGGTTGAAAAAAAAAAAAAAATACAAATTCAAGAGTTTGAAAATATATTTTTTTGTCTACAATAACTTCAAAAATGTGGAAATGATGTCACACTATGATTTTGTTTATTTCTAATGTTATTATCATATATTTTTTAAATAACAAATACCTTTGCTCACATAAAGTTTATAGATATATCATTTTAAAACAAAATCTTGCTACGAAGATACTGAACTATATGTACATATGTGATAGTTCTTCGGCCAGAGATCCACATTAGTCTGTACGTTGCCGATTGCGATTTACAGAACAGACCGGCAATGTCTTAGAGATCATTGAACATTTAATTAGCACAAACATTAAAACAACTTTTTTATTTTTTACCTGACTGAAGGTTAGGCTCAATTACCCCCCCCCCCTCGTCCATGTTAAGAATGGGTTTAATAATTTTGTTCAAGTCATTGAGTGAATCAAGTTTATTTTATTATTTTTTTTAGGAAGTTTTTTTCAACTTAATTTTTTTGATGGGCCAAACCAAAAATGTTTTTAACCCTAACCCACCTTACTCGTACTCTGAGATTCAAAACCCAAACACATCCAAAATATGATCAGCAGTCAAGTGTGCCAACAAATTCTGCCCGTGAGAGTAGAAGAAATCATAGTACTCTATGTATTTTATTTGTGTAAATATTCTAGTCTTGGCGTTTTAACTAAACCCACATACAAATGTCATTCACATAATAGATATCGAGAAATGATTCTTAAACGACAAGAAATGAAGAAAATAACCAACTTTGCTTTTTATTGCAGATTTATTAAAGTCCTCAAACACGTAAAGTGTCTCTGAATATTTGTCCAGATCAAACGAAGATTCCGCCGGCTGATTCTTCATCATTTCACGAGTTCCGTGTAAAGTTTTTGTCTGGAGAAAAAGAAAAAAATTTTTTTTAAATATAATAAGATTATTATACTTCTCATCGTAGGATATCATCATCATCATCATCATCATAATCATCTTTGGTTTATCGCCTGATTTACATGCTGGCATGTGTTGGACTGCTTTTACTTTCAGCAGCCTCGTAACTCTCGCTTCCCTTATTTTGTCCTTTAGTCCTTACATTTCATGAGTGATGTTTCTGACAAAGGGGGAAGAATTGCTGTTTCCTGGTTCGGAATTTATCCATCTAACACTTATCGTTGGATAGTTTTTGACCTTGAAGTGGTAATTGTTTTTATATTTTTTATGTTTATTAGCTCCTTACATCAAGTGGCTTAATGCCTTGTCTGGAGCGATTTTCATTAAAAAAAACAAAAAAAAAACAAACTTTTACACTAACCTATCTTAGGTCTTTATTTATCCTTCTTCCTCGAAAATCCATCCTTATCATTTCCATGCAAAACTGAGTGACAAACCATGTTGTTCAGATAAAGAGAAATAGAAATAGAAAGTGGGATGGCGATCATTGTCCTAGTCATCAAGCAAGGTCTTTGAAGGTTCCCTCTGCACGTGACTAATAGACAAAGAAGGAATGCAAGCCAGGCAATAGTCAGAGCCTATCTATGACTTATGTTCGCTGACACATACCCATCTCGCAAATGGATAGTTTTATAATCTGGAGATTTTGTTTTGATTTGAAGAAAACATTTAACATTGGCATCCCTGTTACTTCAATAGTTATCTGCTTTCCAGCTCCCTCAAAAAGGGGCACTCTGGCTGGGTTAAAAAAGATATTGCGATCAGACTTATAGCTATTCTCCGGTGGAGGCACCTTAGGTGACCAGAAATCTCCCCCCATCCCTCCCCTAGAGGAGGTAATGCCTGGAAGGGTTCCCTCCTAGGACCGAACCGAAAAGATACTCCCAAGGCCCGTTTAAAATGAAATATATGTAATGTGTGTGTGTGTGTGTGTGTGTGTGTGTAGGTGACCAAAAATCTCCCCCCCCCCTTCTCCCCCAGAGGAGGTAATGCCTGGAAGGGTTCCCTCCTAGGACCAAACCGAAAAGATACTCCCAAGGCCCCTGTTTAAAATGAAATATATGTAACGTGTGTGTGTGTGTGTACATAGGATGTTCATTTCATTTCCAGTAAATGTTGCAAGGTTGAAATACACATTTGTTGAAACTCCTTTCATCTACTTTTTTTTTCTGTGAAAATATATCTGCACTGCTGAATGAAACAAATATGTGCATGTCATTTCATAATTCCCTTTTATTTTCATTTGGAAATATTATATGCTAATATGTAAATTTATTATTTTCTATTCTAATAAAAGATAAAGTCGTTAAATGTTTATATAATATTTTTGTTCACTCTTTTCTCTTACAGATGTATAATAACACTGATTTACAAAGAAATTGAGGCAAGCACACAAATACCCGTTTTTACCTAATTTGGGGGTGCTGAATTCAAATTTGAAATCCGTTTTTACTCATCACCTCTAGTTTTTTAGATATGCATAGTATGCATTTTGTGCATATACTGTACATAAAGGTGTATATCCATTCAGGGCTAATTCTTATATTGTGAGACTTATGGCTTTTTTTTTTAGTTATTATGCACTAAATGTAAGTGATAGCATTACATTATATATATATAGTTATATATCAAGATGGATTTTGGCAGTTAAGAAGTTGCTAAAGTCTTACGAGGATATGGTGTGCCAAATGTCACTCAAGTTTAATTTTCTCCATTCCCACCTTAACTTCTTCCCGACAAACTTTGGAGCAGTGAGTGATGAGCATGGAGAAAGATTCCACCAAGACATTACAAAGATGGAGAGCAACTATCAAGGCAAATGGAACCCTGGCATGATGGGAGACTTCTACTGGATGCTCTTGCGTGACATCCCAGAGGCAAAATACACCAGATCTTCTAAGAAAACACACTTTTGACTGTCTGTGGAACTATGAATTGTGTAATTGTGTCATCCAAGAATATCTATTCAATCAGTGTTCTTTATCTATTCTGTTTTATCTGTTATAAGCTGCTGCAACTCTTGAAATATGCACATTTATTCTCCGTTATACTAAAATGAAACTATTTAAAAGCCAGAAAACTAGAAGTGATAGAGAAAAACTATTTATAAATTTGTATTCAGCACACCCAAATTAGCAAAAAACACCTATCCCCATTCTTGCCTCAGACCCCCAAATTTTTTTTGTGTTTACAATTAATAAATTAATGTAATTAAAAAAATGTTCCAAATTTGTTTTAAAAATCATTTTTATTTATACAATTGTTTCAGCCCATTTTTCAAAACACATTCTTTCTTGGTACTAAATTTAAGATGTTTTCAAAAGGCTTTTTTTGTAAACTTTACCATTTACCTACACCCTCCCCCCCAAAAAAAATAATGTGCCCATGTTACTCTGGGTTGCCGAGAATATATATTCTAAAATTCATAATAATCGGTTCATAAAAAAAAAATTATATATATGCATCCCCTAAATGTTAACATTTCCAAAAAAAAATGATGTGCCCATGTTACTCACTGTACTTTTTTTATAACATATATTCCAAAATTCATAATGATCTGATCATTAGTTCAGATTACCCTGTACACACACATGCATATATATATATACATATATATAAATAAATAAATACACATACTTAACTTTATATATATAGCGAAGAAATATAGATATTGTTAACATATTAAAAAAGTAATTTGTGAAGCAAAATTTAAGCTTACAGTTTTCCAAAAGATGACAGAAATGCACGCCATTTTGGGACAATAATAATCAACTAGAAAAATGTACTTACAGAATAAAAACTTTCAAGGTAACGCGACATTACGGTCAGATAAGCGATGCTTTCCTTGCAGTCTTTCGCAAATTTCACACCAAAACCATCAATTACCTGAAAATTTAAAAATCAACAAAAAAATACTAAAAACGAATTCACATTTAAACATTATTTTGTTATCTATTTCTTTCATAGATCTTTTGCGTGCGCTGTAAACATTTGCCAATGATATCAATTCTGAAGTCACTGAAAGTTTCAAGTTTTAAGAAACATTGAAAGCTTTCGACCTATCTGTAGTCATCATGACACAATCAAGGTAGGCCTAAGATACAGGAATAACCCTGACAGCCTGCATGTCTCTCCTTTACTGGTGAGGGGTGGGAAACAAACGCTATAATGGATACAGACATGGACTATGGAATCATCTAAGATAAGTTCAAATCCAATTCAATCTATTTCATTCACTTATAATACCACTGGGAAAGATATGAACACCTGTTATGTATTATATGGATTGTTCGAACTACTGTTTTCATCTTCGGTGTTATTCTCCCGTTTCAGCCGATGTAACCTTCTCCCATCTTCAGGAGTATCTTGACAATGGCTCTTATTGTTGTGAGAAACGTCTGAAACGTTGTGAGAATAACATCCAAGATGAGAATAGTAATTCGAAGAATCCAAATAATACATATTATCTAAAAAATTCAGAAACATTATATCAAATCGGTACGGACTTGAATTAATACGAAAATGGAAACGTCTCAACACTCTTTCCGTTTCATAAAAACATCACACATTTTGAATTCTAACGACTACAGTTTGTTGGAAAAAAAGAACAAAAACATTCTTTCCACCATTCACCAATAGGAGCCATTGTCAAGATACACCTGAAGAAGGTCGGAGATTACATCGGCCGAAACGTTGTGAGAATAACACCCAAGATGAGAACAGTAGTCCGAACAATCCAAATAATACATATTATCAATCCTCATCTAAAAAATTTGGAAACATTATACGTGTTGTTATGTTGTGATGGATGAATATTCAATGTTATTCCTGTTCATCCATTCATCCCTAGCATGCTTCTAACTACTGTCGTAATGTAGTATTTTAGTCAGTCACAAATAGAAGAAACATCAGGTGCAATTAACAAAATATATTCATTTACATAAAATCCATATACAATATAATTAGAAGAATACCCGTCCCAGGATGGGTAAAATTAATTCTCCGAACAGAACAGTTTTGCATCAATTTTATGTCGTCTTACAAAGATTAAAATCAAGATATGCTGAGCCCTCACCCAACCCTCTCTCGCCAGACTGCAGCGCAATGACAGATCCATGATTAGATGGATCTGCAATATGAAATCTGACCAACGCATCAGGTAAGAGGATTTGCTGAAAGCACTACATTTGCCCAGCATAGATGTTATCCTAAGGATGAATTGATTACGCTGGTATGGTTTTGTTGAATGTTCATTCTTCTGAATAAAGCATGGATGTCATAAATCGCAGGAAGGTTGGCCGGCCAAGGAACACTTGGAAGCGATTGACTAGACAAGACCGCACAGAGTGGAATTTGAAGACAGATGACCCGTTGAACTGTGAGAACTGAAGAGTGAGTTTGCGTAATATCAGAAAACGTCGGACTCTTGAACAAGGGATAGGTGACATTAAATGAATAGAAGAAAGAAGATATAATGATACTAAACCTTTTGTCTAGAATCTTTATTCCAAGTTTGATCAAAATCCATTACATGATTTTGATTCTAGAAAATGTCTTAAATTTAAGGATTAAGCTTAAGAGGTCTAGAGAAAAAAATTGAGATTCAAGGAATCTTGCTTCATTGGTGTCTAACAACTATGGATCAAATTCAATGAAAATCGGATATATTTGAATTTTCAAATGGGAGGTTGTGACCATGTTATGGTCCCCTTAAAAACTTTTTAAAATACTCCAAAGAAATTAAAATTTGGGAATGTTTATTAATTGATGTCTAATACCTATTGCTAAAATTTCACAAAAATCGGAGGTATCTGAATTTTCACAAAGAGCTTCAACCCCCTTTGCATAAAACTAAATTAAACTAACTACAGTCCACATTTGGACCCCTTATGTCAAGCAGCTGTGTTCCAAAATTCATAATAATCAGTTAATTGTTTTAGGAGTGAATCATGTACATACAAATATATAAACATACCTAATATATATATATATATATATATATATATATATATATAATAAAACAAAATATATACTTGTTGCAAGTAAGCTACACAGAAACGTTTGTGTTTCATTCCCGAGGGAAATCATCAGGCTAAATTCCCGATTAAGAACTTTAAACTGAACCTTTTATTTCATCCATGGCTGACGGCTGAGAAAAATCAGCCCCCATGGATAAAGGGTTCAGTTCAAAAAGTCTGTATGAGCTCCCAAGTTCGACTATTAGGTTTCCAAGTTTGAGAAGATGCACTTGAAAAAGGTCGTTGGAAGTGAGGGAGGGGATAGTGAGACTTAAACACATGTTAATGTGACGTCACACGAGAAATAATTGACTTTGACAAAACATTTTAAGTGGTTGCTACTGAATCCCCACCCACCTATGGGTTGGATATAGGTATATATATAAATGTATGAGAATGACAACTAGAATTCACAGCAGGGTTTCTGAGCTCCGCAGAAATAAAAGATCTGAATTTTTCTCATCATTACTTCCTCCCAAATAGACGCAGACCTTGCATGAACCAGGACGAAAACAATGGTTTTTGAACTACAAATTATATCGTTCCTCCTTTTGAGACAGAAAATGAAGGATAATCAAATAGAGGTTATAATATATTTATAACCTCTAAAAAAATATTTTATAAAGAATTAAAGAAATATAATAATAAACAAATAAATTTAACGAGAATCATTAAACTATTTAAATAAATTTTATTTTATTTGCTGCTAGTCATGTTGACATTTACTGCGGTATAGTCATAAAAACAACATTACCAGTTCACACGAGTTTAAAGAGATTTGAAACATACATCATTTGATAGAGGTTTTTACCTTGAAATATATTATGGTACACAGTCACACACAAATCAATGTGTAAAAGTTTTGACTAACTTCATTTTTGTCTTCTTTCTCAACACCAACATATTTCCATTTCTTGCATTGTGATGGGCTTCTATGACTCATCTATATACATATTTCACGCAATGCTTCAAGCAAACTACATCTCCTTAAATTTAGGTATGTTTATATATTTGAATGTACATTATTCACCCCTAAACTAATTAACCGATCATTATTAATTTTGGAACACAGCTACTCAGCGTAAGGGATCCAAATGTAGGCTATCTTTAGTTTAATTTAGTTTTATGCAAAGAGGGTAAAAAGGGGGTTGAATCCCTATGTGAAAATTCAGATACCTCAGATTTTTTGTTAAATTTTAACGTCCCGTGCTTGGCTCTGGCAGTGGAGAGACCGTTCTTTTTTTTTTTTTTTACTAAAGGGTAACCACTTATTAAGGCTCACGGGCCACTCGAGGATAAGGGCTAAAGAGATTTTCAGTTGAACGATGAATGCCACCACGAGAGGATTGAAATCAAATGGGTGGGATGGGCAGAAGATTACTCAAGTGGATTTTATTATCCAAGAGGACAGCTCAACAAGTATTTGTTTACATTAGACTTGAAGACGACTGTTTTAATCGGTTGGGAAGCAGATTTGTGGTATTTTATTCTACAGATGTTCTAGGAAAGAATCTTTGTTCATGGAAGTTTCGTTTTGTTTTTAGTACATAGAGAGAGAAAGGAAAGTTAATTTCTGTGGTTGTAGCTAGAAGAGTTCTTGCTGTGAATGTTTTTCGGGGGGGGGGGGGGGGCTAGGGATTAAAGCTGTTAAGCACTTGCCATTAACATAACGATACAATAGAGAGAGGCTTGCAACATCTCTTCCATGTGAAAGAGACTGTAGGGAAGAGAAGAGATCATTCTCCACTAGATGGGCAAGTTGGTTTTGTACTCTGTCAAGGCAGGAAAGAGTGCTTTCAGCATGGCACCTCCCCAGATGTGGCAGCAGTACTCCATCTTGGCCGGTATCTGACTTTTATATAGCTAGACGACTGCGTCAGGGGTGAGGTACTTCCTGGAGCGGTAGAATGATCCAACCATTTTTTCAGCGACCTTAGCAACGGATGTGATCTAAGTCTTCCATTTCAGGTCTGGAATGAAAGTCAGTCCTCGGGGCTTATAATTAAAAAAAAGCGTTTTCTTATAGAAAGGAGTCGTTCTATTTTAACTGGGGAAAAATGAGGATACGAGCGTTGGTGGTGAAAGGAGAGAAGCTTCGTTTTAAAGGCGTTAAAAGTAACAAGTAGAGAGAGGCTAGCAACATCTCTTCTGTGCGAAAGAGATCATGAAGAAATGAGTATGAGAAACATCAGTGAAAGTAAGCAACATAAAATCTTTTTTGTTCAAGTCTTCATTTTGTTCGAATTGGAGAAAAAAATACTGCCCGAAATAACTAGACGGTCAACTGCTACAACTGCCGAAAAATACCAAGTAAATCCAGATTCTCAGTTTTATAGGTGGCATTTTTTGACAAGTTATAAGCAAATCCCCCGTCAACGAAGATAATGGCTACATAACACATCACCATAAGAAGCGACATCACGCATAACCATTTTAAGTACTTGAGAGACTATTATACTTAAAGAAGAAATGAGTGATTCTACTATGCCACATCTGGGCTGGTGAATATACCACTAGTCTCTCCCTCTTAGACAGGGTACAAAAAAGAATCTCTAACTTCATAGGTCTTGCATTGTCTACCAAGCCTCAGCCCCTATCCCATAACCGCAATGTTGCATCCCTGTGCTTGTTTTATAAGTACTTCCATGGAATGTACTCCGATAAACTTACTGCACTTGTATCCCCTCAACGTGAATGCCCTTGACAAACACGACTAGCAGCAAAATCCCACCACTTCACTGTAGAGGTCTCTAGATGCTGGAAACTTTCTACTCTAATAGCTTCTTTCTTCGGACCGCTTGCCTTTGAAATTCCCTCCCTCGACTATACTAACATGCAAAAATTTAAATCGCAACCAGGGGTTTTTACCCCGCCTAACAGACCGGTATCGTCCGGGCCTTTGGGTCTGGATTTACGCCGGTCTATTGGTTTTCGGTCCTGTGCAGTTCTAGGAGGTGCACCCTCCCAGGCTTTGCCTCCCCTCTTTGGGGAGGAGTAAGTTTATTGCTTACTGCCTGAGGCGCCCCTACCGGGGAATGCCGACGAGGCTGCCCAGGCAATTTTTAAACAACCAGCGTGCTCAAATTCTCAAGCGCTGGTTTTTTCCCCACTTTCCCGACCTTGTGTCACATCTTACCTTGTGGGAGGAAGATAAATAGAATCTTGCTCCCCATTTAGGATACCTCCTATAACATCTGGCCCCTAATCACAGTAGCACCCTACATCTCAGTGGGAATGTGCCTTGTTTTGGGTGAATAAAAGTAATAAAAAAACAACTACTCACTAATCATGATACAATACCTTCTAACCTGTCAGCTGTTGTGTCGCTACGTTTATAATCTTCTAATCTCACCAATAAATCCCTCTTATATGGCATGATAATTACACATTCTTAGAATCAGTTGTTTGTTCCAAAACTCACATAGATCAATTGGTCGATTTCCCCTAAATGATCGAACATTCAGACCAGCCTAGTCTGGCAAAAGGCCATCCAATACATGAAAATGAATCAATGTTAAAAGTCATCCGTAGCTTTGTTGAGATTCACGAAGATGCTTACCTGTGTGTTGGCTATGGCCTGCTTCAGTTTGTCTTCCGAAACGCTATAGTGTTTAGCCGATCCATATTGTTCAATCAAATAGATTGGATATTTCAGACCGCATTGTTTGAGTCGGAACTAAAAAGGCAATGAAAGAGAGAAAAAAGATGTAAAGTATCATCAAAAAAGACTAAAAAACACAATTTAAAGTTAACAAACATTTATTTATGAAAATCATACATTTTTGTTATGGATGGCTCTAATAACCTAGAATTCTCCTTTCTTTCTGGAAAATCTTTCTGATACATGTTTGTACGTACACACACACACACACATATATATATATATATATATACATATATATATACATGCATAAAAGATGAAACTAAAAGTATACTCTTAGTAGATAGAACTATAGTGAAATGGTTTAAACTCAATATACGAGATAGTGCAATTATAAAGATAGATGAAAGAAGAGGGATAAACATGTACAAATTACAAATTTATTTCAACTTCGATTGTTCAATGCAAGGTGTACTCGGTAAAAACATGTTTATTATTCTTTCCTTAAGCCAAGGCTTTTCAAAGATTAAAATCTTATCATCAGAGGAATTACATAGATAGATAAGTTGGCAGTGGGAGAAGCCAAAATTCAAAATTCAAAATTTGAAAAAAATATTAAATAATGGAGAGTGAGAATGTGCGTGTAAAAAGATATGGGGTCTGTCCAGTTGGTAAATGTCCGTTGATAAGGTGTCCAGTGAAAGGAGATTTAAAGATGGAAAAGAAGAGTTTTCGTGAAGGCTGCATTGAAAAAGTTCAAGAATGAAGTAAATCCAATAGAGAGATGTTTAGTTCAATCGTAGGTGGAACGCACTTATTCGGAAGTAATTTTGAGAATTCGGGACATTTTAAAATACTTCCGTGGACCGAGAATGAGAGTAGTTTTTCAGAAGTTGAAGTTGAACTGCGTATATTAAACGCATGGCGTTTCTTTGTTTTCCTACAAAAATCTTTACCTTTTGCTCTCGGAATCTTCCATCTGTGATACTTTTAGAAAGATCATCCATACGTTTACGTTCCACAATATAATTCAACACAAGTTCCCGAGGATTGGTAGGACCTGGAGAAATGGGATGAAGACAAAGACAATTATAATAATTATCGAATATATGAAGTAAAGTTAGTCGGTTTCTCAAATTTGTGTGGTTAATAGTTTTCTTCCTACAAAACCAATGTTTTTGCAGAACGTTGGTGCATGTTGTTACAACAAAAATGTATTTCAATTAAATTTTTTAAAACGGACACCATTTTAACCAATGATCAGCAGCCTGTACAAATATTAAATTCTTAGCATTTACAAGAGATATAACCAGCTGAAATAGAGAGCGTCAGACTGAAGATCTGAAGGTGATGGTTTCAATCACCAGGGTCTCAGTATCCATTGGGTGGGGGAGGGGGAGTGTGTGTGTGTGTGTGTGTGGGGGTATTAAACTTTATTGATTTACATCAAACATGCAGTAGCATGAAGTACTAAAACCAATGCATTTCTGTTTATTTGTTAACAAGTCAGTTATTTTAGTTGAAAAAAAAAGCGGTTGCTTGTACATAAAATGTACAGGTGAAATATGGCAGTTCCAAATAAAAGGAAGACTTTTTAACATACTTACGTATCAGGCAAAAGTAGTTATCTACACCAAAAATTATGGAAAATTATCGAGTAGAATTTTAATTAAAAATATAAATCCGTTTTATTGTATTTTTCCAATTTTCCATTGAATAGGGTGCAAATACACGTAAAACAGGAAAGATAAGTCAGTCTGTCATAACATCAAGTCGTAATCAATGGAGAATTGAAAAAATACGGGAAAATACCAGAAGTAGGTAGCCTTGATCGCCTAGGGTAGAATTTGAACCAAAGTAAAAAGTACATTAAACAATGGCAAATTTTTTTTTCTACTGTATTTGTCCCCCTGAAGCAATGTCTGCATTGGATTGTCCGTTCAGATTTGTTTGATTGTGACAGTTATACTCTCACCAATGAGTTGCATCATCTGCCGCCAGAGCTCCAAAGAGATTTTATATATAGCATCTGGTATTCCTAAATGTTTCTGGTTTTATACCCAGCAAGATTGGTATCTATTTATACACCTGGGTGGAGTATTTAATATGCAGTGTTAAATATTCAAGTGGGCAAGTTGACTAGTGCATATATTAGCTAGTACACATATTGGTAGTTACGTTAGGAAACAAGAAGTGTTATAGACAAGTGGTCAAAGAAGGTTAGCAAGACTGGGAAGCCAATATCATGAAGATGAAAGTGAGAATATGAAAGAAGAGAAGTGATGTCATCTATACAAAGGTGAGAGGATTCTGACGTGTTAATATGAGTTAACAAATGTGAAATGTACAAAGTTTTATACTTAATAGACTCTCTCCCACCCTCTCTCTCTGTCCCTCTCTTTCTGTCTATGAAGATCATCACTATAAAATGATCACAGCTTGACATAATTAGCCACCTATGAATCTGTAGTTTCCTCAGCCTGGTGTTCGTTGAATTATCGATTGGCAGTTTTATAAAGAAAAGAGTGTCTGACGACCTTTGATTTTCAGCATTTGTTTCTATAACAAATAGATGAGCACACAGCAACGACGATCTTCAGTCAGGGAAAAATAAACAAATAAACAGATGCAGCATTGAAGAGATGGTTTTAAATAAATGTTTCGGAGTCACCGCTCGATTATGCCACAACAGCATCTCATTATCATATTCGGTTTGACGTGCATTTTACATTTCCAAACTAATCTATTCCTGGTCAGGTCTTCATTTATACTTTTTTCAAGTCCATGCTTATCATCTGGCATTTGCAAATGGTCACCCATTAAGTACTAATCAGGCACAATGTCGTTTAACTTTGGCGATTTTACAGGAACCAGTCTGTTAACATGATTATAGCCTATATTTTTTAACAACAACATCATTTTTTAAACATTTATAAATTTACTAGCGGGGCTACCCGGCGTTGCTTGGGGTCATAAAAACATAATTGAAGAAAAATTGCGTGTGTAACATCTTTATATTAAAACTTCTATTTCTCTCCTTCTCTCTCTATAGCTGTCTCTTTATCTTTCTACTTTTCTCTACCCTGGTCGCTACTTTTAAATTTTGCCTTTTGCGAAAGCTGTTTCTTCCCCACCATTTCATCCTACGTTTCACAGGGCAATAGTATGACTTATTTCTATAAAAAGTACCACCACTGTCTGCGCCTTCTATATAGGTACTTATAACCGCCCCGGTGTTCATACTATATATTTTGAATCCCCTCATGATATCCTTCATCATTTTAACTCCCCTCGTTGTATTCATCATTTTCGATCTCCTCATACTATTAATCATTTTCAATCCCCTCATAATATTCTTCATCATTTTCAATCCCCTCGTAATATTCTTCATCATTTTCAATCCGCTCATGATATTCTTAATAATTTTCAATCCTCTCATGATATTCTTCATTTTTTCAATCCTCTCATGATATTCTTCATTATTTTCAATCCCCTCATGATATTCTTCATCATTTTCAATCCCCTCATGATATTCTTCATCATTTTCGATCCTCTCATGGTATATTTCATCATTTTCGATCCTCTCATGAGAGTCTTCATCATTTTTAATCCTCTCATGAGAGTCTTCATCATTTTTAATCCTCTCATGAGAGTCTTCATCATTTTCAATCCTCTCATGATAGTCTTCATCATTTTCAATCCTCTCATGATAGTCTTCATCATTTTCAATCCTCTCATGATATTATTCATCATTTCCAATCCTGTCAGTCTATTCTTCATCATTTTAAATCCTCTCATGACATTCTTCATCATTTTCAATCCTCTCATGATAGTGTACATCATTTTCAATCCCCTCATGATAGCCTTCATCATTTTCAATCCCTTCATGATAGCCTTCATCATTTTCAATCCTGTCTTGATAGTCTTCATCATTTTCAATCCTCTCATGATAGTCTTTATCATAGCTCTATCTAGGATATTGAGCACTTTTCTCCCGGACAACGCCAAGTACTTTGAAAATCAAGGAGGCCTCATGAGCACTACTGAAAACACTTAGGTATCCTCTCTCCTTCTGATCTGCGAAATAGTCCAAAAGGGAACGAAGATGGCGTTAAAATATTTTCCAAACCTATCACTACAGTAGCTCTATCTAGGACATTGAGCACTTTTTTCCCGGACAACGCCGAGTACTTTGAAAATCTAAGAGGCCTCCTGGGGACTAGTGAAATCACTTAGGTATCCTCCCTCCTTTTCATCTGCAAAATTGTCCAAAGGGGAACGAAAATGGCGTTAAAATATGTTCTAAACCTATCCCTACAGTAGCTCTATCTTGGATATTGAGCACTTTTCTCCCGGACAACGCCGAGTACTTTGAAAATCGAGGAGGCTTCATGAGCACTCCTGAAATCCCTTAGGTATCCTCTCTCCTTCTGATCGGCGAAATAGTCCAAAGAGGGAACGAAGATGGCGTTAAAATATTTTCCAAACTTATCACTACAGTAGCTCTATCTAGGACATTGAGCACTTTTCTCCCGGACAATGCACAGTACTTTGATAATCAAGGAGGCCTCCTGGGGACTATTGAAATCACTTAGGTATCCTCTCTCCTTCTGATCTGCGAAATAGTCCAAAGGGGAACGAAGATTGCGTTAAAATATTTTCCAAACCTATCACTACAGTAGCTCTATCTAGGATATTGAGAACTTTTCTCCCGGACAACGCCGAGTATTTCAAAATCAAAGAGGCCTCCTGGGGACTACTGAAATAACTCTTATCCATTCCCCCATCCTTTTCAGCGTAGATGCTGTTAAAATATTTTCCAAACCTATCACTACAGTAGCTCTATCTAGGACATTGAGCACTTTTTTCCCGGACAACGCCGAGTACTTTGAAAATCAAAGAGGCCTCCTGGGGACTACTGAAATCAGTTAGGTATCCTCCCTCCTTTTCAGCTGCAAAATTGTCCAAAGGGGAACGAAGATGGCGTTAAAATATTTTCCAAACCTATCACTACAGTAGCTCTATCTAGGACATTGAGCACTTTTCTCCCGGACAACGCCGAGTACTTTGAAAATCGAGGAGGCTTCATGAACCCACATGAAATTCCTTAGGTATCCTCTCTCCTTCTGATCTGCGAAATAGTCCAAAGGGGAACGAAGATGGCGTTAAAATATTTTCCAAACCTATCATACAGTAGCTCTATCTAGGATAGTGAGCACTTTTCTCCCGGACAACGCCGAGTACTTTGAAAATCGAGGAGGCTTTATGAGCACTCCTGAAATCCCTTAGGTATCCTCTCTCCTTCTGATCTGCGAAATAGTCCAAAGGGGAACGAAGATGGCGTTAAAATATTTTCCAAACCTATCACTACAGTAGCTCTATCTAGGATATTGAGCACTTTTCTCCCGGACAACGCCGAGTACTTTGAAAATCAAAGACGCCTCCTGAGCACTACTGAAATAACACTTATCGATTACCCCATCCTTTTCAGCGTAGATGCTGTTAAAATATTATCCAAACCTATCACTACAGTAGCTCTATCTAGGACATTGAGCACTTTTCTCCCGGACAACGCCGAGTACTTTGAAAATCTAAGAGGCCTCCTGGGGACTAGTGAAATCACTTAGGTATCCTCCCTCATTTTCATCTGCAAAATTGTCCAAAGGGGAACGAAAATGGCGTTAAAATATGTTCTAAACCTATCACTACAGTAGCTCTATCTTGGATATTGAGCACTTTTCTCCCGGACAACGCCGAGTACTTTGAAAATCGAGGAGGCTTCATGAGCACTCCTGAAATCCCTTAGGTATCCTCTCTCCTTCTGATCGGCGAAATAGTCCAAAGAGGGAACGAAGATGGCGTTAAAATATTTTCCAAACTTATCACTACAGTAGCTCTATCTAGGACATTGAGCACTTTTCTCCCGGACAATGCACAGTACTTTGATAATCAAGGAGGCCTCCTGGGGACTATTGAAATCACTTAGGTATCCTCTCTCCTTCTGATCTGCGAAATAGTCCAAAGGGGAACGAAGATTGCGTTAAAATATTTTCCAAACCTATCACTACAGTAGCTCTATCTAGGATATTGAGAACTTTTCTCCCGGACAACGCCGAGTATTTCAAAATCAAAGAGGCCTCCTGGGGACTACTGAAATAACTCTTATCCATTCCCCCATCCTTTTCAGCGTAGATGCTGTTTAAATATTTTCCAAACTTATCACTACAGTAGCTCTATCTAGGACATTGAGCACTTTTTTCCCGGACAACGCCGAGTACTTTGAAAATCAAAGATGCCTCCTGGGGACTACTGAAATCACTTAGGTATCCTCCCTCCTTTTCATCTGCAAAATTGTCCAAAGGGGAACGAAGATGGCGTTAAAATATGTTCTAAACCTATCACTACAGTAGCTCTATCTAGGATATTGAGCACTTTTCTCCCAGACAACGCCGAGTACTTTGAAAATCGAGGAGGCTTCATGAGCACTCCTGAAATCCCTTAGGTATCCTCTCACTTTCTGATCTGCGAAATAGTCCAAAGGGGAACGAAGATGGCGTTAAAATATTTTCCAAACCTATCACTACAGTAGCTCTATCTAGGACATTGAGCACTTTTCTCCCGGACAACGCCGAGTACTTTGATAATCAAGGAGGCCTCCTGGGGACTACTGAAATCACTTAGGTATCCTCTCCCATTCTGATCTGCGAAAAAGTCCAAAGGGGAACGAAGATGGCGTTAAAATATTTTCCAAACCTATCACTACAGTAGCTCTATCTAGGACATTGAGCACTTTTCTCCCGGACAACGCCGAGTACTTTGATTATCAAGGAGGTTTCCTGGGGACTACTGAAATCACTTAGGTATCCTCTCTCATTCTGATCTGCGAAATAGTCCAAAGGGGAACGAAGATGGCGTTAAAATATTTTCCAAACCTATCACTACAGTAGCTCTATCTATGATATTGAGCACTTTTCTCCCTGACAACGCCGAGTATTTCAAAATCAAAGAGGCCTCCTGAGCACTACTTAAATAACTCTTATCGATTACCCCATCCTTTTCAGCGTAGATGCTGTTAAAATATTATCCAAACCTATCACTACAGTAGCTCTATCTAGGACATTGAGCACTTTTCTCCCGGACAACGCCGAGTACTTTGAAAATCGAGGAGGCTTTATGAGCACTCCTGAAATCCGTTAATTATCCTCTCTCCTTTTGATCTGCGAAATAGTCCAAAGGGGAACAAAGATGGCGTTAAAATATTTTCCAAACCTATCACAACAGTAGCTCTATCTAGGACATTGAGCACTTTTCTCCCGGACAACGCCGAGTACTTTGATAATCAAGGAGGCCTCCTGGGGACTACTGAAATCACTTCGGTATCCTCTCTCCTTCTGATCTGCGAAATAATCCAAAGGGGAACGAAGATTGCGTTAAAATATTTTCCAAACCTATCACTACAGTAGCTCTATCTATGATATTGAGCACTTTTCTCCCTGACAACGCCGAGTATTTCAAAATCAAAGAGGCCTCCTGAGCACTACTTAAATAACTCTTATCGATTACCCCATCCTTTTCAGCGTAGATGCTGTTAAAATATTATCCAAACCTATCACTACAGTAGCTCTATCTAGGACATTGAGCACTTTTCTCCCGGACAACGCCGAGTACTTTGAAAATCGAGGAGGCTTTATGAGCACTCCTGAAATCCGTTAATTATCCTCTCTCCTTCTGATCTGCGAAATAGTCCAAAGGGGAACAAAGATGGCGTTAAAATATTTTCCAAACCTATCACAACAGTAGCTCTATCTAGGACATTGAGCACTTTTCTCCCGGACAACGCCGAGTACTTTGATAATCAAGGAGGCCTCCTGGGGACTACTGAAATCACTTCGGTATCCTCTCTCCTTCTGATCTGCGAAATAATCCAAAGGGGAACGAAGATGGCGTTAAAATATTTTCCAAACCTATCACTACAGTAGCTCTATCTAGGATATTGAGCACTTTTATCCCGGACAACGCCGAGTATTTCAAAATCAAAGAGGCCTCCTGGGCACTACTGAAATAACTCTTATCGATTACCCAATCCTTTTCAGCGTAGATACTGTGTAAATATTATCCAAACCTATCACTACAGTAGCTCTATCTAGGACATTGAGCACTTTTTTCCCGGACAACGCCGAGTACTTTGAAAATCAAAGAGGCCTCCTGGGGACTACTGAAATCAGTTAGGTATCCTCCCTCCTTTTCAGCTGCAAAATTGTCCAAAGGGGAACGAAGATGGCGTTAAAATATTTTCTAAACCTATCACTACAGTAGCTCTATCTAGGATATTGAGCACTTTTCTCCCGGACAACGCCGAGTACTTTGAAAATCGAGGAGGCTTTATGAGCACTCCTGAAATCCCTTAGGTATCCTCTCTCCTTCTGATCTGCGAAATAGTCCAAAGGGGAACGAAGATGGCGTTAAAATATTTTCTAAACCTATCACTACAGTAGCTCTATCTAGGATATTGAGCACATTTCTCCCGAACAACGCCGAGTATTTTGAAAATCGAGGAGGCTTCATGAGCACTACTGAAATCCCTTAGGTATCCTTTCTCCTTCTGATCTGCCAAATAGTCCTGAGGCGCTCATACAGGCGAATGCCGACATTCCCCCTCCCCAGATTTCGCCTGAGCCGCTCATACCGACGAATGCCGACATTCCCCCTCCCCGGATTTCGCCTGAGGCGCTCACACTTCAACACTGCTCAAAAAAGGAGTAGATAATGGATGGGATGAGGGCATCATGACAACGGAACCGATACGACCCTACCTCAATACTTCTCAAAAAAGGAGGAGATAATGCATGGGATTATGGCATCATGACAACAGAACCGATACGACCCTACCTCAACACTTCTCAAAAAAGGAGGAGATAATGCATGGGAATAGTGCATCATGACAACGGAACCGATACGACCCTACCTCAACACTTCTCAAAAAAGGAGGAGATAATGCATGGGATGAGGGCATCATGACAACGGAACCGATACGACCCTACCTCAACACTTCTCAAAAAAGGAGGAGGTAATTCATGGGATGAGCACATCATGACAACGGAACCGATACTATTCTACATCTACCCTTCTCAAAAAAGGAGGAGGTAATGCATGGGATCAGTGCATCATGACAACGGAACCGATACTACCCTACCTCTACACTTCTCAAAAAAGGAGGAGGTAATGCTCACACCGGCGAATACCGTAACCCCCCTCCCCCCAATTTGGCCTGAAAGGAGGAGGTAATTCCTATCATGATAACAGAACGGCCACAGGGAGGGAGGGGGGAGGAATATTAGCGTCTATTAATAATTAAGAAAGAAAGTGTGAGAGGGAAAAATGACAGAAAGGAAAACTGCCACTCTCTGACGTCATGATGACCTGATATAACCGGACATAATTTAGGGCAAGACCGGGTACATCCGGCAAGGGATTATGGGACAGGTGCGGATGTGATTGAGCAACCCTTGTTTCACTACACACTCTTAACGTAGGATTCCTATGTTGTTATTGATGCATCCGGACAGAAGTTATTGGATGATCTGATAGAACCGGACACAATTTAGGGCAAGACCGGGTACATCCGGCAAGGGATTATGGGATGTTTACAATGACTCTGCATTTTTATCGGATTAGTACATAAATACATTAGATTATTTCGAATTTAGTACATAATAACGTTGAAAAAGTCGTGTAAAATACGAAAAAACTGCTACCTTTTGTCGGAAAGTGGTCCGGTTGACTGTCAGTGAGTGAATCGTTATTTGCGATTTTGAGATATTATGATCCCAGGATATGTACGGTGCTGAAGATATACACTTTTTGACATGTCGCCGCTTAGTTTTTGAGGAGAAGCTTCACATACAGACATACATACATACAGACAACTGCCCTTTATATAAGAGAAGAAGAAGAAGAAGATGAAAACTATATTTCATGAGAAATTATCAAATGATCAATCAAATTAGTAAAAAGAAAAAGAATGTAAGGAAAAAAAGCAACAGCTCAGTTTTCTTACCATGGGTACTGAAGACTCGTTCCTGTGCAATCCACAAAAAATCCCCAACGTGTAATTTCCGTAAATTACACTTCACACCATTTTTTATCAATTCGGGAAGAATCGTTTTATCGTTTGTAGAGCTGGAAACAAGGGAAATTTACTTTGGTAAAAGATAATATATCTTTGAAATCATATCCAAATGTTTGTTACATAATGGAAGCCATGTTTTCAATGGAAAAGTCTTAAAGGTCAGAGATCATCTCTGGCTGAAGTTGAGGAAGTCACTTAACCTTCTGGTGGGGTCTCTCTCACTCTCTTAGCCGGCGAGATTTCAACCAGACAAGACGTGTCTGGCGGCTCTCTTGAAGAAGGAGGCGGTGGGGGGGGGGGGGGGCACATGCAAGTGGCTGATGTAGCAAGACAAGTATCCAGTTCTGTATCTATCTATCGCTCATGCACATACAAGTTGTCTCCCTGATGTTTTCTGTCTTTAAATAAAATAAACCTTTTATAAAAGAAAAGAAAAAAGCAACCTGGGTTCACAGCGATGATGAAGGCAGCAACACGCAGTATAAAAGATTTATACTTTCATCGGTAGTTGAAATACAACACGTTTTTATTTAAAAAAAAAAAAACTTTGAACTTGGTGTGAAATAATATCACAGACCATGTGTAAATGTGGCTCTCATGCAACACTTGAATCCGTGAATACATTTTTAGGTGCTTGTGCATATCAACCATGACATGTTAGACCGCTCTTAAAAATAAAATAGCTAAAGAAATGTATAAACTTTGTTATGTACTTACGTGGTAGATGAAAAAAAGACTGTACACCAAAAATTATGCAAATTCATCCAGTATTTATTTAATTATAAATAGAAAACGATTTTATCACTCGGTAGATATTTCCACCATTTTGTATCTTAGGTTTTCCAGTGGTCAAGGACGATAACTCATATTTTCACGATTTCGGGGTTTGGGGTCTCCATTGTTTACAAAAATGTCAAAATGTACGTAAAATCATTTTTTTTCTTTTTCTTATAATTTAATAACTACTGGATGAATTTGCGTAATTTTTTCTGCACAATCTTATTTTCAGCTAACACGTAAGTACATAATAAAGTTTATACATTCTTTAAATATTTCAATGTCAGGGTTGATATGCACAAGCACCCATTTTTATCCTCTGTGCACACTCATGTACTTATGGATAAACATTAACCCTTGTGCTGCCCCAATATTAAACACTCTTCAATGCTCAAAAAGACTATACCGGTGTAACAGTGATCATCTGATGGTAAGTAGTTTCTTATATGTTCTTAGCAAGGCTACCTGGCGTCACCCAGGATCCTAATTTCAATAAATTATGCAAGATTACAGAAAAAAATAAAAGTAAAAGTAAACAATCTGCTTAATATTCTAATTTGAAATGTCGAAGTTCATTTTGGGACAAGATCAGAGGAAAAATAATCATGCACTGGACGAGGTTCAAACTCACAACCTTTGTCTCTAAGTACGTCAAGCTACAAAATTATGATGCTAAAACATATCTTTTTTTCTTTTCACTCCTCTATGAGAAGCTTGGTATCTCTTACACTTGAAATTGGGGTTAGGGTTAACTT
>OY744532.1:75882365-75884865 GCA_963556195.1 Sepiola atlantica | reverse complement strand
ATATATATACATCGTAAGATATATATATAGATATATACATCATAAGATATATATATATATATATACATAAGATATATATATAGATATATATACATCATAAGATATATATAGAGATATATATATATACATCATAAGATATATAGAGAGATATATATATACATCATAATATAAATATAGAGAGATATATATATATATATACATCATAATATAAATATGTATATATAGATATATATATATATACATAATACAAATATATATATATAGTATATATACATCATATATATACATATACATGTATATATATACACATACATAGACATATACATGTATATATATACACATACATAGACATATACATGTATATATATACACATACATAGACATATACATGTATATATATACACATACATAGACATATACATGTATATATATACACATACATAGACATATACATGTATATATATACACATACATAGACATATACATGTATATATATACACATACATATACATGTATATATATACACATACATATATAAGACATATACATGTATATATATACACATACATATATATAGACATATACATGTATATATATACACATTACATATATATAGACATATACATGTATATATATACATATACATATATATAGACATATACATGTATATATATACACATACATATATATAGACATATACATGTATATATATACATATACATATATATAGACATATACATGTATATATATACACATACATATATATAGACATATACATGTATATATATACACATACATATATATAGACATATACATGTATATATATACACATACATATATATAGACATATACATGTATATATATACACATACATATATATAGACATATACATGTATATATATACACATACATAGACATATACATGTATATATATACACATACATTTATAGACATATACATGTATATATATACACATACATAGACATATACATGTATATATATACACATACATATATATATACACATACATATATACACATACATATATATAGACATATACATGTATATATATACACATACATATATATAGACATATACATGTCTATATATACACATACATATATATAGACATATACATGTATATATATACACATACATATATATAGACATATACATGTATATATATACACATACATGTATATATATATACACATACATGTATATATATATACACATACATGTATATATATACACATACATGTATATATATACACAAACATATATATATACACATGTATATATATACACAAACATATATATATATACACAAACATGTATATATATACACAAACATGTATATATATACGCATACATGTATATATATATACGCATACATGTATATATATACACATACATGTATATATATACATACACACATATACATACATACACACATATACATACATATACATACATGCATACCTCATAAGATATATACCCACATATATACATAAGATATATATATATAGATATATATATATACATCATAAGATATAGATATATAGATATATATACATCAAAAGATATAGATATATAGATATATATACATCAAAAGATATAGATATAGAGATATATATACATCAAAAGATATAGATATAGAGATATATATACATCAAAAGATATAGATATATAGATATATATACATCAAAAGATATAGATATAGAGATATATAGATAGATATATATAGATATATATACATCATTAGATATATATAGATATATATACATCATTAGATATATATAGATATATATACATCATTAGATAGATATATATACATCATTAGATATATATATCGATATATATACATCATTAGATATATATATATAGATATATAGATATATACACATTAGATATATATATACATCATAAGATATATATAGATATATATATGTACATTATAATATATATATATATAGATATATATATATACATTATAATATATATATATAGATATATATATATACATTGTAATATATATATATATATATATACATTGTAATATATAAAGATATATATATACATTGTAATATATAAAGATATATATATACATTGTAATATATATATAGATATATATACATTATATATATATATAGATATATACATTGTAATATATATATATAGATATATACATTGTAATATATATATATAGATATATACATTGTAATATATATATATAGATATATACATTGTAATATATATATATAGATATATACATTGTAATATATATATAGATATATATATACATTGTAATATATATATAGATATATATATACATTGTAATATATATAGATATATATATATACATTGTAATATATATATAGATATATATATACATTGTAATATATATATAGATATATATATATATTGTAATATATATTTATAGATATATATATATACATTGTAATATATATATAGATATATATATATACATTATAATATA
>OY744532.1:75869865-75874865 GCA_963556195.1 Sepiola atlantica | reverse complement strand
ATATACATGTACATATACATGTATATATACATATACATGTATATATACATGTATATATACATATACATGTATATATACATATACATGTACATATACATGTATATATACATATACATGTACATATACATTATATATACATATACATGTACATATACATGTATATATACATATACATGTATATATACATATACATGTACATATACATGTATATATACATATACATGTACATATACATGTATATATACATATACATGTACATATACATGTATATATACATGTATATATACATGTATATAAACATATACATGTATATACATATACATGTATATACATATACATGCATATATATACACATGTATATATACATGCATATATATACACATGCATATATATACACATGCATATATACACACATGCATATATACACATGTATATATATACACATGCATATATATACACATGCATATATATACACATGCATATATATACACATGCATATATACACATGTATATATATACACATACATATATATATACATGTACATATATACACATACATATATATATATACATGTATATATACACATACACATACATATATATATACATGTATATATACACATACACATACATATATATATACATGTATATATATACACATACATATATATATACATGTATATATATACACATACACATACATATACATGTATATATATACACATACATATACATATACATGTATATATATACACATACACATACATGTATATATATACACATACACACATACATGTATATATATACACATACACATACATATACATGTATATATATACACATACACATACATATACATGTATATATATACACATACACATACATATACATGTATATATATACACATACACATACATATACATGTATATATATACACATACACATACATATACATGTATATATATACACATACACATACATATACATGTATATATATACACATACACATACATATACATGTATATATATACACATACACATACATATACATGTATATATATACACATACACATACATATACATGTATATATATACACATACACATACATATACATGTATATATATACACATACACATACATATACATGTATATATATACACATACACATACATATACATGTATATACATACACATACATATACATGTATATATATACACATACATATACATGTATATATATACACATACACATACATATACATGTATATATATACACATACACATACATATACATGTATATATATACACATACATATACATGTATATATATACACATACATATACATGTATATATATACACATACATATACATGTATATATATACACATACACATACATATACATGTATATATATACACATACACATACATATACATGTATATATATACACATACACATACATATACATGTATACACATACACATACACATACATATACATGTATACACATACACATACATATACATGTATATATATACACATACACATATATATACATGTATATATATACACATACACATATATATACATGTATATATATACACATACACATATATATACATGTATATATATACACATACACATATATATACATGTATATATATACACATATATATACATGTATATATATACACATATATATACATGTATATATATACACATACACATATATATACATGTATATATATACACATACACATATATATACATGTATATATATACACATACACATATATATACATGTATATATATACACATACATATATATATACACATACATATATATATACACATACATATATATATATACATGTATATATACATGTATATATATACACATACATATACATATACATGTATATATATACACATACATATATATATACACATACATATACATATACATGTATATATATACACATACATATATATATACATGTATATATACATGTATATATATACACATACATATACATATACACATACATATATATATACATGTATATATATACACATACATATATATACATATATATATATACACATACATATATACATATACATGTATATATATACATATACATATACATGTATATATATACATATACATATACATGTATATATATACATATACATATACATGTATATATATACATATACATATACATGTATATATATACATATACATATACATGTATATATATACATATACATATACATGTATATATATACATATACATATACATGTATATATATACACATACATATACATGTATATATATACACATACATATACATGTATATATATACACATACATATACATGTATATATATACAAATACATATACATGTATATATATACACATACATATACATATACATGTATATATATACACATACATATACATATACATGTATATATATACACATACATATACATATACATGTATATATACACATACATATACATATACATGTATATATACACATACATATACATATACATGTATATATACACATACATATACATATACATGTATATATATACATATACATATACATATACATGTATATATATACATATACATATACATGTATATATATACATATACATATATACATATACATATACATGTATATATATACATATACATATACATGTATATATATACACATACATATACATGTATATATATACACATACATATACATGTATACATATACATATACATGTATATATATACATATACATATACATGTATATATATACACATACATATACATGTATATATATACACATACATATACATGTATATATATACACATACATATACATATACATGTATATATATACACATACATGTATATATATACACATACGTATACATATACATGTATATATATACACATACGTATACATATACATGTATATATATACACATACGTATATATATACATGTATATATATACACATACGTATATATATACACATACGTATATATATACACATACGTATATATATACACATACATATATATATATACATGTATATATATAAACATACATATATATATACATGTATATATATACACATACATATATATATACATGTATATATATACACATACATATATATACATGTATATATATACACATACATATATATATACATACATATATATATACATACATATATATATACATGTATATATATACACATACATATATATATACATACATATATATATACATGTATATATATACACATACATATATATATACATACATATATAATTATATATACACATACATATATATACATACATATATATATACATACATATATATATACATGTATATATATACACATACATATATATATATACATGTATATATATACACATACATATATATATACATACATATATATATACATGTATATATATACACACATTATACATAATATATATATATACACACATATATACATACATGTATATATATACACACATATATACATACATGTATATATATACACACATATATACATACATGTATATATATACATACATGTATATATATACACACATGTATATATATACACACATATATACATACATGTATATATATACACACATATATACATACATGTATATATATACACATACATATATACATACATGTATATATATACACATATACATACATGTATATATATACACATATACATACATGTATATATATATACACATATACATACATGTATATATATATACACATATACATACATGTATATATATACACATATACATACATGTATATATATACACATATACATACATGTATATATATACACATATACATACATGTATATATATACACATATACATACATGTATATATATACACATATACATACATGTATATATATACACATATACATACATGTATATATATACACATATACATACATGTATATATATACACATATACATACATGTATATATATACACATATACATACATGTATATATATACACATATACATACATGTATATATATACACATATACATACATGTATATATATACACATATACATACATGTATATATATACACATATACATACATGTATATATATACACATATACATACATGTATATATATACACATATACATACATGTATATATATACACATATACATACATGTATATATATACACATATACATGTATATATATACACATATACATACATGTATATATATACACATATACATACATGTATATATATACACATATACATACATGTATATATATACACATACATGTATATATATACACATACATGTATATATATATACACACATACACATATACATACATGTATATATACACACATACACATATACATACATGTATATATATACACATACACATATACATACATGTATATATATACACATATACATACATGTATATATATACACATACACATATACATACATGTATATATATACACATACACATATACATACATGTATATATATACACATACACATATACATACATGTATATATATACACATACACATATACATACATGTATATATATACACATACACATATACATACATGTATATATATACACATACACATATACATACATGTATATATATACACATACACATATACATACATTTATATATATACACATACACATACATTTATATATACACATATACATACATTTATATATACACATATACATACATTTATATATATACATATATACATACATTTATATATATACATATATACATACATGTATATATATACATATATACATACATGTATATATATACATATACACATATACATATACACATATACATACATGTATATATATACATATACACATATACATACATATACACACATGCA
>OY744532.1:75792365-75864865 GCA_963556195.1 Sepiola atlantica | reverse complement strand
TATATATACATATATATAGATATATATATATACATCATAATATATATATACATATATATAGATATATATATATACATCATAATATATATATACATATATATAGATATATATATATACATCATAATATATATATACATATATATAGATATATATATATACATCATAATATATATATACATATATATAGATATATATATATACATCATAATATATAAATACATATATATATACATCATAATATATATATACATATATATAGATATATATATATACATCATAATATATATACATATATATAGATATATATATATACATCATAATATATATAGATATATATAGATATATATATATACATCATAATATATATAGATATATATAGATATATATATATACATCATAATATATATAGATATATATATATACATCATAATATATATAGATATATATAGATATATATATATACATCATAATATATATAGATATATATAGATATATATATATACATCATAATATATATACATATATATAGATATATATATACATCATAATATATATATACATATATACATCATAATATATATATACATATATACATCATAATATATATATACATATATACATCATAATATATATATACATATATACATCATAATATATATATACATATATACATCATAATATATATATACATCATAATATATATATACATATTTATATATATACATCATAATATAAATATATATATATATATACATCATAATATAAATATATATATATATATACATCATAATATAAATATATATATATATATACATCATAATATAAATATATATATATATATACATCATAATATAAATATATATATATATATACATCATAATATAAATATATATATATATATATACATCATAATATAAATATATATATATATATACATCATAATATAAATATATATATATATATACATCATAATATAAATATATATATATATATACATCATAATATAAATATATATATATATATACATCATAATATAAATATATATATATATATACATCATAATATAAATATATATATATATATACATCATAATATAAATATATATATATATATACATCATAATATAAATATATATATATATATACATCATAATATAAATATATATATATATATACATCATAATATAAATATATATATATATATACATCATAATATAAATATATATATATATATACATCATAATATAAATATATATATATATATACATCATAATATAAATATATATATATATATACATCATAATATAAATATATATATACACATCATAAGATATATATATATATACACATCATAAGATATATATATATATACACATCATAAGATATATATATATATACACATCATAAGATATATATATATATACACATCATCAGATAGATAGATATATATACATATACATCATCAGATAGATAGATATATATACATCATCAGATAGATAGATATATATACATATACATCATCAGATAGATAGATATATATACATATACATCATCAGATAGATAGATATATATACATATACATCATCAGATAGATAGATATATATACATATACATCATCAGATAGATAGATATATATACATATACATCATCAGATAGATAGATATATATACATATACATCATCAGATAGATAGATATATATACATATACATCATCAGATAGATAGATATATATACATATACATCATCAGATAGATAGATATATATACATATACATCATCAGATAGATAGATATATATACATATACATCATCAGATAGATAGATATATATACATATACATCATCAGATAGATAGATATATATACATATACATCATCAGATAGATAGATATATATACATATACATCATCAGATAGATAGATATATATACATATACATCATCAGATAGATAGATATATATACATATACATCATCAGATAGATAGATATATATACATATACATCATCAGATAGATAGATATATATACATATACATCATCAGATAGATAGATATATATACATATACATCATCAGATAGATAGATATATATACATATACATCATCAGATAGATAGATATATATACATATACATCATCAGATAGATAGATATATATACATATACATCATCAGATAGATAGATATATATACATATACATCATCAGATAGATAGATATATATACATATACATCATCAGATAGATAGATATATATACATATACATCATCAGATAGATAGATATATATACATATACATCATCAGATAGATAGATATATATACATATACATCATCAGATAGATAGATATATATACATATACATCATCAGATAGATAGATATATATACATATACATCATCAGATAGATAGATATATATACATATACATCATCAGATAGATAGATATATATACATATACATCATCAGATAGATAGATATATATACATATACATCATCAGATAGATAGATATATATACATATACATCATCAGATAGATAGATATATATACATATACATCATCAGATAGATAGATATATATACATATACATCATCAGATAGATAGATATATATACATATACATCATCAGATAGATAGATATATATACATATACATCATCAGATAGATAGATATATATACATATACATCATCAGATAGATAGATATATATACATATACATCATCAGATAGATAGATATATATACATATACATCATCAGATAGATAGATATATATACATATACATCATCAGATAGATAGATATACATACATATACATCATCAGATAGATAGATATACATACATATACATCATCAGATAGATAGATATACATACATATACACCATGAGATAGATAGATATACATACATATACACCATGAGATAGATAGATATATACATATATATACACCATGAGATAGATATATATATACATATA
Organism: Sepiola atlantica; assembly: GCA_963556195.1. Classification (NCBI taxonomy): domain Eukaryota; kingdom Metazoa; phylum Mollusca; class Cephalopoda; order Sepiida; family Sepiolidae; genus Sepiola; species Sepiola atlantica. The sequence continues at coordinate 75,861,911 of OY744532.1, read as the reverse complement.
TATACATCATGAGATAGATATATATATACATATATATACATCATGAGATAGATATATATATACATATATATACATCATGAGATAGATATATATATACATATATATACATCATGAGATAGATATATATATACATATATATACATCATGAGATAGATATATATATACATATATATACATCATGAGATAGATATATATATACATATATATACATCATGAGATAGATATATATATACATATATATACATCATGAGATAGATATATATATACATATATATACATCATGAGATAGATATATATATACATATATATACATCATGAGATAGATATATATATACATATATATACATCATGAGATAGATATATATATACATATATATACATCATGAGATAGATATATATATACATATATATACATCATGAGATAGATATATATATACATATATATACATCATGAGATAGATATATATATACATATATATACATCATGAGATAGATATATATATACATATATATACATCATGAGATAGATATATATATACATATATATACATCATGAGATAGATATATATATACATATATATACATCATGAGATAGATATATATATACATATATATACATCATGAGATAGATATATATATACATATATATACATCATGAGATAGATATATATATACATATATATACATCATGAGATAGATATATATATACATATATATACATCATGAGATAGATATATATATACATATATATACATCATGAGATAGATATATATATACATATATATACATCATGAGATAGATATATATATACATATATATACATCATGAGATAGATATATATATACATATATATACATCATGAGATAGATATATATATACATATATATACATCATGAGATAGATATATATATACATATATATATACATCATGAGATAGATATATATATACATATATATATACATCATGAGATAGATATATATATACATATATATATACATCATGAGATAGATATATATATACATATATATATACATCATGAGATAGATATATATATACATATATATACATCATGAGATAGATATATATATACATATATATACATCATGAGATAGATATATATATACATATATATACATCATGAGATAGATATATATATACATATATATACATCATGAGATAGATATATATATACATATATATACATCATGAGATAGATATACATATATTATATACACTATATGTCATATCTATATCATATAGATATTATATATGTCATATCTATATCATATACATAACATATACATTATTTCTTATATACATTTTTTATAACATGTATGATATATGTCATATACATTGTATATCATGTACGTTATATCTATATGTATAATTTTATACATTTGTATATCATACAGACATCTTTATATAATAAACACATCATACACCCATATGTATATCATATACATATCACATACATATATATTTTCTTAGAAAAACCACAAAATTATGTACCCACATATATACATCATCGGACAACTGGTAATGTAAACATTCATTGGGCTGCATGTTTTAGTGGTACATGTTAATGACAGATGTTGCAGTTGATATATGTTCAGCCGAAGTAGAATTAGAAATTTTTATTTTATTTTAAAAACAGAAACCACCACTTTATCAAGGCCACCCGTGGACAAGTGTTAATGTGATTTCTATTTATCCCCCCTCCAGGAGATTAGACACAAGTGTCATGTGAGTTTGATGGAAGCGATTTCAGTGGAATGACTTGGATTTGAACCTGGCACACCCAGGTTCTCAGTCTGCATCGATACCAACTAAGCCACTGTGCCATCCCCGAAAATATCTTTGATTGTACGTTGGATCATACAGAAAGTGTCTTGTTTGTAATGAAATAAATGCCTCCTGCTGAGAATCATGCTGAGACCTGCCCATTTGAGAAAAGTGATGTTGCTAGATGGACTTCAGATAAACACCTTTGAGTGGACACTGTCTATATGCGATCTTTAGTGGATATCTTAAGTAGTCAGTCCTTGGGTAGTCAAATGCTGACCACCGAGAGAGATCAGAATCTAAGATTTTCAGTAGTGAAAATATTACAGGAGAAGGGAAGGTGAGGAATGAGAGCCAGCCCTCTGGGTAGAGGGAGGTGGCAGTTGGTTTTTGTGAGGGCTGATGGTCAATTGGGCCAGTGTGCCTCTCCAGACAAGGTGATCCATTGGGGCTTTTAGTTAAAAGATTATTTTCATTGGATTTTTTTGGGGGGAGGCGGGGGGGATAAAGGATCTCATTTTGCAGGTTTGCTATTAAATCTGAGAAAACGAGTACGATGTTTTTTAACCTCTCAAAGGAAAATAAACCTCTATTAATTGTTTTTAAACTGGACTCATGAGAACTTTGTTACCGCACTGACTGAACCGGCACAACGGGTGGGATGATCGTGGCCAGTGCAGTGAACGCACTCATACATGTTCATAGTAATAATTATGACTGGGAACAATAAATCAGCAAGTGGAATAACTCATACTTTAAATTGTAAGGGAGAAAACTCTTTTATATACAACTAAACTTTTATTTCTTTTTCTGTATAAGGTTAAGAAATGTGCCAACAAATAAAAATTAAAAACTAAAATAACTTGACTGCATTCAGTGCAATACTGGACACGCACTACTTATATGGGGTGGATTTATTATTTTTATTTTGTTTATTCTCTCTCTTGGATCCATATAGCTCTTGTTTAAGAATCACTGAAATAAAACATTACAAATCAAAGTTAAAACCAGGTTTTGCATTGACTGGTAGAAAGAAAGAACATTTTGACTCATGATTCCGGACCTCTGGTAGAAAAAAATTTTTTTAAAAAAAAGTAGTAAGAAATTGACGAGAAAGGCATTGTGTTTTTCTTTCTATCAAATTGTCTTTTATTATTGTAAGCCTTATTTACAAATTTACATTTCGAGTTCCTTTTGTTTCTGGTTTGGATTTTTTTATTTTTTTGTCTTTTTTAAAAAAATGTTTATATTTAAAGTCCCAACTGAAGCAAGTTAACTGGAAAACTTCCAAAACAATCATGTACAGTTTGTGTTTTATTGCACAATGACAACTGGGTAAGTAAAGTTTTATAGCGAGTGCACACAGTGCATTGACTGTCATTAAAGCCACAGATCACCACTCCACCCCCTCTCTGCACAGTTGAAACCTTTTTTTTTTTTTTTTGTTGTGGGTCAACCAGAGTGGAGATAAGAGGATGAATATTTTGGTGACATTTAAATAACAAATATTGTTTCTTGGAAGATCAAGTAGTTCAAAACAATTTTTTCTTTCTTGGAAACATTTGGTTATAATGTGTCAATTAAATGTTTCAGGAAATCTTTCAATTCTTTACTAATTAAAAAAAAATCTTTAAAAAAAAAAAAAAAGTTTCAAATTAAATTTGATCTAGTTTTTAAATTAAACATTGATCAATAAAAAAAAAAATTATTTTCTTAAATTCAACATTCTAATATTTCATGAGAATGAATTATTTTCTTAAATTCAACAAAGAACATTTTACTTATTTTATTTTAAATCTTAATGAAAATATTTTATCAATTTAAATCTAAAAAAAAAAAAAATTAAAAAAAAAAAAAAATGCTTATTTAGATTTTGTTGGATTTAAAAATTGCATAAAAATCTTTTGAGAGAGAAATCAATTTTAAAAAAAATTTCTATATAAGAGTAATTTACTTATCGTCCAACAAGAGCCAGATCTCTTAAAACAAAAAAATTCTTAAACTAAAGACCTCGATTGTTTGGTAACCACACCTATCAGTTAAGGGATGCCACAGGCATTAAAGAAGGTGCTACACCAAAGAGGAGACCCCATAGTTGATTTTATAATCATTTACTTTGGAGCCTTATTCATTAATGTCAAAAACGTAAAATCAAAAAATTAATATAATAAATTATCCAACAGTCAAATGAAACAAATGGCTGACTTGACGATTTGCACTGTGATACACTCACTAATTGTGTGTGTGTGTTTGTGTTTAACCTTTGTATATGTCGGTGTGCGTGTGCACGCTCATGCATACACATTTTTTGCATAGCTTCTGACTCTGCATAAGAAAGTGGTAGAGAAGAAAAAAAAACATTTTTGTGTTGTTGGCAGCTTGTTATTAACTGCCTCTTTCCCACGTTTTTTTTGCAGAGGGAGAGAAAAAGGACCAGCAGGCCTATTTCAGATTATCAAAGTTGATTTAAAAAAAAAAAAAAAAATTAAGTATATATATATATAAAAAAAAACATTGACCACAGCTTCCTAGCCTGAGATAGAATTTAGTTAAAAAAAAAAAAAAATTAAAAAAAATTACATATTAAAAAAAAAAAAAATTAAAAAATGAGGGATACTATGATACAAGAAGCTTAGAAAATAACTATATTTTTTTCAATGTCTTAAATCATTTTTTTATAATTCTAATTAGGTAATTACTTTTAAAATGTTGTATATCTAATCAATCCGAGTATCTATTTAGGTATTTTTTTCTTCTTGTACAATAGATGTTAAGAATAAGGATGATAACTAATGTTCAAAGTTACTTCCCGTTCAAACTTTAGTGTTATGATTTAATTAACTTCACTATAAAATATCAGGTCAATCATTGCATGTGTTTTTGTGTATTTTTAAAAGTTTATTTGTTTTGCATAGATATCAAGAATAAAGGCAATAACTAATGCTCAAAGTTACTTCGCTTTCATCTTTAGATAATTTGTGTTTCCCCTCACAAAAGAGCTCCACTCTTAAGAATCAAGTCATTAATCAACTAATCACAAACTTTTTGTGAAAATGGGAGGTAACTTTAATCATTTATTTCTTGTTTTTGTTGACATTTTTCTTGTGGAAAGATGTCAACATTTGTGGACTCATCTTAAGAAAACAAAACTATTCGTACAAAGCCTAAACACGTTATAAACATTTAAATAAAAGAGGCAGAAAACTGTCTCCTAGAGCCCTTTCGACCAACATCACGTCAGGAGACAATCGTTGGAAACAAAACATGTATAATAAATTTTTAAAATGCTGATGAAATTGAAAAAAAAAAAAAAAAAAAGGCGTTTTTTTGTATGTGAATTTTTAATCTGTATATTAAATTTATTTATTTTAAAAACGTCTTTTCAATTTCATATTCTCCAATGTTTCTTTTTTTGCTATTCTACATATTTTGAGCTCACGTTTTCTACCCATTTTATTTAAACGTATTTATATTTGTACCTCAAAACATATTTTTAAATATATAAATCTATTTCAAACAAGTTTGATCAAATAAATTCACCAACCTTTCCCTATTCATCCTTTGGTCCAAGTCTTCTAATACGTCGTTTAATAAAGATTTTTTAACACAAGTATTAAAATTATTAACAAATTGAGTACCTTCGATTCTGCTCTTGAGTATTCAATCAAAAGGTAAAAAAAATGAAAAAAAAAAAAAGTTTTTACTCTGACTCCTCCAAAGATAATTTTAAGCAGAATTCAAATTACTCAGTTCTTGAGTAATTTTGGTTCTTCTTTTGTTTAAACTCTGATATTAAATTGAATAAACGGATCAATCGGCAAAAGTTGTTCATTTTGTTGAATTAAACATGTTTGGAGGAGAAGATGCTTCCCTCAGAAAGAACAAAAAATTAGATTTATTTCCTGACAAAATGAGGGTTTTTTTTTTTTTTTTTGGTTGGTGTTTATAGTCAATGTTCAAATATTACCATATTGCGGATTCAAAAGGCTTACTTCTAGCAAAGTTTAATGTCTGAAAAGAGGCAAAATAAACAAATAACATTGCTGAAAATTAAGTTTTTCGGAAAAATTACTGACTGGGCATGCTAGACCCCAACAACTCTGGAGGCACAGTCTAGCAACAGATCCCACAGAAGAGAAAAGCTGCTAACGAATGCCCATCTGCACTTTGAAAGTGACCCATCCTTGTTAATTAAGGAACCAATAAAGGACGAGATATCTAACACAAATTCTACCGTCTCTGTTTTACAGGCTAGCATGCGTAGGATGACTTTTAGAAATTGACTTCCAAACTAACCTATCTCTGGCCATGTCTTTATTAATCTCTCGTTCTCTCAAGTTCATTCTCATCATTTCCGCACAGGTTTTCCTTGGCCTTCACCTGTGAACTGAATCTACTACCTCAACTGATCTACATCTACTAACCCAAGAAGTCTCATCCATTCTTTCAACATGGCTATACCATCAAAGTCTACTCTTCCAAACGCATCTCCCTATACTGTCCAGATTTAATCTTCCTCTAAGGTCATTAGAACTAAGCCTGTCTTTAAGACTCACATTACACATCCATCTTATCATTCTCATATCATTTCTCTCCATGCAACGCATGTCCTCAACCCACACTGGCCAATTCCATACATCATTAAACTGCGCACACATGCCTGATAGACTCTTCACTTGGTCGACAGTGGTAACGCTCTGCTAGTGGGTAATGACAGAATTATTGTGTTCAATTATGCACGTATAGCATCGATTAAACCCACACACCCTCCAGCTATGGGTAAAGTAGTGACTCGTATATGATTAATAGCTGATGATAGATTTTGTGTTTTGGCATTAAATAACTCAAGAGGGGGGGTGGGGGTGATATGCTGTAAAACAATCTATATCAATGAACTTGCAATAGATTAGCGTGTTTAGTATGGGGGAGGAGGTAAGCAAAGCTTCCCTGGGAACTCCCAGGGTTTTACATTTTTTTGCAGGTGATGCCCCAGACATCAAGTACTTCCCTACACGAACACATTTGATATAATGGAGACGTGCTGCTTTGGGAGCAAATGTTATCACAAGACTTGCTGCCATTAGCAAGCAAAAATGACTAGCTGATTACTTGTCACTCGTTGGGAGACAAGTAGAGTTGGACAGAAGGTTGGTTTTTAATGCGAGAAAATTCTAGCTCCCCCAAAGGATTGGGACAAAAGTAAAAATCGCCTCAGTTTAGAAAAAGTCCTTCACTGACTGAGGACAACAAAACAGAACAGATACTACACTTTGCTCATAGTTATCTTTCCATGTATTTATTTACCTGCTTATGAGGGAAAGATACTTTAACATGCATAGATAGATATAAAAGTTGATGAGTTACCTTGGCACTCCCTCTAAATGCAGGAGGAGGAGAATACTTGTGATGAATCCAATATCTTTTGATTTGCTTAGAAAAACCTAATTTTAAAACTTTTTTTTTGCTCAATCATAATTTTAGTTTCAATTTTAGTTTTTTTTTGTTTGCTTTCCATATATTTTAAAATAACTACCTCAATATAGTAATATTTAAACACTGACTTAAAAAAAATAATTAAAAAACAGCTCTGTCTAATTTACTATTCATTTATATTTGATATAAATCTATACCATGAAAAAATTATTTCAAAAGAGCTAAGCCATTAGTTTTTTTGTTTTTTTTAAATCTATGCCATTAATTTTCATATGATTTATTTTAGATTATGTGATTAAATCTGAATAGATGAAATTCATTATTAGCCATTCATTTTTTTTTAATAGAAATTTATCTCAATCTACCAAGTGTAAATAAACTACCAGACTAAGGAAGATGTGAATACCTGATTATTTTTTCTTAACAATTACACAAGATTTACAAAATTGTTTAATAATTGCAATAATGATATTAATAATAATGGTGATGAGGATGATTGTTTAAAAAAAAAAAAAAAAAAAAAAAAAAAAATGGATTCAGACAACATTACTCTGAAGTAACTGGAAGAGGGGGAGGGGAAGCTGTTGGGTTAGGTCAGTGGCCATTATCTTCTTCTTTTCTTGCTTATAAATCAATTAAGCAGTCCCAGTTTTTGACTTTTTTTTTTTTTTTTTTTAGATTGTGTTTTATTTTTTGTTTTGAGTTTTAAGCTGCATTTTTTGGGAGTTTCAAAAGAGACTAAAGGTAACATCTATTTTCGTTGCATCAAAATGCTCTTCCCACTGACCAAGATGGAACCGGTAAATATTTTTTGAAAAAAAAAAAAAAAAAAAAAAAAAAAATTTGGAAGTGGAGACAGAAGGGTATAAAGAATTTGGTAGATTAAAGCAGTAACAAGATTAAACCATGTAAAAAAAAAAAAAAAATTTTTTTAATGAAAATTGAGAAAAGTTTTTTTTTTTTTTTTTTTAGAGAAGGAGAAGAAAAAGAAAAGGGAGAGCAAGAGGAAAAAAAAATGAACGGTGATTGGGGAGAGGAGAGTAGACCCCCCCCCCTCCGATTTAGTTCGTTTGGAATGGAAGCCCACAACACAGAATCCACTTTAACCTCAACATGATAGACATTACATTTTAATATTGAGGGTTTTCTTTCTTTGTTTACTCTTTAGTTTAGTTACATACAGGAGTAGCTTCGTTTTTTTTTTCCTTTCTTTATCTCCTGTCTGTGTTTTTGGAATGGGTCTTAAAGTGGACAAGGTGTCTCAGGAAGATGAGTCTAACTAAGACATTTGCAGAGTATTACAGATGATAATGAAATAAAAAAAATAAAATAAAAAAATTGTAAGAAAAACATTTTTTTTTTTTAAAGAGTTACAAGAAAATTTTGTTTAACAAAATACACACATAAAAAATGGTTTAATAGTAGTAATATATATGCCACCAATAGTAACAGTAGCAATAATAATAAAAAAGTATGTCACCAATTAATAACAAGTGGTCAGTCGTACCAAGTGAATAAAAAAAAAATGGAACAACAGACAACTTTTTTGTTTTAATAAGATACCCAGGTGAGAATTGCATACAGTTGATGAAGGATGTGGGAGGGGAAGCTGATGAAGGTGAAATAAGAATCCAAATATTTAAAAAAAAAAAAAAAAAAAAAAAAAAAATTTAAATGCAAGTTGGTTGAGCTTTGGAAGAGAGAGAAAAATGGATTTTGGAATAATTGTAATTTTTTAGAATTGAAAAAATAAAATAAAATAAAATAAAATTTCTTTTTTATTTCCGGGTTCTATTTCCGAGACAAGCCCCTTTCTAAAAAAAAAAAAAAAAAAAAAAAAAAGAAAAAAAAAGATGTACTGGGGCACACACACACAACACAAATGTGTGTGTTAATAAAAAATCAGGGAAAATTTGTGTATTATTTAGTAAGACTTTTCTTATTGGTGAATAATTTTTCATACACGGAGACAAATTTTATCCTAACTATCCATTGCTTGTGGGAAAACTTGAAATTAAAAAAAATTAGTTAAAGAAAAAAAGAAAAGCCACTTGATTATTAAAAAAGATATCATATTTTTAAGATGGATAACTAATATTTGGTGTTTTTTGTTTGTTTTTTTACAGAATATCAACACTTTTGGTTCATTTAGTGAAGTTTTTTTTTATGCCTCAAGTTAATATCTTCAGATATTTTTAAATATTAACTTGTATTTGCCGAATCCAGTGATTTCGGTAAACAATTGTATGCTTAAAATTCTTAATATCTTCAAATATTTATTTATGATGTGTAATTTATTTCATGCGGGAATTTTTTAAATATTAATTTGTAATGAGGCGGGAGAACCAAAGACAACAAAAAAATAGTACTTGATTCCCCCTTTCTTAAACACTCAGCATTATAAGATGGTGATCATGGGTAAGTGGAGGAATCCTAGGAAAGGAGTGACGCTCTCCCTTACATCTCGGTTCAGTAGCTAATGTTTACCACTTTACTTTCTTTTTTCCCACTTATATAACTTTGATAATGTTTGTATTTTTTCGTTTGTCAAATCTTTAACTTTGTCTATATCGGCCCACTGCTTTCAAGAAGCATATTTAGCATCTCATTTAATTTTTGTCTTCCAACAATTCTTTCGTAGCGATTCTGCTGTAGGCTTTGTTTTAAGGTATATCTTTATGGTATATTGTTCCTACACAGTATAATTAGTTTTATGACATTGAAGCCTACACTTTGTTAAACTTTCTGAACGGAATGTCAAAAGGCCATTTGTACAGAAGCTAATGTAAGCCTTAAATTAATGGCATGTTCGTATTTATCTTTTTAATGAAGGCCTACTATAAAAGGATGTTTTTTTTTTTACTTCAAAATGAGAGCCCACGTATTGGTAAAATATATATACGAGAGATAGATAGGTAGAAAATATAGAAGAAAATCAAGTCAAACATTTTTGTTTGAATAAAAGGTATAAAATATTAGTCAAAGAACTTTGTCAAAGTAACAAATACATTTTTATTCCTTTTTTTATACAGGAGAGATACTTATGGAAGAAGGTAGGAGTGATGATAGTCAGGGGTGGAAGAGGAGAAGAAGATGTTTTTGTTACTTTGATAAAGTTCTTTGAATAAAAGGAACAAAATATTAGTCAAACAATGTTTTTGATTTTCTATTTGTCTTCTATATCTTGTGGCTACCCACTTTTCCATTTATCTTCTCTCTACATTCTGTTGGATTTAAAAGTTACATGGTGTATGTGTATGTGAAAAAGGACTGTGTCTATGGGAACAGAAAATAAATCTGATTTAAAAAGTTTTTTATTATGTTTGTTTTTGTTTTTTTTACAAAGTTTATTCACCAAAACAAAGCTAGGTGGAAGAGTTAGAAAAAAAAAAAAACGAAAGGGAAAAATCGGGTGGGCAATAACAAATAAATACCCTGAAAATATTGTTCTGGAAGACATAAGGGAATAATGGAGGTGGGGGGGGGAGGTAATCGTTTATTTATGTTAATGAGTATATTAATATTATTTTTCTCATTTTTTTTTGTAGCTTTTAAAAAAAAAAAATTATTTTTTTTTTATCTCTGTTGGTTTCAAATTAACAATTTTTACAAAGTCTTGTACATACTTTGGTAATTGAAAAAAAATTCAAACATAAAAAAAAGAAAAAAGAAATTTAAAAGGAAGAACAAATGAGTTTGGAAACAAAAATGCAGCATCAGTGAATTATTTAATCTTACTTTCTTTCATAAACCAGTTGTTAGTTATTTCTCTATTTTTATACTTTGTTGTTGTTGTTTTTTTAAAAATATGTTTGAGATATTTGTAAAATGAAAGTTACGTGTCACAAGTAAGTTTTTTACTTTAGAATTAAACAATTTTTTTAGCTGGTGAATTTACGAAAAGATTTGGGTAAAAAAAAAGTTATGTAGATAACAAGATAATCTGATTTTTAAATTTCAGATGTAAATATTAAAAATCATTGCAAGAGTATTTGTTCTCCATTTTTTTTCTCTTTAATATAAACTAAGTGCTAATTGCAATAATGCCGTTAAGGTTTGCAGTCAAAAGTTATTTAACTTTTCTGAACATGATTGTATGTGTGTATTACGTAGATAAAATACTTAATCCAATCTATTTATTCAGGAGAGTTTGGATTAAACAAGGGGAAAAAGAAAAAAAATGAATCCAAGATAAAATCTAGCAAACAAAAAGACGAAAACAGTTTTAAGAAAAATGTGTGACTGCACTATTATTTAAAAATATCTTGTTAATGATACAAACATTATATATATAATCCAGCTAAGTTTACGTCTACTGATGAATCCTTACTGTGTTTATATAAAAGTGCTCAATAATAAATAGAGCTGTTTACTAGGTGTAAAACTTTATTTATACAAACATTTTTGGCTATACATTTGCAGACATGTTTCGGTCAAAGCTGTAAAATGGTAAGACTTTTCTTAAAGGCTAATATCGATTTTAGCCTCCTTTAAGAAACGTGGCCTGAAGAGATCTTGCTGTTTTACAGTTTTGACCGAAATATGTCTGCAAATGTGTAGCCAAAATTATTTATATGAATAAAACATGTTTCAATAAACTTATAAGTCTTTATGTATGCTTGAACAAGGGAGACTTTCTTTGATCATATGCCATACAAGAACTAAAGATGATTGTCTCTTCCCAATAACTTCAATATATTCCTTTAGTGTGTAATTATAATGCAGGATTACAGTTAATGAGGGATCAAAAGAAAATAGTCAGAAAATAAGTCCTCAAATGGATTGCGCGACAATCTGAGGAACACATTAGGGGTTGGGGGCTTTAATTGCACTGGACTGGAAGAAAAGAAAAAGGGGGATAAGTGAAATGCAGCTGGAGGAAAAAAAATATTGGAAGAAAGAAAATAAATTGGTCAACATTGAGGAACAGAAGTTTGAGATGCTAAAAAAAATAAATAAAAATAAAACCAGGTGTACAGATGTTGGGTACATACGAGATAGTCATTCATAGTATAAACGTACGGAAAATATTGAGTGGGAGGGAGATAGAAATTAAACAACCATTCGAAAGTACTTCAAACCTCTTCTACAGGTCTGATTGTTACCCTCGCACTTTTTTTTGCCACAGATCACTATGCTTTTGTTCAATTTTTAGTATACTTAAACTATTTTCATACATTCAAGATTTCAACAAGGTAGATAACTCTGATTCAAGGGATGTAACGTCACCTACACAAACACCCAATGCGTAAAAATGTTATTTGGGGATTTTTTATCCAATTAAGGTCATATATATTTATTGCACACCAAATATTTCTTTGAATTTGAACTCCGCTATCTCTGAACAGCAAAATAAAACCAGTGAAGAGAAGAATACCAGATTTTTTTTTATTCAAATTGCACAATAAAAAAAGAAAAAGATTTGAGGAGACAAACTTGTTTAGCCGCTCAGTTAAAAAAAAAAAAAAATTATTTTTGGAGGTTTGGAAGATTTTAAGGTGACGAGTGTTTAACATATGGGTACTAATACAAAAAATAAAGAAAGACTTACTTCTAATATATAAAATTAAGTCTGTCGGATTTTCCATGTTAGATTCAAATAGCAATGTATTTGACAAATCGATATTTGATTCTGACTAGTGATCTTTCTTTTTATCCGTGCAGAATGTTCTTTGCATTAAAAAAGTGTAAATAGCCTTAGTTTCTATCAGAATATAATTATTCTGGCAACAAAGATTATTACAATGGAGATAATTTTAAATAATGACCTAAAAAGTTAAAAATGTGAACAATTAGGAATATCTTTATATCTATATTTTTCTCCTTAAAATAATCTAATTACATAATAAAAAAATAGAGTAGATGACATTTAAACTCCCAATGTAAATAACATGTTTACATGTATCTATATAAGAGGCTCACTTTAACATTAAAAAAATGAATTATTTCCCTTACATTTTTAGCTTTGTGATTTACACATTTTTATTTTTTATAATTTAGAAATTAAAATGAAAATGTCAGTGAATTCCGGACAATTCCAGGTAGGTACAGCTAGTTTTTTTTTTTAGTTTTTTTTTTTTTGTTTGTTTTTTTTAAATAAAAAAATGTGCTTGTTATCGATAAATTAATATATAAAAATTGTGACATTTATTTTTCCTATTGTTCCACTTGTGCCATTTTTAATATTCAATATAGTTTATAGTTTAGTTAAATAAAAATAGAAGAGGGGGTAAATGTGCTCGTAAACTTAATAGGTGAGTTTTCTAACAGACTAAACTAATTGAACAAAAAATAGTTCACAAACTTAGGTAAAAATGGCATAAGTAGAAAAATAGAAAGAAAAAAAAAATGTCAACAATTCTATTTATAACGTCAGATTTCATTTTGGAACAATTCATTTTGAAATGGGTAAAATCTAAATTTTTGGTCGCCAGTGACACCAGATAAGCATCAAGTATTTTTTTGCATTTCATCTTTGGCGAACAGATCTCATTTTCAAAATTGGGTTCGGAAGATGATAACATTTGTGTAAATGAAAATACACGCATATTATTATTATTATTATTAATATTATTATTATTATTATTAATATTAATATTATTATTAATATTAATATTATTATTAATATTAATATTATTATTAATATTATTATTATTATTAATATTAATATTAATATTATTATTAATATTAATATTAATATTATTATTAATATTATTATTATTATTATTAATATTATTATTATTATTATACAGATTGTCATAATAGATCATTGATATTTTGTTGAAAAAGAAACGTTTATTGATTTAGATATCTATTTTTGCTTTAAATGTCTTTGAAAAAAGTTTCCAAAAAGCATTCTCTTTCAAATTACGCACAAAAGGCAAACATGCCGATGTCTCTTCTTATTGTTAAGCATTTAAAATGCTGATTACAGAATGTAAAAATAAAATACACCTTTTCAAGATTAAAAATAAATTTTTGATCACAACAATGAAGTATTGAAAATGTGTCCAAGATGTGTTCGCAAACCAAAAGGGGGAGCTTTTCGATGAAGCAGCTAAACTCTAACCAAAACTACTTTACAAATTGAAAAAAAAAAAAAAATGGCACATGTAGAAAATTAGAAAAAGATGGCATATAAAGTTTTTTTTAAAAATTCATCTCATATTCAGCTAAACGTCTGTTTTTATATGCTGGCATGTGTTGGACAGCTTTTAGATATAAACTTCCAAACTAATATTTAGTGGGTTATTTTTTATTTTTTTTACAAAATATCCATCTTTCTCTTAATCCATCCTTATCACTTCTTCCCATTTTTTCTTTGACCTCTTCCAACTCAACTGTTTTACATCTACTAAACCAAGCACTCATTGAATATTTGTTTTTATCAACAGGTTTTCATCCAATATATAAAATTAAGTCAGTCTATTTTTCAAAGTTAGACAGCTTTGGATATGACAAATCAATATTTGATTCTGTTTTGCCAATTCGTCTTTTTTCGATTCCATCATATTCTTTACAATGAAATGTCTTTCATTTCAGTACTTTCAAAAAATACTTATTATGGCTAGGAAGATTGTTACAAGGGAGACATTAAACAGTTATGTTTGCTCCAATAAACATTAAACTATTCATTTCTTAAAATAACTTGAATTTACAGTACATTTCTATTTCAGTCACGTAAATCATTTTAATGTAAGAAAACAAACTCTCGAACAACGCTGTGTAGGATCGGCTAGTAAGAAATAATTTTTTTTTTTTTTTTAATCTTAAAAATTTTTGAAAACACTTTTCCGTGAGGGGATGAGGTGATTTCAGTGGCAGTGCTAAAAATTCTGTTAAGACCCAGTGCTGGATGTTCTGGTGACCACAGGCTCACATTCAGATAACTTGTTTCATAATACAAGTATGTAGGAGTTTTGAAATTCTACTTTTTCTTTGAATTCAGAAAAAGCAAATTTTTTTTTTTTTTTACGATGGAAGACAATTTCTGCATTTTTTTTTTATGGGGAGGGGTTTATTATTTTAGGAGATTACATGTGGTTTTATGAGTTTTATTTTGCTTGGGAGGCACTCGAACTCAGGGTTAGTGGTAGGGACCTACGGTAAGTAATTTTTATTTTTTAATTTAAAAAAAAATTTTTTTTTTACTAACCTTTCACCATGACCCCCCCCCCCCCCCCCCCCCCCCAAAAAAGGGAAAACACAGATTTTATCTCTATAGCAAAAACCTTTTTGTTTAACTGCCCTAAAAAGCAAGAATGGTCCAGAAATATGGAATCCTTTTACGTTAAAGTTCCCATGGAGGGCGGTGTCATTCCTGATATTATAAATAAGTTATCTCAGGCTAAATATAGAAATTGTCACTCCTAAGTTTTATATTATACTAGACGATCCGTGGCACATTGAGCCAATGTTGGTACATTGTACATTAGATTAAAAAAGAAATGTTTTGAACAACTGTAAAAGAATCAATAGACAAAAAACCCAAGTCAAAGGATTTCAGAATACATTGTGATGTCATAATACCCCCCCCCCCCTACTTCCCTTATTTACGTCATTCCATTCCCCTTACCATTTGCCCTTCCCCCCAGCATCCAAAATTCATGTACAAACATTCACGGTCCTCGGAATTTTAGTATTACATTTACTAGACAAAACATCTATTTTTTGACACGTCCAATTTTCACAAAGTCAAAGGATTTCAAAATACATTGTAATGTCATAATAGACCTTTATTTCTCTCAATTATTTACATCATTCCATTCCTCTTCTCATTCACCCTTTATTTATGTCGTATGTCCCTATCTGCACTTCTTCCCATCATCTAAAACATCCACAGTCCTTATATTGTGCAGTTCTAGGAGGTCTACCCTCCCAGGCTTTGCCTCCCTTCTTTGGGGAGGAGTAAGTTTATTGCTTACTGTCTGAGGCGCCCCTACCGGGGAATGCCGACGGGGCAGCCCAGGCAATTTTTAAATGGCCAGAGTGCTCACCTCTCGAGCGCTGGCTTTTCAAACCCCACTTTCTCGACCCGATCTTGGGTCACATCTTACTTGTGGGAGTAAGATAAAACTGGCCTTGTGCCTAACTCCTGGGGAGGAGTAAATAAAAGTCCTTATATTGATGTCATTTCTCTCAAAGTGTTCTTATGATGCTTAAAAGGCGAATATATGAACCATTTAAATGTGTTATTAACATTAATTTAAAAAAAAAAAAGGTGTTTATAGTGTTAAAACTAGAGCCATCTTTTCTCGTTCTGAAATGATCAACATGCCTTGCTTTATTCTAACTCTCCACTGCAGCTAAAAACCCACCCCAATTTTGAGGAAAGTAATTTAAAAAAAGAAAGGGGGGGGGGTGCATCCGAATTTATTACAAACACATACCTAACCCATTTTATTTATTTTTTTAATTACACCATCAGAATTTAAAATAAAAAGATTGCGTCAGTTTTAACGAATACTACAAAATGGCTTTTCTTAGAGTGCTATTTATAGAGTTCCACAATTAACACCAAATTTTAATAGAAAAAACGGGTTGGTATTTCGCTACAGCAGGTCTTAGTTTAAATTAAAAATAAATAAAAAAAGGTATAATTAAACAGAAGAATTCTATTATGTTTAACAATGTTTGCTTTATATATATATATATATATATATATATACACACACTTTGAAATTTTAGGACCAGATAATATGACGCGAGATTTTGTCAAATAAATGAAATATTTTTTTTTTAAATCCCTTAAAAAAAAAAAGAAAAGAAGATTTAATAAATATTTAATTTATTTGACAAAATCTCGCGTCATGTTGTCTGGTTCTAAAATTTTTAAGTTTATCATTTCTACAGTGTGAAACTGTAGTAACAATTATCTCATAATATATATATATATATAGTAAGCTATGAAAGTATATTTATGGCAACTAAGCTACATAGAGGCTCCCACGTTTCATCCCCGGGGGGGGAACTTCAGGCTAAAATGCCCTAGCTCTACTTATGTATCGAGCACTGTTGAAGTAAATACTGAAAATTTTATGTGGATACATGAAATACTAATATATATATATATATATATATATATATATATATATATATATATAATGTAATTCTGGTATTTTCTTTCTTTTCTGTAAATTAGTTATAGAATAGTGCTCAATAACAAGTAGAGCTATATATTTAGTATACATTTTTATTCATACACACATTTTGGCTACATATTTGCAAACATGTTTTTTAGCTATAGCCTTACTTTGGCAGGTCAAGTTGTTAGAATAAATAAAAAAATGAAACACAAGGAGCAAGAGACCATTATAATTATATATATATATATATATATATAATTATTTATTGTCCCCTTTCAGACGAGCACCTTTAAAAGAAATAGAACAAGCTTTCTAATCTAAGCAAAGTTCCTGTCCACGTGATCTGTTGAACACTTAAGACGGCTGACTATATCGTCTGCTTTATATTGCATGAATAGGATTTATTTGTTAGCTTGTAGCTTAGCCGCTAAAGTTAGCCGTGTGGTTAGAGTGTCCAAAAATGAGTTAAAAGGCGTTCGAATCGTGCGACTACCTGAACAGTTATCTTTCACACTGATGATTCAATTAAGATGAAACACATATGTATGTAGATACTAATTAACAAAATATTTATTATTAAATAATTCTATGCATACACATACGTTTAAATGTGTTAGTTATAGGTATGAAAAAAAAAAAAAACTGAACAAAATGAAAGCGCAAAAGTCATGATGTAAAAAAACTCGTAGAGGTATCAGATGTGCAGTGGTTTTAAAAAAATTACCTATTTCTTTTTAACAAGATTTTTTTTTTTTTTGATGAACAGCAGTGGACCGTCCAAAATATTAAAAGTATAATTTACATGTTTTATGTTTTCCATAAGGCTTTAGATTTTCTTTTTTAAATGTGAAGGAATTCATCATTTTAAGCCGAGACATCTTATATATACCTACATACATACGGGCAAATTTGTAAATAGTCAATTATATGTATTAATTAAGTTTGTGTTTTTAAAGAATAAGCCATATTGCATACAAAATCATTGTATTTGAGCAAAGATTGTTTTTAAGGGTAAATTGCATTTGGTTATATTAAAAAAATTTTATTTATTTTTTTTTTTTTTTAAATTAAATAACAAAGACGGTGGCTATTTAATTCCTATGCATACAGTTTGGAGTATCCGTCACTTTTCCAGGACATCTTTTGGTAGGAAGATAATTAAAAAGCATTATATACAATTTAAGGGGTATGGGGTGAGAGTAAAGTTATTTTCCCAGGGCATCACTTGCATATTGCACTGAACAAGGGTCACACCTCAGAGGTATCCCCCCAAAAAGAGATTTATTTAGTGAATGGGGAAATTCTCTTGCTGCTAAGTGTAGGTCATGTACATTAAAGCAGACCTAGAGTCAAATTTGTCCTTGTCGAGGTGTAAATATATCCCTTATTGCATTTTTGTAAACATTCAAAAAAAAAGGGGGGAAAAGAGTTGGTTTTTGATTCTTCTTAAACATAGAAAAAATTTAGACAATTTAACAAATGGCAGTGATTCACTTGCATATATCTATACATAGATACATAAATGCATAACAAATTTGGAAGAATGTTTGAAGTAGATTTTTCTTTAATAAAATTTCATCAAAAAGTTTTCAGATTTATCCGAGCATCTCTAGAAGAGGCTCTGTCCGTCAGTCCAGCCGGAGTTTGAAACAGCATTTTTAGACGCATCTACAAATCTTTATAAGAGGCCCTGCCCTTTTCGTCGGTCAGTCTGTAGTTTGAAATAACGTTTTCATAGCGAAATGTGAAGATTAAATGGACACAGATCAATAGGTTAATTCGTCGTTTCACAGCCAAAATGGTAGACAATGAATCTGCTGCAATTTTCTGATTTTTTTTTTCCAACCTCACAAATGAGTAAGTAAACCCAAATAAATAGTTTTTAGACTAATTTGCCGACTGTATTTCTTTTAAAATAATTTAAGGTAAATTTGAAATTAGTCCAAAACAATTTATTTGGGGTTACTTACTTATTTGTGATGTCGAAAAATGCAGACGATTCATTGGCCGCCATTTTGGCTGTGAAACGACAGATTAACCACTCAATAATATCGGTTCACTTTTTTTTTAGTTGAACTAGAAGAATTACTGATAATAATAGAATGCATATTTTTACAATATGGTTAGCAGCATTAAAATATACTTACGGCAAGCAAGCTACACAGAAACATTTCTGTTTTGATTCAAAATAGCTCACTAGACCGATGAGCTCTTTTAGAGTGAAACACGTTTCTCTATAGCTTGCTTGCCATAAGTATATTTTTATACTATTATTATGCTCTACTCATGTACTGAGCACTGTTGAAGTAAATATACATATATCATAAGGTAAGCACTATGTCTATTCTTTTAGTTAAAAGTAAGAAATGAAACCCTTCGACCAGGGCTGTCTTAACACATGGGCATGCTGAGCGGTTGTATGGGAGCCTCATGTTAATCTATGCATGTTGTGGCGACTTGCAGTCCATAAATAAATACCATACTAATACTATAATATTTGTTATTAGAAAATACACATTTTTTATCACGTGTTTTACTAAAGATGATGGACAATTGTTTAAACGTTTCTGTTTTTTTTATGTTTAAATACTGATTTTGTTGAAAGTACAAATACAATGAATATGTAATTTACATTTTGATTCCCATGAATGTAGGTAGAAGGCCCATTCTACTGCTTTACCCTGGTAACTATAATACTGCTAAGTCGGCACTGTCATGGACAAATATTTTACACTATTTTCATTGCATAATCTCTCTTGAGAGAGATAGAGAGAGAGAGAGAGAGATAGAGAGATAGATAGATAGATAGATAGAGATAGAGAGAGATAGAGATACAGAGAGATAGAGATACAGAGAGAGAGAGATACAGAGAGAGAGAGATACAGAGAGAGAGAGAGATACAGAGAGAGAGAGATACACAGAGAGAGATAGAGAGAGAGTCTTTGAAGATATTTTAATTTTGATAAATCATCATTATTATATTTAGTTCAACGTCCGTTTTACATACTGGCAAGTGTTGGACAGCTTTTCGAAATTGACTTCCAAACTAATCTATCGCTGACCAGGTCTTTATTTATCCTTCTTTCTCTCAAGTCCATCCTTATCACTTCCTCCCATGTTTTCCTTGGCCTTCCCCTGGAAACAAACCCTGCTACCTCAATTGTTCTACATCTACTAACCCCAAAACTCATCCATTCTTTCAACGTGGCCATACCATCTAAGTCTCCTGTTCTGCACACATCTCCCTATACTGCCCAGATTTAATCTTCTTCTGAAATCATCAGTCTTTAAGACTCACATTACACATCCATCATATTATTTTCATATCATTTCTCTCAATGCAACGCATGTCCTCAACCGTCATTGGCCAGATTTCACTTCCATACATCATCACACTGAATACACATGCCTAATAGACTCTTCCGTTGGTTGACAGCGGTAATGCTCAGCTGGTTTTAAATATTTATTGATGGAAATTTAACCAAAAGATAAAATTGCATAGACCCCCCCCCCTCCCCACCCCACCCCCAACGAACTAAAATTGATATTAAAATATTTTCGTCTATCCAGTTTAAGGATATCAACGATTCCACTTTAAAACAAGAAGTAAACCTCTGTTAGAGGAAGGGGTGGGGTGACAAATAACCAGAAGTTCTGATTGGTTGAGCAAGATCACATGTTGGAGAGACGGCATTCTTGAAATAGTTAAGTAGAAAACAAGATGGTGTCAAACAATTGCTGAGATGGTTTTGGCCATTAAGACAGCAACCTAAGGAGTAAAATATTAATGGCGAGTTCCGAGGAACATCTGCAGCTAACCATTGAATGAGAGAGAGGGTTTACATGATAATTAAATTGACATTGTAAAAATTCATCATGTCCGTGTCTTCCATTCATGTCAAGCTATCATCCAGCTGAAAAGAATGAATTCCAAAATGGCTATGTGGTCCACACGTGATGTTCAGATAAAGCCACTTTAACATATCTAGAAAACATCCAACACCGTGTCGGTTTTTCTAAGTCAGACCCAAATAACATTTAGGGTGACAAATCAAACTTTGCTTCTGACTAGCAAATTTTAATTTGTTATTGTTGTACTGTGTTATTGGCAATATGGTAACGTACTTAGACACAATTTTTTTTTCTCTTTTTTAATTACTTAGTCCAGCTCAGACAAATGCTAATATGAAAGATTTTTAAATAATCGCCTAATAATAAAAATCACCAAGGGAGATAACTCATTTTAAATTGAAGAATATAACAAGAGTTATCTACCTTCAGTTTTAAAATAGGCAAACAAATAAAAATTAAACACTAAAATGACTTCACTGCATCCCGGGTAACACCAGGTAGGTACAACTAGTTTTTCATCTCTTCATCTCATTTAATCCAATAGGAGAGAGAGGGGAGGGGAGGGGAGGTAGGTGGGGAGAGAGAGAGGGAGGGGAGGGAGGTGGGGAGAGAGAGGGAGGGAGGTGGAGAGAGAGAGAGAGGGAGGTGGAGAGAGGGAGGTGGGGGAGAGAGAGAGAGAGAGGGAGGGGAGGGAGGTGGGGAGAGAGAGAGAGAGAGAGAGAGAGAGAGATTGTTGTAAAAGTATATTTAAAATTAAAAAGAAAAGATTAATACTCAGTCTGCTTATATTTAAAGTTCAGATATTTCATACTACGCTGAAGACGCTTATATCCGCATATCTGCTATCTGTAAAATACAAAGGTAAAGGATTGCGAGGATGCTGACTGGCGAGCTACCCACTTCACTGTGGAAATGGCCTGTAGAGGATTTGTTGGTCACAGGTTGAAAAGCTGGCTGCTAAACTTAGGTTTGAGCCATAGAAAGGTGAATCAAGTTATTCAGAATATCCAAGAAACGGTCGAGAAAGCAAGCCATTAGATCCGGATGAAAAGAAATGATTATTCTGGGATGGAGAATCTAACTTTACATCAACTAATCAGTAGATCTAACAGCATTAGTGTGTGTGAGCGCATGAAATCTGTAGAGAGGTAGACCCCAAAATAAAGCACATTCTCTTGTGATGACCCCCAACTATGCTGTTAGTTAGCCGGTATGCAGGGGTATCTGCTGATTGCATTCTTACAAGCTGTATCTTCGATCTAACATTCTGGTAAATTTGAATTCAAACAAACAAAAATTCATTATTTTGATTAGTGAAAATAAAAGATTTTTAAAAAATAATTTTTAAAAATTCATCATGACCCCCCCCCCCCCACAAAAAAACCCCAAACTTTATCTCTATAGCAAAAAACCTTGTTTGTTTAACTGCCCTAAAAAGCTAGAAAAGACCAGAAATGTGGGATCCTTTTAGGTTAAATTTCCTATGGAAGGCGGAAGTATCTGCTGATTGCACTTTTACGAGGTGTATCTTCTATTTCACATACTGATAAATTTGAATTTAAAAAAATTTAAAAAATTCATTATTCGATTAGGGAAATAAAAAAAGATTAATTAAAAAAAAATGAATAAAAAATAAATTATTAAAAAAAAGAAGTTAAACTTTGTACACAAAAATTGGGACAATAAATAAAGGATGAACATGTTGACCAATAAAGAAACTTCTTCCAGTAAAAAAAAACAAACAAACCTTAAATTAAAATAATAAAGGGAGGCAACTCAAGAATTGAGTTCCGGTTATGATGGTTGGGTTTGTATAAGGATTAGTGCTCACCACTTGGATCTCAACTGCATAGTAAATAAGAGTATGGCTATGCACCAGTTTTTGGCCAGTAGCATATGCTGCACATCTGCATTTAGCTAAAACGAAAAGAAAAACATATGTACCTGTGTGTATTATTATGCGTACATTTGTGTCTGCGTGTTTAGGGATCAATGAAAATTTTTCAAGGACAAATGACATTGAACATGAAAACAGGAAATTCTGGATGAAAGAGAAAAAATTTTGGATGAAAAGATTAAATGTAAAAAAATGAAATTTGAAAAAATTATTCGGTCAAAACCAGTGTTAACATTGGCTTCTTTTTTTTTAAGTAGCAGATAAAATTGTGAAAAAGAATTAAAAACATTTTTCTTTCAAAGAGATTAACAAAATTTTGCTAATTAAAAATATGAACATTATGTATTGAAAGCCTAAAAGATACTTTAATCCCACTATTTTTTTTGTTAACATTTCAATTTATATAATTATATATTATATATATAGGGTGTCTCAAAATAATGTATACACCATTTGAATCGTTATAATCCGTTCAATTTACTGATTTTGACTTGCAAACAAAATTGATAGAAGAGAAAGAATACACATTTAAAGTTACTGACTGTAAAATTAACAAAACCATAGAAAATTAACTTTTAATGAAGGTAAAGGCTACTTGGATTAATTTAAGAATGTTCATAAAATGAACCCGTTCTGCTCAATACATGTTTTATATCATGAAGAAATGAACCTACAAACGTCCTGCAATATTTACTCCAGTACTTGAGTACATTCTGCTTCAATTCCTATTCTCACTTTTTCTGCAATTGCTTCAGGTTTCTTGCTTTAAGCATTGTAGCCCTTACCTTTATTAAAAGTTAGTTCTTTATGGTTTTGTTCATTTTACAGTCAGTATTTTTTAATGTATATTCTTACTATTTTACTCTTTTTCAATTATTTTTGCAAGTCAAACTCGGTAAATTGAACGAGTTATAACGATTCAAATGGTGCATACATTGTTTTGGGCCACCCTCTATACATGTATATATAGTTTATATCATTTAGAAAAAAATTAAATGTTTTACTTACATTGTATCCATTTCGCAATAAGACAAAAATTCTATTTCAATAAAGATTTTACTAAAATCCACATAGGAAAAAGTAATTTACAAACAAAATTAATTTAGAAAAAATATATTATTTCTTAGCATATTGTTTTTATGTGACGTTATTCCTCCAACCCGTGCAATGCCGGATAACCCTTTAAATCTATACGTCAACATCTATTTTCTTCTTAACTTTTTTTTATAAAACAAAATTTAGAAAAAAGTTTTTAAATGTTAGAATAAAATTGTAATGAGGCTGATATTTTTATAGATTGATCAAAAAAAGAAAAAAAAAAAAAGAAAAAAATGGATGCAGGATTGGAGATATACCTAACGAAAAAAAAAAAATTATGCATCCTTACCCTATAGAGAAAAAAAATCAAATGTCATCTATAATAAAAAAAAGGATTTTAAAGATTTTATTTTTTTTACTCTTCAAATATTTCAACATTAAAAAATATTTTAATAGTGTTTCAGTGAAAGAAAAAAAATTCTCATTAATTTCTTTTTTGTTTTGTTAATATGACGATCTGTTAAACATCAAGTGTTTATTTTAAGCCTAGATATAAAAATGAAGAAAATTCACATTAACTTCATTTTGTGTGGGTGACTTCTTTTTTTTTTTTATCATACAGCATGCATACGTTAGAAAAAAGTAGATAAAAAGTTGTTTTTATTTTTTAATTTTAATATTTTTTTGGTTTCAGACTATTCTGCATTTTTTTAAATGGGTATTTAAACTTGGGAAAAAAGCCCAATGTAACAACAACCTTTTTAGTATGTATATAGGCATATATATATATACACACACACTATACACACATATATATATATATATATGTATATATAAACCTTATCACAAAGGTAACCAACAAAATTGTCACCTGTTCGACACAAAGGCTACTTAGAAAGAAATTTGTTTTTCTTCATTGGGGAAGAAGAGGGGGGAATGGGGTTTAAAAGAAAGAAAAAAATAAATCAACATTTCAAACCACATGAGGCTTTTCAATAACTAATATATATATATATATATATATATAATGTGGCTCATCTTAACACTTTCTTGCAGTTTCATTGATCAACGAAGTGTATTAATAAATTACTGATCAATTTTACATTTGAATACAAATTTTCCCAAAGCAAAGTTTACATTTGCGTTCAAATCTGTTCAGGAACTTATTAATGTACTTCGAAGGATTGGATGAATCATGAAACTCCAGTAAAGTACTGAGATAAGCTACGTTACTATTTATTATTATTGTTGTTATAAGGCTCTATCTGAAAGGATACTGAGCTCTTCCTATAGAGAAAGTTAGCCATCTTGATTCGGCTTGGTTCCGATTTCGAGAAGTTGATTTTTATATTGTTGTTATTATAACAAAAAAAAAAACAAAAAAAAATAAATAAAAGAAATTTACAAGAGAGACTGTAGCTACCAGATGTTAAATAAATCAGATATAAGACAAAGTTTGTTTTTTTTCCTAGTAGAAAAAAAATAATCCTTTAAATTGGCAAGGCAATTTTTATATTAAAAAAAAATCATTTTTTTTTTGTTTCTATAAAATATGAAAGACAGAAGTCCTATAAAAGCAGTAAACAATTTTTTTCTTTGTTTTGTAAGACATTTAAAAGCAAAAGAACCATTTTCAAATACATTTTATATATATATATACATATATATATATATATAAAATCAAGAGTCATTCAGTTAATGTGATCACGACTGAATAGAGCTGAACAAAAAGATCCTGATACAATGAATTGGTTTCTGGAAGGCAGAAATAATGACAAAAACTGTTAAAAAAACAAAAGAAAATACTTCTTTGTAATCAAACCACCATGAAAAAAGGCATCCCTAAAAAAAAAAAAAAGAAAAAAAAAAAAAAAAAGGCTAATTTTTTGGAGTAGATACCCCAATAGTCATAAAATCTTAAGATCTCAGTACGTTTTGATAACAAACAAATAATTTTTAATTTTATTATTACGGTGTCGTCATCTCTCTTGCCTCCGTACAGCACTAGAAACTGATCACTGTCTTTAATATTTATGTGCATGGAGCATCAAAAATAAAGTTCAATAAGCAAAATTATACCCCACAAAAATAAAATACTTGTTTGTTATGCAAATGATATAGAGATTTTAAGTTTAGGATTATTTGAGCATTTATTAAAAAACAAATTTTTTTTTTAATTACCTTTTAAAAAATATAAATTTTGATGATAGTATTTCTAAAGAAACACAAAAAAATTACAACAAATTTTTCCTATCAATTTAGTATATCAAGAAATTCTTTCAGTTATTCAATTTTGAACAATTTTGACAATAAGAAATAAAAGAAACGGATTTCATAGATACGTCCACTCATCTCAATAAGAGGCTGTCTGTCCATGCATCAGTTTGAAATAGCTTTTTCAGAGATGTCCACATATATATCTAAGAGGTTTTGTCTGTCCGTCAGTCATGCTTAGGTTTGAAATAGCCTTTTCGTTGGTAAAAGCATAGATTGAGTGGATGCATTTTTAAAATAGCCGCCCTTGTTCGCCTACAACTGAACAATTTCGACAATAAGGAAAAAGAAACAGGCGTTAAAAAAAAAAAAAAAGAAAAAGTATTTTAAAATGGAAGATAACAACGGTCATTTTTAATAAGAAAAAACTAAAATTAATTTCTTTTGTGTATAAAAACGAAAAAGAAAAAAAATGGAATCTCGATCGACAAAAGTAATAATTTTATCAATCATGCGTGCAACAATGTGAAGGATGTATTTTTTTGTTGTTTTTTTAAAATCCCATTTGCGCTGGGAAGAAGTCAATATAGAAATGGTTGTTGAAATGTTATCTTTTTCTTTTTCTTTTCTTCTAGGTAGAATACAGGAATTCCTTCAACGGAAAATAACCCCAAAACCATTGCTGGAAGTAGACGTGAAGGTTCAAAACAAATTGAAACACGTAAATGTTTGAAAAGGTAAAAAGAAATTATAGTGGAGCCCAGCTCCACGGGGAAAGTGTATAGTGTGCGCGTGAGTGTCCGTTTTTGGGTGTGTGGAATGTCCGAGGAGGAAATGTTTTTCTTTAGTAAAAATCTTTTTTTTTTTTTTTTTTTTTTTTTTTACTTTGAAGAGGGGATGAGGAAAGGAAGGAAAAAATAAACTGTTCAACAGATAATGGCATTCAACACGGATTGAAACCGTTATGAACCCTTCCATATGTCTTTTTTTCTTTTTTTTTTTTTTTTACTTTCTTTTTAAAGTATTTTTCTTTTCATATATATAAAAAAACAAAGTCAATTTTTTATCTGGATTGAGAAAGTCACAGCAAGTGAATCCCAAACTAGATTTGTCCGTTTCATACTCGAGGAAAAGGACAGACATCTTTTTCTATCTTTTGTTCTTCATTTCAGGCCCTTGTACACGTGTTTTCAAAAAAAGTATCTGCAGAAATGAGGAATTACGGAGAATATAGTGAAAGATGTTTGGTTTTAAGATTAAGAACCATTTTGGGCGTTGTTTTTTTATTTTTATTTTTTATTTTTTTTATTAAATCAATTATCCCAAAACACATACTGCAAGGGAAAAAAACATTCTAACAGAACACAAATGTGCTTTTTCATGTCTTTCGTGAGGATAAAGTTTTGTTTTTTTTAAAACTTATTTCTTTGTGTATTTTGCATTCTTTTTCGTACTGTAAAACTACACAATATGGAAAAATTCCAAAAATTTGGTAAGATAAAAGAAAAATTGAGAGAAAGTGAAATATTTGGCACAACCATTATAAGCTATATATAATAATAATAATAATAATTATAATAATAATAATAATCCCTTTGAATTATTGTATTAACAAGTTCATCCAAAGGACAGGAAGTATTTTGTTAGAAAGAAAAAAAAAAAAAAAAAGGATCATAAATGTACAGCTGTAGTTTGAAAATTATCACAGGAACTAGAAAAAAAAAAAAAAGGGGGAGCAATTTTTTTTTTTTTTTCCTTCGTTTTTTAGTAAAGTACAAAATTATTGTTTTATGATATTGGGAGGAGCGAGCGATAGAGAAGAATATGTAAACCCCTTTGAAATACACACATTCATCTACTGAGAGAGAGAGAGAGAGAGAAAAGTGGGTATATATATTTAAAATGAGCTGTTTTTAATTTACCATAACCATGGTTTTACATGTGCGCGCACACAATCTTCAGACGGCATGATATTTGAATTCAGAGTCAAGTTCAGGATGTTATTATTCTTTTAAAGTAATATGTAAGCTCTGTCTGAGAAGGTATTGGGAAACGTATATGTATACAAGTGCAAACGAAAACTCTGAACCGGCCAAAGAAAGCAGATTCCCGTAGCTATCAGAGTATATTATATATACAGGGTGATTCATAAGTCACTTAGCTATTTATTTTTGAAATTCTAAAGTTAAAAAATACGGTAATACAAAACAGAAAGTTTATTCAACAAATTCATTTATGGGAGTTTAAAATTACAGCAAATTTTCAAAATTTCCACCTTCGTTCTGCATGCATAGCTCCATTCTTTTTTGCAAGGAATTTACGACTCTTTGTAGCATATTTGATTGATTATGAAATAAATATATATAGAAACAAATATATAAACGAACAAATTTAAAATAACAAATAGCAGTAATTAGAGAGTAAGATAACAATTATCAAAAGTTCATAGTATGTTTGTGCTTCATATGGTAATTATTTTAAATAGCTAAGTGAAGTGACTTATGAATCACCCTATATATATATATATATATATATATATATATATATATATAGTTCTAAAAACTTCCTATCATAAATAACAAGGTGCACCGATCTTGGATGCAGTTATATTTGCAGTATTAAGTTTGAAGTGCTTAACATCAGGGACGACTGAGTGAGGGTATATATAATATATATATATATGTGTGTGTGTGTGTGTGTGTTGAGATACCAGGAATGGGTAAAAATTCTAGTCCTGCACTTATAATGCAAACATATATGAATGATAATAAATTCTACTTTGCTCAATACCTGCGAGTAGAGAGTTATCAAATCGGCTGAAGAATGTCTATGCTTGGTATTCTTTAGCCTAACAGGCTGGATTTCTAGTATTTCTGTGAAACCGTAGGTATCAATGGTTGATCTAATTAATGTATAGTGTTATTTGTAACATATATATATATATATTACAATTGCTCTATTCTATATATTGAGCTTTATATTATCACGATGTATTATTATTATTAAACGATAATTCAACTATCGTTATTTAATTCAACATTTAAATATATATATATATTACATATATATATTTTTATTTATACAAACATTTTTGGTTACATATGTGCATACACATTTCAGCTGCGCTCTCGAAAGAGGGCGCAGTGGAAACATGTATGCACATATGTAATCAAAAATCTTTGTACAAACAAAAATTTATACTAAAAAAACAGCTCTACTTGTTATTGAGCACTTTTTATAAACACTTGAGTTTCATTGGATTAACATCTAGGAAACAAAAATAATACATACACACACACATATATATATATATATATATATATATTCAAATAGATGAACAGGGGTTTACTACCAGAATTTCACCAAATCAGGATCGTCAAAGAGTTTACCTGATGATTCTGGGGTTTGGTGAAACACAGGTAGTTTAATATATATTGTCTTTGCATATTTTTTTTATGTGTTGAACACTTAATAAATTATTTTTTAAAAGATAATTCCTATTTCTGCAGCTCTCCAAGTCATTCTTTTTTTCATTGAGTTGTCTAATATTGCATACATATGTGTGTATATGCGTCAGTTTTCTTTGTTCCGAAATTTACATTAAATTTGATACAACTCTAAACTGTAATTTCATATCTATATCTTTTATCTATATAAAACAGAATGTTTGGCTCTTATAGAAATCGACAGAGAAGTCAAATTAGTTTTAATGAGGGTTAAATATTTCAAGGAATTTCGTGACACCATTCAAATTTTTATTTGATTCCACCTTCGGTCTCCAGGGACTAAATTTTGTCTAACTACTTTCTTGAGCAACATCAAGTGCCTCTGCTAGTATATATATATATATATATATATATATATATATGAAGAAACTTGTAGTATGAGTAAAACACTAAAACCAAATTTTCCACAAAATCTTGATTCACGCATGGAGAAGATTGAATTTATCTCGGTGTATTTATTAGTGATTCCTTCCCATCCTAGAGGGAGTACTATACTATACTATACTATACTATACTATAGTGTAGGTTGGAGAGAACTTTGAGTCAAAACAATGCGCATTATCTTAAGTTAGAAATGTGGGCTTTTGTCTCCTCACCTACATTGTAAAATACGTAAAAAGTTATCTCACATTTTTCAAGTCTTGTAACAAAATATTTAAAATAAAATGAAAAAAAAAAAAAAAATGGAAAAAAAAAAAAAATGGAGAAAAAAAAAAGAAAAGGGTTGGAGGAGGGAAAATAACAGAAGCAAAAAAATACTGGTTGTGAGTGGAATGTACTGTTGTTAGTGATCTCAGAATATAGTTTAGAACCAGTCTTGTAGTTTTAGGCTGGCCAGTCTATTTTTAGCAACCTTCAAAGTTTTTTTTTTTTTCCAATTATTAAATCAATTATTGACAATAAAAAAAATCATTATAGTCAAAATTCACTAATTATCTTTTAACTTATTTCTTCTTCGTTAAACATTTAACAGCCAGATTCATGATCGGTCGAGACGAGATAATAAAATCACATGAAGTAGGGTTTTGATAAAATTAATTCTCATTGCTAAAAAAATTTTTTGCACGAAGAAACTTTTCTAATCATATCTACATTCAACAATGAAAAAAAATCATTCTTTTCAACTTGGCCAAACATTTTATTAAGCAAAATATCACCTTGATGAAGCTATAAAATATTTGGTTAGTATTAAATTATAAGAGTAAATTTAAAAATTGCTATTAAAATTAGAAGAGTAAATTTAAAAATTGCTATTAAAATTATAAGAGTAAATTTAAAAATTACTATTAAAATTATAAGAGTAAATTTAAAAATTACTATTAAAATTATAAGAGTAAATTTAAAAATTGCTATAAAAATTATAAGAGTAAATTTAAAAATTGCTATTAAAATTAGAAGAGTAAATTTAAAAATTGCTATTAAAATTAGAAGAGTAAATTTAAAAATTGCTATAAAAATTATAAGAGTAAATTTAAAAATTGCTATAAAAATTATAAGAGTAAATTTAAAAATTGCTATTAAAATTAGAAGAGTAAATTTAAAAATTGCTATTAAAATTAGAAGAGTAAATTTAAAAATTGCTATAAAAATTAGAAGAGTAAATTTAAAAATTGCTATTAAAATTAGAAGAGTAAATTTAAAAATTGCTATTAAAATTAGAAGAGTAAATTTAAAAATTGCTATTAAAATTATAAGAGTAAATTTAAAAATTGCTATTAAAATTATAAGAGTAAATTTAAAAATTGCTATAAAAATTAGAAGAGTAAATTTAAAAATTGCTATAAAAATTAGAAGAGTAAATTTAAAAATTGCTATAAAAATTAGAAGAGTAAATTTAAAAATTGCTATAAAAATTATAAGAGTAAATTTAAAAATTGCTATTAAAATTAGAAGAGTAAATTTAAAAATTGCTATTAAAATTAGAAGAGTAAATTTAAAAATTGCTATTAAAATTAGAAGAGTAAATTTAAAAATTGCTATTAAAATTAGAAGAGTAAATTTAAAAATTGCTATTAAAATTAGAAGAGTAAATTTAAAAATTGCTATTAAAATTAGAAGAGTAAATTTAAAAATTACTATTAAAATAGTTAATTTTTAGTAAATTGTCTCTTAAGAAGATCTTTCAACTGACATTCATCAAAGAAGTACTGTCAGAATTCAAATGCAATTAAACATGTTATATACCGTGTATGGTTGCAAGAACTTAAATGTAACTGGACAGGTTTAATTGCACTTCAATTCAAACGAGAATTTGATAAGGGAGGGTCTATTATATTTTTTTCTGTCTCACTTGTCTTTTTATTGAACCATTAAACATAGAAAGCATCAAACAAGATTTCAAATTTATTTACACGCATCGTTGGTAGAAGATTTTAAGATTTAAAAAAATGAGTGTTAAAATGTTAAAGAACATTAAATTATACCAATTATAACAGGAGTATTACAAACGCGCACACACATGAAAAATGAAAATCATATTTTATAAAAAGATATATATAGAGAGATAGATAGAGAGTAAATACTGTGTTTTTGAAGAAAACCGAAACAGAGTGCTCAGCTACTTATGTAAGAACATAATATATTTTAGTATATTAAATAATTATTATACAATTCAAAAAAACGTAGGTACCAGTGGTTTCATAGAGCCATGTAAAATTTCGCCTGTTGGGCCGAAAGCAAAACACGTGTCTACGCTCCTCAGTCACATTCCGACAATAGAGGATCGTACTGTGTAGACAGGCTTTGCTTTCAGCCCAATGGGCGAAAGTTCCACGTGGCTCCTTAAAAGCATTGGTATATATCTTTGTTTGAATCAAGTATTTAATATGTATATGTATGTATTTGTGCAAGAAAATTAAAACCCATCTATTAGGAATGAATCAAATCACGTCGCTTAACCCGCATGAACAATACATTAAAAAAGAAAAAGAAAAAAAAAAAGAAAAAGATGGAGCTGCAGCACAGATTAAAGCAGAATCGTAAATCCTTATACTATGAGCTAAAAAAAATTGTGTGCATAGCGGCTAAGGCTAAATTACAACTACATCTTCATCATGGATGTTTTTTTTCGTCATTTACTCTCCCTTCTTAATTCAAACAAAAAGGGATTTTTTGTTATCATGCAAATCGAATTCTAGTGAAACTTAGAAGAAAAAAAAAAAAGCGATTCAGATATACAGTTGTCCTATTGGCGAGAAATTAAAAGAGGTGGACCAGCTTAGCACAAATGGAAGTATATGAAAGAAAGCAAATTAGAAAGTCAGTTTTCTAACCCCCCCCCCCCTTTCAAAAAAATAATAATAGATAAATTTGTGTTGGCACTGGACTTTGCATATTTAGAAGCAAAAAAAAAAAAAAAAAAAAAAAAAAATGAAATCATCGTAATTTATAATAGTTTTAGAAATTATTGGTATTTATCAATCACTCGGCGTCGGATGTAACGGAAGGTTGTTTTAACGGAGAGGAGGGGGCTACATCTTTTGATGATCGAGATCATTTACAAAAATTCCGGTCTCTTCAGTATATCTCTCTAATTTAGAGATGTTAAAAGAGAGGAGGCCAAGAAATTGTTAGGCAGAAATTTTATTTTTGAATTTAGTAAAGACTTGAGAATTTTATATGCAACAAATTGGAAGCACCAAAGACAATAAAAATCAC
Source organism: Sepiola atlantica (assembly GCA_963556195.1). NCBI lineage: Eukaryota > Metazoa > Mollusca > Cephalopoda > Sepiida > Sepiolidae > Sepiola > Sepiola atlantica. The sequence continues at coordinate 75,828,446 of OY744532.1, read as the reverse complement.
TACCTGGAAGATTTCATTAAAATATTTACTGATAGAATTAAAATATGACATTGTGTGTGTTTTGCAGAAAAAGGTAACCATTTTAATTTTACAAATGAACTCTTCAAAAATGGAAGAAATATTGGTACTCTTTTTTTAAAAAATAACTGTGCCAAGAAAGTGTCTTATATATTTTTTTAAATCATCCAAGTTTAGGTGTGGAGACTCCAATAATAATAAACTGGTAGAATCTGTATATTCTGATAACAAACAAGTCATTTTTATTTAATACATGAGAGCATTACAGATGTCAGCCATGTTCATTGCCACTTTATTAGACTACAGCGGCAGAATCAACGGTCACTATTTCAAGGTTTAGGTTCTTTGTGAACCTATTTTCTTTTCAAATTTTGTTAAAATTCAACTTTAATTTTTAAAATTTGTAACATTAAAATACAAATATTTTTAAAATAATTTATTTTAACTTATCTCATTTGTTTTTAGGAACTTATTTTTTCCGGTAATTTTGAAATAAATTCTTGTAAATTCAATTTTTTTTAATAATCATTCCCGATATTATGTAATTACCCAAATTAGAGAAGCTGCAAAAATGATGTTCACGAATCACTCGAGCGTCAAAAGTGGTCGCTTTTTTATGCTGCTGCAGTCGAATAAAATGCCTAAGAACACAACTAAAACAAGTTTATGCTACTTGTTTGTTATAGAAATACACTTGTAATAATATTCAGATGCAGGTGTGCAAAAGTTCGGTTAGTATTTCGTAAATTTCCACAAGAGAGAGCAGAAGATTCGGATGGCTGCTGACCCCACCCTCCACGAGGGAGGGGGTTAAATGCTTTATGCGTATACATGTATGCTATAAAGAAAGAATAAAACCCCAAAGAGACTTTTTGAAACCCAATTGCATTTCTGATGTTTCTTTATTAATAAACTGGTTAAAAATTAGGTCGAGTGGAATTTTCCAAGTGTGACGACACAGAGACTGAATCGGCAGAGAGAGAGAGCGAGAGAGAGAGTAATGGGTTCGGATAGCTGCTGCCCTTCCCATGGGGGAGAAGGTTGGATGTTTTATGCGCATATATGTATGCTATAAAGAAGTAATAAAACCCGAAAGAGATTTTTGAAACCCAATTGCATTTGTTGATGTTTCTTTATTAAAAACGTGTATGAAAGTTGTTATTGGGAAGAAGACAGCGACAGAGAGATTGAAACATCGGCTGCCACCTCACCACTGTGACTACAGAAATTCAACCAACTGATTCTGCCAGTGGATGCATTGTGGGAATTGAAGAACACCCGGCGATGTTACACTGAGAATTTAAGAGTTTATGATTATTGAAATACTCACGCCAAAAATTAGACTATTTAATAAAATAAGGCGCCTTTTTCATGAAAAAAAAAAAAAGAGATTAACTTGGGTTTTGACATTTTTCCCGGCTACCAGACTCCAGCTATGTAAAGAAATGATATCAAGAAGATTTAATTCAAGAAAGATCAAGAGGACGATCACCAAAGAGATGGTTGACAAGATATGGGTTGAGACTTACATGCCGCTCCTGACAGCTGAAAGTTTGGCCTAAGACCGTCATAAATGGTGGAATCTTGTCTTCAAGCATGTGGCGAAGCTCTCTAGAGTATGCAAATAAGTTTTTCACAACGAGGTTAGGGTTAGTGTAAAGAAACACCAAGAATATTTGTTTGGCCGAATTGTAATTATAAATGGTTAGATTATTGAGATTTAAAAAATTTTTTTAAATTTTTTTTTAAACAAAACCCATTACAATATTTGCAGAATTTATTTGCCAAAGGAGACAACTCCTCTTTATTTCCAATTCTCATTTCTTTTTAGGGAAATGGTAAACAAATGATTTGCTGTTTTTTTCTTTTTAATCATTTACTTTTACTAAATCTTGTTATCCTTATATAGGGTGGGCAAAAATAAGGGTCCTATTTTTAAAAATTCATAACTTTTTTATTTATTGATTTTTGTATTTTTTTTTTTTAGAATAAGTAAAGGACCCACTCCGAAGCAAGCATGAGCCGTATTAGCCCTAAGGAACGTACCCTCATTTAGAAAACATTATTTTTGCTTAAAAAACTCAAAACAGTGTAAAAAACAATACTTTAGTTTTTGTAAGTTTTAAGAAGTGTTTTTCGGCTAAAATTTGTTTTGTTTATTTCAAAAAATCTCGGAAGGGTCAGTCTACACACACAAAGTTTGGTGAGTTTAACTTTTATTTTGTGGAAGTTATTCAAATTCAAGTTATTCAAATTTAAAGATAGGACCCTTATTTTGGCCCACCCTGTATAAGAAACACTAGTACTTTGATACAAGAGCATGTTCGAAGTAATATTTGACTTTTACTTTTAAACATTAATTCAAGTCAGAAATTATTTTCTATTTGATAATTTCAAAGCTTCAAATTCACTTTCGAAGGGTCACAGAGTAAACATTGTGCCGGTCATTTTAATCCATTATGTAAAAAAAGAAGAAAAAAAAGAAGGTCAGAACTGTGTTTACTTGATTGGCCTTTAAAATTCTAAAGTGATTTTAAAGCATTTCAAGAAACTGTCGGTTAGAAAGTAGAGTTAAAACTCTACAAAGTCAGTTAATTATAGGCTTCATTTGTGCTCTTAAAGCAAAAGAAAATATTAATTTCTCTTGTGAGCTCCCGTTGTATCAAAGAACCAACATACCTTTATTATTAACTAACTGTACCTACCAGGGACGCAATGAATTGAGTTTAGTTTTTAAACTTTACTTATTTGCATATTTTTTTTAAAACTTATACACAAAAAGAAATAAGATTTTAGTTGTAAGGGAGACAACTTTTTAATATTTTTCAATTAAAAATTTTCCTTTGCTGATTTAAAACATTTTATTTTAGTGATTTGTTAACTTGTTGTCTGGGATGGACTAAGTAATTTTTTTAAATAAATTGTAGTGAAGTACGTTAAATTGCCAATAACACAGTACAACAATAACAAATGAAAATTGCCTTATCAGAAGCTAAGTTTGATTCGCCTGACTTTGAAAACCCGACAAGATAATTTAATTTTATAGAAGATCAATAAGTTTAGTATTGAGATTTTTGGTGAAATTAATTGATTGATTTATCTATTTTTTTTTTTCATGTGCAAGCTAACATCTTGTGTGTGTGTGTGTGTGTTGGAAAACCTTTTTTTTTGTGTGAGAGGAGGGGATTTCAAGATCTTTTGAAATTTGGTGATGGTGGTGAGGGGTGAAATTAAAAAGAAAATATGCAAATTCTGTTAGTAGGAAATTTTGGAAGAACATCTTTTGTATGAAAAGCTGCTTTTTGAAAAAAAAAAAAAAGAGGGGGAGAATAAATTTCACATATTTTTGAAGGAACAAAGTGGAATGGGGGTGGAGGCTGGTTTTCTGGTTTGAAATCAGAAAAGACAAAGCTAACATGTATAGTCGCAATCAGGTTTTTTTTAAAGATGTATTGTGATTGTCGCAGCAAGATGATACACACAATTCTACGTTGGTATCCAAAACATTTTTTGACATTATATATGAGAAGGATCGTGAAAGCGTAAGAATTATCGATGCTTTCTGACCAGTTGTATCCGATCTTCCTCATGAGGTACATTGTGAATAAGAGGAAGCGGAGGAACACTACAAAAACGCATTTGAGGATGATCAGACAAGTCAAGGATTAAAACAAGTTTCCAAAGGATCTAAATACTTACCCCCCCCCCTCCTCCTAAAAAACAAAGAAAAAAACCCCCGAACATATAGCAAGACGGAATGCAATGAAGTCATCGTTTTTATTTCTTTGCACATTTTTAAACTTAAAAGGTAGACAACTCCTATTATATTCTTCAATTTAAAATGAGTTACCACCTCAAAAATGAGTTTGATTGGCAGAAAGACTGATTTCTGGCTAGAATAAAAACTTAAATAGCCAAAGTCAAGTATTATGGTTCATTTTTTTTTTGTGCTCTTTAAGAGCACAAAAAAAAAAAGGACCATGCAAAGATAAAAAGTATTTTTCAGAGCAGCCAATAATCTTAAAAGAACCATATTATCATTATTATTATTATTATTATTATCATTATTATTATTACAACTACTTTAGTCATCGTAGTATTGAGCACTTTTAGATTGTGTCGTAATTTTGTTTAATAACATTTATCGAAACTACCAAATTTTGTAATATCCTTCATATTTATTACAATAATGAATAATTAAAAGGGGTTTATCTTTATTTGAAATAATTATTGTTATAAAGCTCTAGCTAAAAGGATATCAAACCCCTTTGTGGGTGTATGTGTGTGTGCAAGATCTGCTTCCTTGAATCGATTGTTCGGATTTTGAGAAGTTGATTTTTCATATTATTGATATATATATATATATATATATATATATATGAAAGAAAAATGGAAAGATGAAAGACCAAAAAGCTCAAAATGGCTTGTCAACGTTTCACCCTCAATGGCATTTTCAAGAGTGACAAGAATGAGGGTGAAACGTTTACATGCCATTTTGAGTTCTTTTGGTCATTCCTCTTTTAAAAAATTTTTTTTTTAATCTTGCCGGATTTATCTTATCCAAATATTTTCCTGTATATATATAGAGAGAGATACTTTACACATGAACAGGAAAAACGGTATTCACATGTTATTAAATCATTAAAAATTGACATGGGTAAGAATTTTTTTTTTTTCCTTTCCCTTTGGCTTCGTGGATGAAGAGTTTGTATAAAATATTTTATAAGGAATATCAAAAGGCAGCACCATTTTTCTGAAAATATCTAGAAATCAGAAACCTATTCACCGTACTTAATGGGTTTAACATAGCTATGCCCACGACAGGTAAAGATAGCATTAATAAGTTGACGATGAACAAAAAAAATAAGACGACTCAAACACAGATGAAAGGGAAGTAATAATACCGTGTAATTTACACAGATTGAAGAATAATTTTAAAAATAAACAGGACCAGTGGAAATTCCACAGTTAGCTAAAGCAAATAGGTTTTACTTTTATCATTTTATCTACTTAGAGACAAAAGCCAATAAAACCTAAAAATAATTGGAAAATAAATTGCGTAAGTCACTTTTTAAATACAAATATATTTTGTTATCCCTATTTTTTTTATTTTCTCTCCGTCAACTAATGTGCCTATATATATATATATATATATATATATATATATACATATACCACTAGGAGCAAATGGCACACAAAGTTCCTATTCCATGAGATCTGCATTCGACACAAGGTCGGTTTTTAATGTGGGAAAAAATTCAGCTCCCAAAAAGGGGCACTCTAAATTGGGACAAAAATTAAAATTGCCTCAGTCTAAAAGGATCCCTCCTTCACCGACCAAGGACAGAGCAGATACTACACTTTGATCCCAGCCCGAAGGCTGAGAAGTATAGTAACGGGATGCTCCAAGAATTCAATGTCGAAGATAAGGACAAATTAAAATCAAACTCACTTATTGGAAACACAAACCGCAAAACTTAATGTCTACGATTCGTTAAATGGTTTGATCTGTTTTATGGCATATCAACCCTTTGGGGGTTATTATTTAAAGAGGTGATTAACGACACAGACTGACAAGTTCAAATCCAGTTCGTTCCACAGAAACACTTTCGCTTAGGGATGCTGCCAATCTTCACGCGGTTCTTCCTGATGCCAACAACAGAATCAAACTGATCAATAAAGTTTGATTCATATGAATTTATTTACTATTTATGGCAAAACATATTGTAAACGATCCATTGAATGCAATAAGGTTAACACAAGTTGCTATTTTTACTGCAATAAAGGAGGTGATGCAAGAATAACTCCTCCTTGAATGCGAGATCTATAATTTTGATATCTTTAAACTCTTTACCAGTCCTGAACGGCAATGATCTTATCTAATGAATTGCACAAGAGAATGAAATATTAAAAGATAATCATTTTAATATGGATTAATGGGTAAAAAATAAGGAAATCAAGTGTGCGGGAGTGGAGTTGTCATAATTATCAGGGTGGAATAGGTATGGGGTGGGGTTGTCATAATTATCAGGGTGGAATAGGTATGGGGTGGGGTTGTCATAATTATCAGGGTGGAATAGGTATGGGGTGGGGTTGTCATAATTATCAGGGTGGAATAGGTATGGGGTGGGGTTGTCATAATTATCAGGGTGGAATAGGTATGGGGTGGGGTTGTCATAATTATCAGAGTGGAATAGGTATGCGGTGGGGTTGTCATAATTATCAGAGTGGAATAGGTATGAGGTGGGGTTGTCATAATTATCAGGGTGGAATAGGTATGGGGTGGGGTTGTCATAATTATCAGGGTGGAATAGGTATGGGGTGGGGTTGTCATAATTATCAGGGTGGAATAGGTATGGGGTGGGGTTGTCATAATTATCAGGGTGGAATAGGTATGGGGTGGGGTTGTCATAATTATCAGGGTGGAATAGGTATGGGGTGGGGTTGTCATAATTATCAGGGTGGAATAGATATGGGGTGGGGTTGTCATAATTATCAGGGTGGAATAGGTATGGGGTGGGGTTGTCATAATTATCAGGGTAGAAATAGGTATGGGGTGGGGTTGTCATAATTATCAGGGTGGAATAGGTATGCGGTGGGGTTGTCATAATTATCAGAGTGGAATAGGTATGGGGTGGGGTTGTCATAATTATCAGGGTGGAATAGGTATGGGGTGGGGTTGTCATAATTATCAGGGTGGAATAGGTATGGGGTGGGGTTGTCATAATTATCAGGGTGGAATAGATATGGGGTGGGGTTGTCATAATTATCAGGGTGGAATAGGTATGGGGTGGGGTTGTCATAATTATCAGGGTAGAAATAGGTATGGGGTGGGGTTGTCATAATTATCAGGGTGGAATAGGTATGCGGTGGGGTTGTCATAATTATCAGAGTGGAATAGGTATGAGGTGGGGTTGTCATAATTATCAGGGTGGAATAGGTATGGGGTGGGGTTGTCATAATTATCAGGGTGGAATAGGTATGGGGTGGGGTTGTCATAATTATCAGGGTGGAATAGGTATGGGGTGGGGTTGTCATAATTATCAGGGTGGAATAGGTATGAGGGTGGGGTTGTCATAATTATCAGAGTGGAATAGGTATGGGGTGGGGTTGTCATAATTATCAGGGTAGAATAGGTATGGGGTGGGGTTGTCATAATTATCAGGGTAGAATAGGTATGGGGTGGGGTTGTCATAATTATCAGGGTAGAATAGGTATGGGGTGGGGTTGTCATAATTATCAGGGTAGAATAGGTATGGGGTGGGGTTGTCATAATTATCAGGGTAGAATAGGTATGGGGTGGGGTTGTCATAATTATCAGGGTAGAATAGGTATGGGGTGGGGTTGTCATAATTATCAGGGTAGAATAGGTTTGGGGTGGGATTGTCATAATTATCAGGGTAGAATAGGTATGGGGTGGGGTTGTCATAATTATCAGGGTAGAATAGGTTTGGGGTGGGATTGTCATAATTATCAGGGTAGAATAGGTATGGGTGGGGTTGTCATAATTATCAGAGTAGAATAGGTTTGGGGTGGGATTGTCATAATTATCAGGGTAGAATAGGTATGGGGTGGGGTTGTCATAATTATCAGGGTAGAATAGGTATGGGGTGGGGTTGTCACAATTATCAGGGTAGAATAGGTTTGGGGTGGGATTGTCATAATTATCAGGGTAGAATAGGTATGGGGTGGGGTTGTCATAATTATCAGGGTAGAATAGGTTTGGGGTGGGGTTGTCATAATTATCAGGGTGGAATAGGTATGGGGTGGGGTTGTCATAATTATCAGGGTAGAATAGGTATGGGGTGGGGTTGTCATAATTATCAGGGTAGAATAGGTATGGGGTGGGGTTGTCATAATTATCAGGGTAGAAATAGGTATGGGGTGGGGTTGTCATAATTATCAGGGTAGAATAGGTATGGGGTGGGGTTGTCATAATTATCAGGGTAGAATAGGTTTGGGGTGGGATTGTCATAATTATCAGGGTAGAATAGGTATGGGGTGGGGTTGTCATAATTATCAGGGTAGAATAGGTTTGGGGTGGGATTGTCATAATTATCAGGGTAGAATAGGTATGGGGGTGGGGAATGGAGTGTATAATAAAAGCAGAAAATTTGCCAATACATTAAAAATAAAAAATGTTAAAATAATTTTTGTTTTCTTTTTAAATAATTTTAAAGTTAAAAAATTCCTAGAAGAAATAGAATTTTATTCTAAACGACACAAGAAAGGAAAAGAAAAATTCCTACAGTGCTCGGACTTCCAATTGCATTCAATTCTAACCCAACGAGTTGTTTGTTTTTCTCATCTAAGTGAAACCTTCACAAATCTTTTCCAGAAAATGATTTGTCACGTTTCGTACAAAGATAATCCTAGACATTAATTCCAAAAGATTTGGGAACATTAAATGCACAAGTAGACGCACTTCCATAATAAATTTAGAAAAATTTACTAATCACGCATAGGAGCAGACAATGTTAAAAATAAAGATAAAATTGAAATAATTTCCTAACCCGAAATGTACGTTCAGATATGATTGCGAAACTGATCAAATCAAGATAGCAGACTTTATATATAAAAAGGATATTGAGTCCTTTATGATAGGGCTTTATAACAATAATAAATGTCTAGATAAAACAAATTTTATATATATATTTTGTTGTTTCCCTCTAAAGATGTGTATATTTATTACTTTGAAATGTCCGGATATAAGGGCATTAAACTCTTCTAATGAACACCTATAATAAACAAATCTATGTTCAAACTCGAATAACTTTCTTTTTTTTTTTCTTGTTTATTTTTTAAATATATTTCTTTACTATAATTATGAGCATCTCCAATCGTAGTAGAACTCTCTTCAGTATCTGAGAATTTGCCTCTTTGAATATCTTTGATATAATAATTATAACTACAATTATTTTTTAATAATAATAAAAAGAAAAAAATGTTGAAGAACTCAAACTATTGCTATATTTTAAGGAGATTTGCATAACATAAATTCGATAATTAAATAAGTTATTATGAATCCCCAGGCTATACTAAATACTGCAGATAGACTTAAGATTAATGCCTAACAGAGCTTATATATTTTAATTCAGTAGAATACAAAATTTATGACATACACTTTGTGTGAATATGTACTGAAGAGGAAAATCATAAATTCTTAAAGTTTTACCCTGGTGTAATAGTGATAAAGATTTTCTGAAACACGTGTACACATGGAGAAATAATGTTGAGTATTGATTTTTGGAGCATGATTGCAAAATATTAATTATATCAGATGTTGTATCCTACTGAATTTATATATATATATATATATATATATATATATATATATTTCATTTTACTTCAGTTGAAGTTCTCAGAAATAAAGGGGGCCCCTTCCTGAAGCTAACACTTGATCTCTATATGAGATACATAGATATTCAAATATTCCATTAAAGTTCTCCTTTACCTGTCAAACGTTGATTTTGTAAAGAAGTTAATATTAATTTTCCTCTCCCCAATTGACCAGCTAACTATGTTATAGTAAATCTTTCTTGTGCTTTTAGTCTTACCGGATTCCAGGACAAAAATTGATCTAGTCTGGTGGAGCATCCAGCTTAGTACTGTTACTAAAGGCAACATCACTTGGAAAAGGTGCAGCATTTCTTGTATAAGTGTTTGTAGCAATACCAAGGCGATCTTATTTGGGCTTCGAACACCATGTTATTTTGAATATTTAGTCAGGGTTTACTTGTAGAAGGAAGTATCCTCATGTCAAGTTATGTGCATTAAGGAAGGAGACTATAATAATAATAATAATAATAATAATAATAATAATGATAATAAAATACATAAAAATATTTGAATGTTTGACTCGTTTGATTATTTGGCACTAAAAACGAACGATCCAATACTTATATGGATATATTTACAATGAGATCTATTTTTGATGGATACACATTGGATTGCAAAATAAATTCAAAGTTAGATATCAGGATTAAAAAATTTTTTTTTTTTTTTTTTAAATGGTTTACCACATTTTTTTATGTTCTGAATATAAATCCTAGTGTTGTATTTTTCACAAAAAAAAAAAAAAAAGGGAGGGGGTATCCACTTTTTAATTTTTTTTTTTAATAAATAACAAAAAACTCAGTCGAAGAAGATACATTAAAGATATAGTAAGCATACATCAAATTCAGTAAGAAAGAACAAGGGGCTTTTCAAGAAATTAGCTTTTTTACAAAGTCCTTTAATGGCGGGAACATAGGGTCTGGCAGCAAATGGAACATTAACATATGCGTAAACATTTGCGTTAGAAATATGGAAAGTTGATTTTTTTGTTTCTTCGGTAAAAATATATTATTTCTTATAAAAAAATTTCAATTACTATATCTATTTACCCAGATATGAATAAGAACCCCCCCCCCCCGGTGTACTTCTAACCCTAGACCTAATAATCTATATTACCATTTTTAGTCTTATTTTTTTAATTTCTATAATTTTCAATTTGAATTCGTTCAGGGGAAATAACTTCAAAACTATTTATCGAGTTATTTCCCTTGATTTCTTGAATGCAAGAAAATTATGACTTTAATTTAGTCCCGATGAATCCAAATGAATATTAAAGTATTTTATTTTTTACCATAACCTGCTTGAGGTCATACTAAATCAGAATATGTAAGGGTTGTAAGATAGAAAAGACAACTAATCACTGATATCAATGTAAGCAACACACAATGCTGCAACTATACATTACAGAATAATATTTTTAAAAATGTAAAAATTAAAAAAAAAATCAGAATATTCAATGTGAATTATAATTCATATATCAAAGATAAAATTAATATTTTCATGATCCGTGAATGAAACTGTTATTAAAACTATTTACCTTAACTTATAGACGTATATTTATCACACTGACAAATAAGTTCAATTGTCACTTTTAAATTGAAAGCTAAAATTAACATGATGAATATTAGGTTTAAGGTACTACACATAAAACACATTTGACACAGACACCCACCTGGCCAGAAGTATACAAATCCAGTGATTTGATGCAAAGACACCTACAAAGATCAGATGCAGCGGAGAAAAACGTATTGGTTCACTAAACACATAGGACATGGCTGGAAGCCATGTCCTATAGGTGGTGGGCTACATTGAGTGTGTAGACGACATCACAGAATGGGCATTGCAATTGTGGATATGTAGGTGTCCAAATATGCTATATTAATTGACCCAAACTGAGATCGGCAGAAAAAGCATCTAGCTAGTGAATTTGAGAGATGAACTTCCATCAACTTTGTGCCCTCTACTCGTTTGCCGCAACCGAACAATAAAAAAATATACAATTATATTTTTTATACGTAAGTGTGTGTCATCATTCTTTTTAGCACGGCAGCAAATACACAATGCATAAAAATGTACAGTAAAAGTAGTAAGATTTGTTTCTAAATAAAAAAAAACTTTTAATACCCCCCTCCCCCAAGCAAAACTGGAAGAAATATTTTCATTATGAAAGAACGTATGCCATTGAGAAAGTGTGTGGGCCGCAGTTAGCCGATGAATGTTTGAGACGATAGAAATGACCATAAATATTAATACTTTTTTCTAACCATATTTGGGTTATTTAATGCCGTAACACATTTTCTATTGTAAACGATACATTGAACACAAGTTGCTATGTTTTAGCTATAGTTGAGGAATATGAGGGGTTCATATCTTTCCCCAATGATATTATAGTATAAGTAAATGTAATGGATCTGACTGGATTTGAATTCTGCTTTTGCGGATTCCATAGTCCTTATCCATTATACCAGTTGTGTAGCAGTATTTAGATGTGGTTGTTTAAAAATAAGGTTAGCATCCAAAATTTTCTACACAAGTTTAAAATTAAGAAAAATTGAAAAATCCATTAAAATTTAAGAGCAAAACTAGAGCTAAAGTATACAGGAAATTGCATCATGGGAGGAAGTCAAAACTGACATGTAGCGAGGAAAAAATATCTCTATCTTTGGCAAGTTAGCCGATTGGGTTTGGTTGCCTTTTTCGACCCCCCCCCCCCCCCCGGGGAGCAGGCAATGGGAAGCTAAAGTGCTGTAAGAAAATAAAACATCATCAGAGAGTATGAGCCAATGAGCAACAAGGTTGTTAGAGTTTTTTTTTTAATGTTAACCATTGTCGCAGCTACCATACGAGAGCGGAAGACACACAGAAAAGTTGGCTGCCACATCACCGCTTTGACTTCAGATGGACCAACAACTGATTCTGTTGATGAAATGGACTACGGTCAAACCATGTGGATCGAAGAACACTTCACACTTTACTACTACCCCCCACCCCCACCCCAACACACAAAACATCTTGGGAGTAATGCCGATAAGCAAACAATGCATTGAACAATAATTGCTATTTAATCATAATTGGCGGGAATTTGAGGGTTTATACCTCTCCCAATGATATAAGTGAATATGATAGATCCGAGTGGATTTAGACTGGGTTTGTTGATTCCGTAGTCTGCACAGGTAACAATCAGGCCACCTACACTCTCTATGGTACTTTTCAATTGAACTTGCATTCAGTTAGGAAAGGGGGGAGGGGGCGATTTATTTTTTTATTTTTAATACCCACATAGTATTTTTGAATTTTTTTTAACCCAATTAAAAGAAATAAAAGTGCATGAAATATACTTGTTATGAGAAATCCTGCGAAAACAGTCAAATTTAAGAAGGAAGAGGTTTGTTAGTTTTTTTTTCTTTATACACATGAATCTAAGAAGAAAAAGAAAAAGAAAAAGAAAAAGGCTCATGTGTATTGTTTATGTACAGGGCTTCTTCTGTAATGACCTGGTGGGTAGATCGGTTTGGTTTATTTGTTTTATGGCGTATCAACTTCATTGGAGAATTTAATGCCGAAAAATTACCTATTGTCACCAGTCAATACTTTACCCATAGCTGAGGGGGGGGGGGGATTGCGGGTTGCTACCTTTCTTAACAGTATTAGTGCTTAAATGAAGACGAAAGGAATTGAACTGACATAATAAATTCCATAGTTCGAGACAGCATCCCCCCCCCCCCCCACAACACACACGGCTGATAGTGAATGGAACATAAAATGTCTTTTGCAATTGTCAGAAATAAAAGGAATGTATGGTTGAGGAAATTTACAGTTCTGGCAGACAAACCAGTATTAACGCTTACCCCACCCCCCACCCCCGCAACACACACACAATGTACATAGATATACAACATTGCTACAAACATGTTTGGAAAGTTGTGTATGCAAACACATAAGAAAACTCCTTGATGTGTGTGTGTGTGTACATATATATATAGATAATATAAAAATCAAAATTATATTAGATCCTATCGAGATATGATAAAGCTCAATATAGTAGATAGAGCATTTATACACGCACACACCTATATATATATATAAATATACAGATAATGAAGTGATGAAATAGATAAGATTTGCATAGTTTACAAGTTTATTAACTCATCAAGTGTTCAAACAGGGAATCTGGTTTAAAGGCTATTTTGTATTTGTATTCCATTGATTGAACATTTGATGAGTTAATAAACTTGTAAACTATGCAAATTTCATCTATTTCATCACTTCATTATATATATATATATATATATATATATATATATATATATATATACACACACACACACACACACACACACACACAGACACATACATACACATTAGTAGGTAGGTAACATGTGTATGTGGCGTCACAAAACTTGAGCAAGTTAAATGTGTTGCACAATCAATATCTAACTTCTGAGTCGGATGTGCAGGTGGGGGCGAGGAACATCGCCTATTATGGGGCAGGGGGAGACAAACACCATCTAGTGTCTTTCTTGTGGATGCTGCATGCGCAAATTAGTACTTGAAGCATAGACCGCACAACCTGCCTGTTCAAGAGAGAGCACGTCTGGAGCTTGGATCATTTCAGGTTTTGACTTTCTTTACAATTACAGTGAAGAGTAAAAATTGATTAAAATTTTCATTTTCACAAGCAATGATGATAACGCAGGACACAGATATGAAAGACTGATTAAAAAATGTTCGCAGAAGTACAGGCGGCCCAGAACATAAGTATTAGCACTTTGCCAGCAAATTGAATAGTTCCATGAAAGACTAGAGTTTACGTTTTTTTCTTTCTTTTTCTTTTTGAAGTGCTTCTGCTTGTTAGTGTCTGAAGAAGTTAACAATTCTTGCAGAGTTATGCATAATTGAAAAATATGAGGAGAAATTGAAAGCGTTGAATAGGAATTGAACAAAGTCCTTTGAGTTTCTCTTTTGCCTTGCAAGCCTCCATTTTTTTTTTTTGCTGCCTTTAAGTTTTAAGTTTTTTTTAATGTTTTATCCAGCATTTCTTTATCCGTCTGTTAGCAATTTCATATAACTACTTATCGAATGTTCGTCACAATTTTAATAGAGAAGTAGGAAGTAGCCTATAGAATGTTGGGGATAACTTGGATTTAAGAGTTGTTTTTTTTTTGTTATTGTTATGGCTATTATAATTGTAATAAAAAAATGGTGGTTTTTGTATTAGTTACACAAAAGAAGTAATGCAGCTATATACAAAACAAGCTCTTCCCTTTTCAGCCGTATATATAACAAACTATACCTACTCGGCAAAAAAACAAACAGCATTTCTAGCGTCTGCTTTTCTTCTGTTGCGTTATCACTACATCTACCTAGTTGCCCGGAATGCAATGAAGTCATCTTAGCTTTTAATTTTCATTTGTTTGCACATCTTAAAACTTAAAAAGGTAGACAACTCTATTATATTCTTCAATTTAAAATGAGTTACCCCCCCCCCCCTGCTGATTTTTATTTTTAGGTGGTTATTTCAAAATATTTCCTATCAGCAGACTAAGTAATTTTTCAAATAAATTGTAGCGAACAACATTATTATATTTCTAATAACAGGGTACAACAATAACAAATAAAAATTGCTGAGTCAGAAGCTTGATTTGTCAGCTTTGTGTCTAACATGGAAAATCTGACAGGATAACTTTATATGTTCACAAACAATTTCTATGTTAGTATATTTAGACAAAACTTGAATGAGTCTCTTGAAAACTGTAAACCGACTCAAAACGTACATAATGACATAATTTATTGCAAATGATATTTGCACTGATTCGGCAACAATATTTTTGATGAATAAGTCGTTATGATTAAAGAGTATATTAAATTATTCTATTGTAAATTAAAATTATTTTAAAGAGTTTATGTACTTTACTGTCTGGAGAAGTCAAATTAAATTATATTAAATTGTCTTATTTTTACACACACACACATATATATATATATATATAGATATGTGTGTGTGTGTGAAAAATGATTTTGACCGGTTTTGTTCAATAGAACGAAACCGGTCAAAATCTCTAGTTTTTGTTTTTCTCCTGCACTTTAACTTGTTTTCCGTTTGCCATTTTTCACACATTTTGTCCACCACAACATTTCTTTTTCATGAATTATCGTGTACATTACCCTATTATATATAAGTAAGACAATATATTTTAATAATTTTTCACTACAAATAAAAGAAGAAATTTAGAAGATTTTACACAACATTATCTCTCTCTCTCACATATATATATATATATATATATATATATATATATAGACACCTCTGCTTTTTGGTGGACATAGGTGTTTACATAGGAAATACCATTATTAAATAAATGGTTTATAGTTATCTACGGGGCTGGAAATCGAAAATCCACTAAGAGAAAAATGAAAGCCAGTGTTCACATAAGCGTTTAAAGTGCTTCTTATTTGGATCTCATTTTCCTCTCTGTGTATTTTTTATGGTCTCAGCCTATGAATATATATATATATATATATATATATATATACACACACAAAATTTGACTACATATTTGCAGACATGTTTCAACTATAGCCTTGTAAAGGCTTAGCTTCTTCAGGCCAAGCTGTTAGTATGAAACTAGGTTCTATATATATATATATATATATATACACACATACATACACAGCTCTATTTGTTATTGAGCACTATTATACAAATATAGTAAGAGTTCACAGGATTAACTCGTATTAATAAAACTTGATATATATGATAAAATATTAGGATAAAATAATAAATCCGACGAGATGAAAGGAAAATGGAAAAAGGAAAAACTGAAAGCAGTATCAATGTTTCACCCTCATGTAGCGAAGGCTTTTTCAAGAATGAGACAAGAAATTAAAAAATCGAAAAATTACAAAGGAGAAGAATTGTTTTGTTGTCAAAGTTAGGCAATTAGATTTGACTATCCGCAACAAATTTTGGTTAGGGTTGGCGTGATTCTTGTTTTGGCATCTCAGTTGGTCATTCATCGTCGACCAAAATTAAAAATAGAATATTTTTTGTAATCATACCGTTTGGTAGAAAGATCGGATTTTCTTAGAATTCTTTGTAGAGAACTAGTTTGTAAGAAAGCAGGTGAAATATATATATATATAGAGAGAGAGAGATAGAAGAAAAAAGAGTGATAAATATGCGACGATTGTCCAAATTTATTTCAAATTTCAAAGAGTTTTTCTTCACTTTCTACAATTTCACCGAACTTTTTCAACGGAAATTTACCACCCGGACAATTTGCATATCTTTTTCACGGAATTTTTCTTTTCATTCAATACGTTTTTTTGACAAAAATTATTTTAATAATTTTTAATAATAATTCTCATATTTTTCAAATATTTGAACTTTGGTTTTTTCGAAAGCCAACTTATCCATCTGTGTTTCTCCTCTGATGATAAGATTTCGATCTTTGAAAAGCCTTGGCTTAAGGAAAGAAAAATAAACACTAGTTTATTACTGACAACCTTGCATTGAACAATTGAAATTTGAAATAAATTTGGACAATCGTCGCATATTTATCACTCTTTTTTCTTCTATCTCTACTATTGCTCTATCTCGTATATTGAGCTAATCCTTTTCACAATAGGTTCCATCTACTAAAAGTTTTCACTTTGGTTTATTTTGATCCTATATATATATATATATATTTTTTTAATAATCTTATTTCCTTCAGAAATCCAAAAATGTTATTTGGATTAACTTGTTCAAAAAAGTCCACATGTTAATGTTAAGAACAAATGTCATTGCAATCAATACATTTAACCAATAAATTTAAGTAAAAGATAATTCAAACTGTCAGCATTATTAAGCCTTAGTGGAAGTTTACACTCTATGGAGTGCTCTAATTTTCATGCATCAGAGAATGCCTTCGCATTTTCCTTTTAATTAATTTTTGGACATAGGTATCACTGTCACCCTAATGAGTAATGGTCAACCCATTTCGGTTGCCCGTAACAGAGTTTACACCTTACTGGCTGCATATGTCATGTGACTATGTGTTAAACCAATCGAAAGATGCTTTGCTGTAGTGTTACGGTTAACATGCTCATGTAGCAGATAACTATTACTAAGTATTTGAAGGATTGGTTTTACAAGGAGGCGTAAAGGGTTAGTCCCTATTTACTTGCACCCCCCCCCCCCCACGAGGGCAGAGTTAGACACAAGGTTAATTTTTTAATGTGATGAAAATTCAGCTCCCCCAAAAGAGGCACTCTGGATTGAGACAGGTCAGAAAAGATTAAGTATAGTATCAAAACAGATACTACATTTTGCTATTAGCCAAAAGGCCAATCATGTAGATGAATATTACAATGTAATGCTTTTAATTACCAGCAGGGGTCGACACTGGTGTCCGAGAGATCCAGATTAATTTATACTTACTCAGTACCTACTTTAAAGTGTTAAAAGGTAAACTATATTGCTACCTTATTTTAATCGTGGATAACATATGCATTCCACTAATAGTTACATATAACCAGCAGTTGGGAGTGGGGCTTCAAATGGTTAAAGACAACAGTTACAGACCAGAATAAGTTTTCGATTGGTAGCTGAAATTCATTTTAATTATCTGAAGGTTGTAAAAAAAAATCAAAAAAGAAAATATCTTGGTGCTTCTTGAGTTAACAGCCCCAAATCAAAATCCTCTAAATATGATTCTGCAGATTTGTGATTCAGTGTAGAAATGCAATATTTTAATGTTTTTAATGGAAACAATTTCTTATTGAAGATATAACTTGTTTTTACCCTGTGACTTAAACGACTCACAACACTATTTCCTTTTTTGCAG
This sequence comes from Sepiola atlantica, assembly GCA_963556195.1. NCBI lineage: Eukaryota > Metazoa > Mollusca > Cephalopoda > Sepiida > Sepiolidae > Sepiola > Sepiola atlantica. The sequence continues at coordinate 75,810,264 of OY744532.1, read as the reverse complement.
ATTTACCCAGAAACTGCCAACGACAGTAATTTGATCCAACTAAATCAAGAGTTTTAGTTGGATTGAGTTATCATCCTTGACAATTTGTGAGAAAAAAACAAAGAAAAACAGCATTGGAAATCGTTCTTACACAGTAAGAAAAACAGAAAATCTTGAAAAAAAAAAAAAAAAAAAAAAAAAAATTTTTTTTTTTTCTTTTCGTTAAACTGTTTAAATAACTTTTCTACACACTATCAAACCTGCATAAAGTTAGAATCATATTTACAGGACTTAACTTTGGTTGTTAACTCAATAAGCACCAAGATTTTTATTTTGATAATCAAACAGTTCATAAATAGAGAGCAGTCAGCTAGTCCACATGTTAACTAAACACAACCATTATAATCACTTGCATCCTATGGTTAGCAAGGCAGACAATTTTCTTTACCAGGGTAAGGAAACCGAGCACTAAGAAATTATAAGAAAAAGATTTTCTTTCAACGACCCCCCCCCCCCCTTAAAATCTTGCAGAGAAAAAATGCTTCAAGGTTTAGCATTTTTATAAAAAAAAGAAAGAAAAAAGCTTCTGCATTTACAGGAATATAAAAAAGATTTTCATTTGGAAAATAGTGAGTTTGTCGTTCATCTCTATAAACTGTCAGACAGTTTAAAGTGCTTTGTCTAAAAGGTACAGTTTTAGTAGATTTAGTAAACAGTTTATTAGGAAAAAAAGTAGAAAAAATGTTTAAACTAAAAAGTTTAAAAGGAGTGTAAAAGAAAAAGTGTAAAAAAAGTTTTAAAAAATCTTTTTTTTAAAATCGGAAAATAATTAAAAAAAATCTTTTTCATGTCAAAAAAGAACTTTTTTTTTTCTTACACAATTTTTAAGAATTTTTTTCCTTTTAAACTTTTTTTTTTTACTTTAAAAAAGTGTAAAAGAAATATTTTTAAGAAAGAGTAGAAACACTTTATTTAACATTTTAAAGTTTTTTTGTTTTTTTTTAAGACATTTACACGTTTTGTAAAAAACAAAGTAAATAATGTTTAAAAAAAAGTAATAAAGTGTTTCTAGTGTTTAAACATTTTTTTTTACACTTTTTACAAACAAAAATAAAAATACTAAAAATAAAAAAAATTAAAAAAGGAAATAAAGAGAGTAAAAAGTAATTTTTTTTTATATTGTTTTCGTGGACATTGGATTTTAGAGTTTTAAAACCACTTTCTGTAGTTTCTACCAATAAACAAAAACAAAATATAGGTATAAAAAAAAACATGGGATGGGGAAGGGGTTTACCTGTAAATTTCTTACGTTTCTATAAAAAATTTGCATTCTTTTCAAACGGCCGAACAAAAAGGTTCAAACGTTTCGACTAAATCTTCAAGTACATTTCTTTTTCCATCTTTGTGCATGATTTTTTTTTACATAATTATTATTATTATTATTATTATATTTTTCATCTTTTCTCTTCTTCGCATATCAAATGGGAGAGGGGGAGTAGAAACGACAAACACCTCATTCCGATCGTCATGAGATAGTATGGTGCTCAGTAGCTTCAGGGGCCATGGCACTCGACAGTTCCGTCCAACATTCCGAATCTACTACCTGAGATTCTACAAAAGAAGCTCCCAGCGTAGATGCCGGCACAACCTCCGAAGCAGCAGGCAACGGGACGGGCATTGTTTCCGCAGGCGTTGCCATGACAACTGGTGCCACCATTTCCGACGTTTTGATCCCTGCGAGATTCAATAGTGCATCAGCTCCCTCGGCAATTTTCTTTTTTTCATCCTCATCCATCGTAAGAAGACGCTGCTTCTTGCCGCGGTACTGTCGAACGCCAAGCTTCTCCTTGTTTTCATTAATCAAGCAACTACGTGACTGCTGTTGAGGAGTTGTCGAGGACAGGGGACTAATCGTAGAGGCTGTAGTGGGAGTGGTCGCCACAGAAGGAGTGTTGGTCGGTGGCGTTGCAGTAGCAGCTGCTACAGGCCGCGTTGGAGTATCGTTTTCCTCTTCCCCGCCGCTGACACTGCCCTCCTCAAAGTCGCTATGGTAACAATCAAAGTCAGTATATTCTTCCTCTTCATTGTTGTCATCATCAACCTCCTCCTCTTCTTCCTCCTCCTCCTCCTCTTCATCGACTGCATCTGGGCCAAAGTCATATTCATCATCAATGGAAGAGCTGGACACATCATAACTATCATTATCAATTGCAGCTGTAGATGCAGCACTATAGGTGTGATCTTCACTTGGGCTTGTCGTGCATATAATTGGACCAGACATCTTCTTGTTGACAGGGCCATGAGGGGCTCTCCTGCAAGAGAGAGAGAGAGAAATGAAAGACGTTATTTACAAACTTGATTATTAAAAATGGTCAGCAAATTTTAATTGAAGGTTTTTCAGTCAAAGCATTTCTTTAATGACTAGCTTTACCTAATCAACATTGTCTTTTCACTTTTATTTTTGTTTTGCTAATGGATCCCGGGCAACACCGGGTTAGTACAGTTAGTGCCTAATAAATATATATTATATATAACATGATATAAAAAAAGTAAGTATGTTTATTCACTATAAGTTAGAAATTTTAAAATAACTTGATATAATCTCGAAGGAGGGGAAGGGAATAAAGTAAGAAATAGGATACAAAATTATTCCAAACTTTCAAGTTTTAAGTTGTTGGTACCGGACGAAATCGGATCTCTTAGCTTTTATGTATGTGTATACAGCAGCAACAACAATAAAATTCAGATAAAAAATGATAGAAAAATATTAAAAAAGAAATAGAAATGAAAATACAAAAAATATGAAAAAAAATTGAAAGAAAAAGATAAAAAAGAAAAAAGCAAAGAAAGAAAAAAAAGAATATATAAAAGAAAAAGAAAAAAAAGATTTAGAAAGAAAAAACATTATTTGGAAAAAATAACCATAGATTTGGAAAAAAAAAAACCAAAGATTTTTAAAAAGAACCCAAAGATTTTTAAAAAGAACCTCCCAAAGATATGGAAAGAAAAACAAAGATTTGGAAAAAATAAATTAAAAAAAACCCAAAAAAAACTGTTTTTACCGTTGTTTTCTTTTCAGTTTGACTCTAGAACTTTCTGAAGAATTCTCAACATCTGCTGGTCGACCAGAATTTTCTGAACAAAAACAAATAAATAAAAATGAACTTTGTGTTTCACTTTTTACAGACTGAAATTGATTAAGCAACATTTTTCCTTCATTCTAGATATCTTTATATAAACGCACATCTAATCGTCTTGAACTACCTGTTCTAGGCTGATGTGATGAAGTTAACTTTTTATCTAATACTATTATATCCTAACAGAGTTAAAAGACGATATTTGAAAATTGAAGTGTGCTAGAATAGAAATCCTCAACAGTTGATGCCGATATGATAAGCCATTCGTTACACCGATATTCGTGCACTGATATCGGAACATTATAAAGCCATGAAAAAAAATTGCGTAAGAAGAATTAGATAATTCATATTTTAAACCAAAGTGATGATCAGCAGTTGTAGTGTTGGAAAGCCATCGGAAAGTTCCGCTGCCCAGTTTGTGGAAAGGGAGTCGAGGGTGAAACTCAATTTTTTTGTGGTACTTGTACACAAGAAATGCAGTAGATTGGTTGTTTGGTTGTTTTGTTTTACGGCATATCAACCCTTTTCAGGTTATTTAATGCCGAATGCAGTCATTTTGGTGAAAGTTTTTATGCTTCAAGTTCTTTATATGTTCAAATATTTATTGATGGTGTTTGGTTTGGTTGTTAAAGTATATTTGTTTTCTTCTCTTTTTTGTTTCTTTCCCCTTTTAATATCTGTTTCTATTTAACCCATAGTTGGGACCCTAACAGGTACTACCACTCCGGGTCAGGGTGGACCTGGGAGCAATGGTAATTAAGAGGAGGCTCCACATTCCCCAAAGTCCGTAAGCCGGATCTCACTATCGGATGTAGTTTAAGGTCATATCCAGGACGGGAGTAGGGTAGGAAAAATAAAATAAAAAAGGGGAGGGAGAAAGGGAGAGGGGCTGTTGTTTTTGTTTTTGGTTTTGTAGAACATAATTAAGTTTTACAAATAAAAAAAAAATAAAAAAACGTCAATGTAGGTGAATTTCGTCTCAGGGAGCTACAGAAATGCAGTAGAATTACTGGTAAGTTGAGAGACGATAACCAGTTTGTGTGCAAGAAGTGTGAGATGTTTCTGAATTATTGAGATGAGGATTGATAATTTGTATAATTTGGATTATTCAGACTACTGTTGTCATCTTCAAGATGAGAACAGTAGTCCGAATAATCCAAATTATACACAATGGAGATGGATGAGAAAGTATATTTGGATGGCAAGGTTATTCAGAAGTGTTGTTACCTTGATAATACCATTGGAACGCAGAGAGGAACAAGTGCTAGTGCGATAACAAGGATTAGAAGTGGATGGAGTAAATTTAGAGAACTTCTGCAATTACTAAACAGCAGAGCACGGGAAGAGGCTATCAAGCATATGTGACGATGTATATTGATGTGAAACCTAGCCAGTGTGGGTTGAGGATATGTGTTGTATGTGATGGGTGTGTAATAATGTGAGCCTTATAGACAGGCTGAGATCTGACGACCTCAGAGGAAAATTAAATCTGGACAGTATAGGGAGATATGCGCTGAACAGGAGACTTTGTTGGTTTGGTCACATTGAAAGTCTATGCCTCACTTGTTTCAGTCATGAATATCCAACAGTCGTCGTTTTATCGCTGTTCAATGATAAGCACACCTTGATACAACGTGCAAAATTGTCAACAACCGACACACCCCTCTCTTAGCCTGATTTTTCCCTGATTTGGGCTGTCATGGCCGCCGTCTTTAGTTCAAGAATTGTCTGGGAATTGTTTTGATAGACATTATCTTTGAGATAATCTCAACACGTAAAAATAGGGGGTGAAGGGGGTGGGTGGGGGTAGATCCGATGAATGTGAAGCCCATTCAGGATCACACCTCTTATTCATATGAGGATAACAAAAGTGTCCCCCGCATATCATGTTGGTGGACAAGTCAGGCATAGAGTGAAGCTTATTTCTACTAAATAAGGTTGGATTGCAGAAAGGATTGTGAATTTTATTAATGATTCCAAGTTTAACTATTTTTTAAAAATTCCCCAAAGAAAGATTCAGGTTAAAATATTTTTTTTTTTAATTCTCAGATGAAAGATCCATATTGAAATATTTTCTTTTTAATTCCCAAAAGAAAGATCCAGGTTGTCCTCAATGGCCGATCATCCAAAAATATGTCATAAACACAAGTGTACGCCAGTGATCAATACTTTGACCGTTATCCTTCCTGATTTTCATAAACGACCAAAATTTTTTTAGGGGTCAAGCATGCTTGTGGTCGAAATGCATCAATATTCTAAAAGATTATGACTATTAAAGTAGCCAGGCTGACAATTGGATTATTTTGAAAAAAGCAGGCGTCTTTTTAAAAAAAATTTTTATTTTTATTTTTTTTAAAATGGCGGGGTGATTGCAAAGGAAGCCTGTGTTCTGAAATGTAAACTTTGCTAATCACTTGAAATTTTCTTTTTTTAAAGAACATGGCCTGATATTTGCCATAAACAACCGGCAAAGCAGAATTAAGTATATACAAAATATAACAAAAGCTATTAAGCATTTACATGTGACCACTTTGGCAGGCTCTACTCTTTATAAGATATACTGACAGTGTTTTTTTTGTTGTTTTTTTTTTACAACAAAAAAATTTTACTTACGATTATTGAAGCCCTTCATAGACATCAACGTGTATGCCACATCATGGATATCGGAATCTGAAAGAAAAAAACATAAAAAATAAATTTTAAAAATAGTTTAATATAAAAAAAATTAAAATAGGTACCATATATACTCATGTATCATCCGTTCTCATATATCATGATACTCTTCAAATTTTATGCCCCAAAATGATTTCATTATATAGGCATCCTGTGTATTAGATATACCCTTATACTAGATATGCTCGTTGAAATATATTTTTTAATTTCATATATAATTTTCTAGTAACTTGATTTTGTATTCAAAAGATTACACAAATTCTAGTCGCCATCGTAATCATCAATTAATCCTCTGATGAGGGTGGGGCCTGATTCTCTAGTCTCGATCTAAGTTTTCCTCTCCATCCTTGTCTTTGGTGAGGCCTGACGAAATCTATACTCATGGCTTTCCTATCACATTTGACCACGTCTTTCCAAAACAACTTGGGTCTGAGAGTGGTGATCTTCTCTGCTGGCACATTCAACTGTTGGACTATAGTAATCCAGCCATTGCTGCGCTCAATGTGCCCCGACCAACGCAATTTGCTCTTCTGCATGATGTCCGCGAGGCTTTTCAAGTTGACTTGTGCGAGTAGCGATAAAATGATCATGTTAACCTATATAATACACTAAGGCACATCATGTTCACATGTACATTATCACCTTTCACACATATTTAGTTTCTAAATGAGATCATCCGATTAGGAAAGATAGTGATTGGTGATTAATCTGATTCCGATAAGGTAAAATATTCCGACTTTACCCATTTTAAAATTAATTGTTCCAAAATCAAATAATTACGTCCCATTGACTAAAACAGTACATTTAAAAATAAATACTTTTCAAAAACTGACATTCGTTTTATCGATTTGAAGAATATTTAGCTGACAATTATTTTTATGGTAAGACAGAGAATATTTGTTTTAAAAAAGAATTAAATGCCTACAATTTTAAATAGAGAAGAAACATATTCGTTTTATTTATTTAAAGAATAGGTGCTTCTTTACTTTTGCGACGACATGAAAATATTTAAAGAAATGTATAAACTTCGTTATGCACTTACGTGTTAGCTGAAAATAAGATTGTACAAAAAAAATTACGCAAATTCATCCAGTATTTATTAAATTATAAGAAAAAGAAAAAAAAACGATCTTACGTATCTGTAGACATTTATACTTACTTACTAGGCAAGGAAGATAAATCAAATTTTGTTTTCGGGAAAACTCAAAATGGCGACCAACAGATAAAATCGTTTTTTATTTTTAATTAAATAATAATTTAATAAATACTGGATGAATTTGGTAATTTTTGGTGTACAGTCTTTTTTTCAGCTACCATGTAAGTACATAACAAAGTTTATACATTTCTTTAGCTATTTTTCTTTTTAAAAGAGAGGCCTAACATGTCGTTGTGAAAGTAAAAAGTACCAAAGAATATTTAGCTGAAAAATATTTTTATTGAAGAAAAAAAAGAAAAAAAAAGGAGTAATTTTTTGTTTTCTTAATAGTATTGACTCTGACAGACATTTACTATTTCAAAACGAATATTATTATTAATAGTAAATTATACAATGGAGTCCCACTAGTTATTATTACACATGGTGGATGTATTTAAACAGTGGCAATACTGGGAAAGCGACAAACACCTTCATGTTATCAATCTACCAATTTAATCTCCTTCCTTTGCTCTTCAGAGAATTTCACATAGCAAGAAGTGTAACTATCTAATCGGTAACAGAGTTGTTTCCCTTTGATCGTTGGGTTCACCAACACTTTGGTTTTTACCTTTTTTACTTTTTTTTTTACTTTAGATGAAAAATTGCAACACTACAGTGGACTAATTCTTAGCTGCCAGAAGATTATCAGTAGAAAGCTGGAGTCTTGTTGATTTGATGACGCATAGCAAGTTGTTGCTTAGTGGATAGTACATTGTCTTTGTTCTTTTCCCTTTGTTGTTGAAAGCCGCTGTTATAGTCAAAGTGCGGCAGAAGTTTCCTCTTTTCTTTGGTTCTGTAGTTAAAAAAAAAACAAAAACAAAAAAAAAACCCACAACATAGTAGCTCAATGACTCAGGTTCTTTGTTGCTTGATTCTTTTACAGCGCTGCAACATTAGATAAGGTTCCCATCGCCCGTTCCTGGGATGGGGACAAAGTGCTTTGTAAAAGGCACCCAAACCCAATCAGTCGCCCAGCCAAAGAGGAAGAGCTTTCTCTATTCTTTGCCAGGTCTCGTTTCAGTCTGTCTGTCCGTGACATCATATCCTTTCAAGTAGTACTACCTTAAAATTTTAAATTCTAATGGAATTCTCCATTTTAACCCTATATGGAAAATACCGTTTTCAACATTATTTTTACATAACCAAATCCAACATCACTACAAAAGTTAGTAAAGAAACAAATAACACTTTAACTAGGGGTGGGACGTAATGGGTGAAAATTTCAGATTCATGCGAGTAGTATTTTTTTGTGTTCATTTATACATAAATAACACTAAACAATCAAACATTTTGAAAATTTTGCAAAATTCAGAAGGTGCAGGCCACTAGTTTTTGGCTATTTTACATTCATGAAAAAACCCTTTCACAGCCTGAAAATGATCCTAAATTAAAGTACTATATCAGATTTTACCATCTATATCCATTCATAGCTTTTGAGGATGTTTTAGGACCTGCAATGTCGCATGAAACCACTTTTTTATCGAAAAATGATGGATTTTGAGTCCCGTGGAGCCCTAACAGCTATTTTCGGCCTGCACCTTCTGAATTTTGCAAAATTTTCAAAATGTTTGATTGTTTAGTGTTATTTATGTATAAATGAACACAAAAAAATACTACTCGCATGAATCTGAAATTTTCACCAATTATGTCCCACCCCTACTTTAACATAAAATTTAATCTAAAGTTTTCAAAATAAGAGTGAGAATATAATTTAGAATAGAGCATAAGCAATCTGCATGTTTGAGCTAAAAAAAATGAAAACATTGCATAAAACATTAATGGAAGCTGCTGCAGTCAATGATTGATTGATTGGGTTTTACGGCATATCAAATTCTTGGTTATTTAATGCCGGAAAATGTTTGTTCATTTTTTTTTTTTTTTTTGGTTGTTATTGGGGGAGAATTGTCCACAAGGATATGTTGAGAGTTGTTTTATAGTATAAGAGTGTTTAGTTCGTTTTCATTTTAGAGTTTGTGTATGTTTGAGAAAATCTTTTGGATGTGGGGCATGAGTAGGGAGAAAGTGGTTCAATTTTGTTGTAGATATTGACTTCTTTTAGGTATTCAAAGATTTTATTTAGGTTTGTTTAGAGAAAAAGGTTGTTTAGTTTGTTTTCTTTGTAATACTTTTGTCGGATCCGTTTTAGGTCCACGCAGTTTGATAGTATGTATTTTATAGTATATGGTTCCTGACAGGGTATGCCTACTGCAGTCAAATTTTTAGAAATTACTTAGGCTGTGGGAATGTACCAGAAACGGATATGACGTCACATGGCTCAAAGAGAGAGGGTGATAGATAAGATAGTCCGTAGGGAAGCACACATTGGCATCGGACGTGGAATGACATGGGCTGACCAGATATAATTAATTAGTGATTTTAATCTCTGTCATTCCCTCAGTCTAGGAGGATCACCACAGAAGCGCGTACAGGAGGAATGACCATCAGCCAAGGTATGAATAGCAGTTTATGAACTTTGCTGTTTCTGTAATGATTACGTCAACTTGGTTGCTGCATGTATGGCACAAGGATGAGAACGCAACAATTGTGGGATCTAACCTGAAAAGGATCTCTGGATCAAAAATTTATGGAATCTGAAGCTGGAAGAGAAAGTGGCTCGACATGACCACGCAGGGTGTGATAAAACACTCAAACTGGAATGGAGCGATTTCTGATGCGGAAAGAGACGACTTAACCCACGCTGGGTGGATAGTCGTATAGGAAGGAAGGCATTAGAATTTGTACTTACCTAAGTCACATCTGGACTGAGCCAATCTTTTACTTAGAAATGGAAACAAACCTACAAAACATTTCAAGATAAATAGTAACGTTAACAATAATCAACGTTGACATTCATAAATTAATTAGATAAAGTTATGTTTTGGAATTGTTTCGATTGATAATTTAGATTATTTCGATTATTCTGCCCACCGTTTTCATCTCCGATGTTATCCTCATAACGTTGCGGCCGATGTAACGATGGTTGATGTAACGAGAGCAGTCTATCCCCTCCACCCCCGTGAATTTAATAAAGGTTTCCGTTCAAATTTTTTTACAGATTCCAAAGTTACAAAAAGACGCAGAAGGTCAGAGTTTACATCCGGCCGACACGTTATGAAAATGACATCCAAGATAAGAACAGTAGTACGAATAATCCAAAATTATATTATTTTAATATTAATACGCTAGTACATTAGTGCATTCCTTCCTTTTGTGTCACACTTGCACTTCTAGAGAGAGTAGGAGGAGGTGGAGAGAGTAGGAGGAAGTGGAGAGAGAGAGAGAGTAGGAGGAAGTGGAGAGAGAGAGAGAGTAGGAGGAGGTGGAGAGAGAGAGAGTAGGAGGAGGTGGAGAGAGAGAGTAGGAGGAGGTGGAGAGAGAAGAGAGAGAGAGAGAGAGTAGGAGGAGGTGGAGAGAGAGAGAGAGAGAGTAGGAGGAGGTGGAGAGAGAGAGAGAGAGAGAGTAGGAGGAGGAGGTGGAGAGAGAGTAGGAGGAGGTGGAGAGAGAGAGAGAGTAGGAGGAGGTGGAGAGAGAGTAGGAGGAGGTGGAGAGAGAGTAGGAGGAGGTGGAGAGAGAGAGAGAGAGAGAGTAGGAGGAGGTGGAGAGAGAGAGTAGGAGAGGTGGAGAGAGAGAGAGTAGGAGAGGTGGAGAGAGAGAGAGGGAGAAATGGAGAGAGAGAGAGGAGTAAGAGAGGTGGAGAGAGAGAGAGAGAGTAGGAGAGGTGGAGAGAGAGAGAGAGTAGGAGAGGTGGAGAGAGAGAGAGAGAGTAGGAGGAAGTGGAGAGAGAGAGAGAGTAGGAGGAGGTGGAGAGAGAGAGAGTAGGAGGAGGTGGAGAGAGAGAGTAGGAGGAGGTGGAAAGAGAGAGAGAGTAGGAGGAGGTGGAGAGAGAGAGAGAGAGAGAGAGAGAGAGAGAGAGAGTAGGAGGAGGTGGAGAGAGAGAGAGAGAGAGAGTAGGAGGAGGTGGAGAGAGAGAGAGAGAGAGAGAGTAGGAGGAGGTGGAGAGAGAGAGAGTAGGAGGAGGTGGAGAGAAGAGTAGGAGGAGGTGGAGAGAGAGTAGGAGGAGGTGGAGAGAGAGTAGGAGGAGGTGGAGAGAGAGTAGAGGAGGTGGAGAGAGAGAGAGAGAGTAGGAGGAGGTGGAGAGAGAGAGAGAGAGAGAGAAAGAGAGGTGGAGAGAGAGAGAGAGAGTAGGAGAGAGAGGTGGAGAGAGGTGGAGAGAGTAGGAGAGGTGGAGAGAGAGAGAGAGTAGGAGAGGTGGAGAGAGAGAGAGAGTAGGAAAGGTGGAGAGAGTAGGAAAGGTGGAGAGAGTAGGAGAGGTGGAGAGGAGAGGAGGAGAGAGTGGAGAGAGTAGGAGAGGTGGAGAGAGTAGGAGAGGTGAGAGAGTGAGAGAGAGAGAGAGAGTAGGAGAGGTGGAGAGAGAGAGAGAGAGAGTAGGAGAGGTGGAGAGAGAGAGAGAGAGAGTAGGAGAGGTGGAGAGAGAGAGAGAGTAGGAGAGGTGGAGAGAGAGAGAGAGTAGGAGAGGTGGAGAGAGAGAGAGAGAGTAGGAGAGGTGGAGAGAGAGAGAGAGTAGGAGAGGTGGAGAGAGAGAGAGAGGTGGAGAGAGAGAGAGAGTAGGAGAGGTGGAGAGAGAGAAGGAGAGGTGGAGAGAGAGAGAGAGAGTGGAGAGGAGAGAGAGAGATAGGAGAGTGGAGAGAGAGAAGAGAGTAGGAGAGGTGGAGAGAGAGAGAGAGTAGGAGAGGTGGAGAGAGAGAGAGAGTAGGAGAGGTGGAGAGAGAGAGAGAGTAGGAGAGGTGGAGAGAGAGAGAGAGTAGGAGAGGTGGAGAGAGAGAGAGAGTAGGAGAGGTGGAGAGAGAGAGAGAGTAGGAGAGGGTGGAGAGAGAGAGAGAGAGTAGGAGAGGTGGAGAGAGAGAGAGAGAGTAGAGAGGTGGAGAGAGAGAGAGAGAGAGTAGGAGAGGTGGAGAGAGAGAGAGAGAGTAGGAGAGGTGGAGAGAGAGAGAAGAGAGAGAGAGGAGAGTGGAGGAGAGAGAGAGAGTAGGAGAGGTGGAGAGAGAGAGAGAGTAGAGAGGTGAGAGAGAGAGAGAGTAGGAGAGGTGGAGAGAGAGAGAGAGTAGGAGAGGTGGAGAGAGAGAGAGAGTAGGAGAGAGAGAGAGAGAGAGTAGGAGAGGTGGAGAGAGAGTAGAGAGAGTAGGAGAGGAGAGAGAGTAGGAGAGGTGGGAGAGAGAGTAGGAGAGGTGGAGAGAGAGAGTAGGAGAGTGGAGAGGAGAGAGTAGGAGAGGTGGAGAGAGAGAGAGAGAGTAGGAGAGGTGGAGAGAGAGAGAGAGAGTAGGAGAGGTGGAGAGAGAGAGAGAGAGTAGGAGAGGTGGAGAGAGAGAGAGAGTAGGAGAGGTGGAGAGAGAGAGAGTAGAGAGGTGGAGAGAGAGAGAGTAGGAGAGGTGGAGAGAGAGAGAGAGGTAGGAGAGGTGGAGAGAGAGAGAGTAGGAGAGGTGGAGAGAGAGAGAGAGTAGGAGAGGTGGAGAGAGAGAGTAGGAGAGGTGGAGAGAGGTGGAGAGTAGGAGAGGTGGAGAGAGTGAGGAGAGGTGGAGAGTGAGGAGAGGTGGAGAGAGAGTAGGAGAGGTGGAGAGAGAGAGTAGGAGAGGGTGGAGAGGAGAGAGTAGGAGGTGGAGAGAGAGAGTAGGAGGTGGAGAGAGAGAGTAGGAGGTGGAGAGAGAGAGTAGGAGTGCGAGAGAGAGCGTAGGAGTTGGAGGTGGAGGAGAGAGAGTTGGGAGAGTGAGGTGCGAGAGTGAGTAGGAGTGGCCGAGAGAGAGTAGGAGGTGAGAGAGAGCGTAGCTAGGGTGGAGAGAGAGAGTGGATGCTGCCCGCTCGACGTCGTGAGTCGGGGTGGAGAGAGCGAGTAGGAGGTGGGGGGAGTGGTTGCTGGAGGAGTGAGAGTGAGTCGCGAGAGAGACGAGAGTCGGAGGTGAGACGAGGAGAGTAGGAGGTGGAGAGAGAGAGAGTAGGAGTGTGGAGAGAGAGAGAGTAGGAGGTGGAGAGAGAGAGTAGGAGTAGGCGGTGGGTGAGAGAGAGAGTAGGAGGTGGAGAGAGAGAGAGAGTAGGAGGTGGAGAGAGAGAGAGTAGGAGGTGGAGAGAGTGAGAGTGGTGTCCGGAGCGTTGGAGGTGGCTGAGAGGGGGTGCGTGAGAGAGAGTGGAGGTGGTGGAGTAGAGGTGAGAGAGAGTAGGAGGTGGGAGGAGAGAGAGAGGAGGTGGACTGAGAGAGAGAGTAGGAGGTGGAGGTGAGAGAGAGTGAGAGTAGGAGTGGAGAGAGAGAGAGTAGGGTGGAGAGAGAGAGAGTAGGCGTGCGCTCGCTCTGTCTTCGTTGGGAGGTGGAGAGAGAGAGAGAGGAGGTCGGAGGAGGAGAGAGTAGGGTCCGCCTACTCCCGTTGGAGAGAGAGAGAGTAGGGAGGTGGAGAGAGGAGAGTGAAGAGATTCGAGTAAGTTGAATGAAGAGAGAAGTGAGAGGAGTACCTTCCGGTTAGGGGTTTAACGGAGGGGGGTACTTTGTGGGAAGAGTTGTAACTGAAAAATACCCCGCCTCATATTAGTAACAATTTAAAAACCAAACATATTTCCTCAGAGAAATCTTTAAAACATGCAACATTATCTCAACAGTTGGAAAATTAGTCAAATCAGTGTATTTTCTTTACTTATTCATTTGTGACCTATTTGCGTTAAAAAAGTTTAACATTTAATAAAAGTTATAAGCATTTTAAGTTACCATAAATATGGCTGTGAGTAAAATAATCCGTGGTCAGCCATCTATATACCTTACTTCCTGAGAATAATCAAGATTGCTGACCACAAATTATTTTACTTACAACCAATATTTATGGTAACTTAAAATGCTTATAACTTCTATTAAATATTAAACCTCTTTTTAATGCAAATAGGTCACAAATGAGTAGGTAAACCAAAATAAATTGTTTTATTTTACTATATTTCAACTGTATTTAAAAAAAAAAAAAAAATTTAAGTCGGCAATAGTATCGTTTAACAAATGTATAAAAACAATAAAGAAACGCAGCGCTACAAATTCAACAAATTTGGATTTGATTCAGTGGAATATCTTTTTTATTGAAAAATACAGTTACAAATGTTTCTTATTGAATCTTGAATTAAATGAGGGGAAAAAACAAAAAAAAAAACGAATATATTAAATCAATAACAAACAAGTCTATAAACTGAAAATCTAATTTTAATGAAGAAAACCAATGTCAAATTTCCATGGTCTCCTGTTAGTATTTATTATATTGACGTCGTTAACCGATTTTACAGGTGAGAGTTATTTCCCTTAGATTTTACATGGAGAAAGATAACATTTCTTTTTCATTATTTACAAGTTGATAGAAAAAAAATAATAATAAAACGCATGTTGGTACTCAATGTTATTGCTGTAGTCAGAACCGCTGATAACTAGATATTTTTTACAGTGCAACAAAAAGGCAAAATGTTTATTGCTGAACTGCCTTAAAAATAAATAAAAATTTTGTTGTTATGTGAGAATAGAAAGAAAGAGTAAGAGAAAAAGAGAAAGGAGGATGAGAGAGAGAGAGGAAGAGAGAGAGTAAGAGAGAGAGAGGAAGAGAGAGAGTAAGAGAGAGAGAGGAAGAGAGAGTAAGTAAGAGAGAAAGAGGAAGAGAGAGAGATAGAGGAAGAGAGAGAGAGGAAGAGAGAGAGATAGAGGAAGAGAGAGAGATAGAGGAAGAGAGAGAGATAGAGGAAGAGAGAGAGATAGAGGAAGAGAGAGAGATAGAGGAAGAGAGAGAGATAGAGGAAGAGAGAGAGATAGAGGAAGAGAGTAAGAGAGAGAGAGTTAGAGGAAGAGAGAGAGAGAGAGAGTTAGAGGAAGAGTAAGAGAGAGAGAGTTAGAGGAAGAGAGAGAGAGAGAGAGTTAGAGGAAGAGAGAGAGAGAGAGAGTTAGAGGAAGAGAGAGAGAGAGATAGAGGAAGAGAGAGAGAGAGATAGAGGAAGAGAGAGAGAGAGATAGAGGAAGAGAGATAGAGGAAGAGAGAGAGATAGAGGAAGAGAGAGAGATAGAGGAAGAGAGAGAGAGAGAGATAGAGGAAGAGAGAGAGAGAGATAGAGGAAGAGAGAGAGA
This sequence comes from Sepiola atlantica, assembly GCA_963556195.1. Taxonomy (NCBI): domain Eukaryota; kingdom Metazoa; phylum Mollusca; class Cephalopoda; order Sepiida; family Sepiolidae; genus Sepiola; species Sepiola atlantica. The sequence continues at coordinate 75,795,155 of OY744532.1, read as the reverse complement.
GAGAGATAGAGGAAGAGAGAGAGAGAGAGATAGAGGAAGAGAGGAGAGAGAGATAGAGGAAGAAGAGAGAGAGAGAGGATAGAGAAGAGAGAGAGAGAGAGATAGAGGAAGAGAGAGAGAGAGAGATAGAGGAGAGAGAGAGAGAGAGATAGAGGAAGAGAGAGAGAGAGAGATAGAGGAAGAGAGAGAGAGAGATAGAGGAAGAGAGAGAGAGAGATAGAGGAAGAGAGAGAGAGAGAGATAGAGAAGAGAGAGAGAGAGAGATAGAGGAAGAGAGAGAGAGAGAGATAGAGGAAGAGAGAGAGAGAGATAGAGGAAGAGAGAGAGAAAGAGATAGAGGAAGAGAGAGAGAGAGAGATAGAGGAGAGAGAGAGAGAGAGATAGAGGAAGAGAGAGAGAGAGAGATAGAGGAGAGAGAGAGAGAGAGATAGAGGAAGAGAGAGAGAGAGATAGAGGAAGAGAGAGAGAGATAGAGGAAGAGAGAGAGAGAGATAGAGGAAGAGAGAGAGAGATAGAGGAAGAGAGAGAGAGATAGAGGAAGAGAGAGAGAGATAGAGGAAGAGAGAGAGATAGAGGAAGAGAGAGAGAAGAGGAAGAGAGAGAGATAGAGAGAGAAGAGAGAGATAGAGGAAGAGAGAGAGATAGAGGAAGAGAGAGAGAGAGAGGAAGAGAGAGAGATAGAGGAAGAGAGAGAGAGAGAGGAAGAGAGAGAGAGAGAGGAAGAGAGAGAGAGAGAGGAAGAGAGAGAGAGAGAGGAAGAGAGAGAGAGAGGAAGAGTGAGAGAGAGAGGAAGAGAGAGAGATAGAGGAAGAGAGAGAGATAGAGGAAGAGAGAGAGATAGAGGAAGAGAGAGAGATAGAGGAGAGAGAGAGATAGAGGAAGAGAGAGAGATAGAGGAACGAGAGAGATAGAGGAAGAGAGAGAGACAGAGGAAGAGAGAGAGACAGAGGAAGAGAGAGAGATAGAGAGAGAGAGATAGAGGAAGAGAGAGAGATAGAGGAAGAGAGAGAGATAGAGAAGAGAGAGAGATAGAGGAAGAGAGAGAGATAGAGGAAGAGAGAGAGATAGAGGAAAGAGAGAGAGATAGAGGAAGAGAGAGAGATAGAGGAAGAGAGAGATAGAGGAAGGAGAGAGATAGAGGATGAGAGAGAGAGAGATAGAGAAGAGAGAGAGAGAGAGAGATAGAGGAAGAGAGAGAGAGAGAGAGATAGAGGAAGAGAGAGAGAGAGATAGATAGAGGAAGAGAGAGAGAGATGATAGAGGAAGAGAGAGAGAGAGAAGAGAGAGAGAGAGAGGAAGAGAGAGAGAGAGAGAAGAGAGAGAGAGAGAGAGATAGAGGAAGAGAGAGAGATAGAGGAAGAGAGAGAGCGAGAAAGAGATAGAGGAAGAGAGAGAGCGAGAAAGAGATAGAGGAAGAGAGAGAGAGAGATTTTTACGTTATTAAATTAATATTAAATAATTTGATGCAATAATTTTCTTTACTTACGTGGCGAAAGGCTGTTGGGCCCCAATTTCGGTGCGAGGGGAACAGGTTTGGCATTGCTGTAAAATACAAAAAAAATGTACATTTATTAAAGAGCATAAACAAAAATTAAACAATTTAATTTAACTATTCTTTGCGTTTCATCACTTAACATGTGCCAAGAATCTAAGATCTGTAAATATGACGTCAATTTCACATCATGAAGCATTGTCATTTTGTCGAAAAATAATATTGAAACTTGCAGTGAAAACAAACAAGTGTTTTGCTTTTTTATTTAGGATTTAAATTTTTTACCGTGTTAATACGACACCATTTTTTTCTTAAAAAGAGACAGAAACCGTCAAGATTAGATTGAGGGAAGTTTACGGCTAAAATCACTTTCACACAACGGTCCTCATTATATCATCAGTTAAGCGACGTTGAGCCAGGTCAGTACTTAGATGGGTGACCATTTAATAATACCAGGTGCTGTAAGCAAAACACTCCACTGAAGTGCATAAATTAGTACTAGCCTGCTGAGAAGTATAACTGACGACAGACTAGTGTCTTGTCACGAGTATTGTTTGCACCAAGCGTTCCACACAGATCCTATACGCTTAGAAAGGAGTTTTACATCAAAATGGAAAGATGAAGCAGAAACTTTCTTTTGCTGTATGTCTAATGGCGAAGGAAATGAGGTCACATGAACCGGAAGTTAATTTATTTTGTTGCTGTGTTTATATATATGATCTTTTTTTTTTTTTTTTATTATCTTTTTAATTTCACACAACGACTAGAATTAAAAAAATTTTTTTTTTTAAAGAAATGTTTGTTTTTGTTATTGAGATGTGGAAGACAAGTTCTAATGGTGAATAATGTTATTTTCACAATGTTTCAGACAGCACTTGGCATAATGGATAGGAGACCAGGCTTCAATCCTCAGTTGAGCTATAGGAAAGACTCAAAAAAGGATACTAACCCTAACCCTAACTCCGGACAGCGATTAATCTAGCTACAGCCTTCTTTGAGAAAAAAAAAAAAAAAGAAGCAATTTTCATTTCACATTTTGGTAGGTTATCCTTTTTCATTAAATCACTTTAATTAATAATGATAATAATAATATAAACAAAACTATTGTATATATATATAAGAAAATAGGACAATAAAAATTACGAATGAATCACAGAATACTATGCTTGATTTGCATACTTATTTATAAAACAATAAGTATGCAAATTAAGCATATTATCTTTGTTTTGATGTTAACGAATTACTATATACAGAGTATTTCAAAATACTATGTTGTATCATCGACGTGAATAACCCTA